>JAEIGI010000011.1:4200000-4522569 GCA_018903615.1 Drosophila neocordata
AAGGTACGTCGCCAGATCTGAAATTTGAGTCATACAATGGGCTTAAAAGAGCCTCCCACTGACCAAATGCATTTCAGTTGTTCAAATGTCTCAATGCCTGTTAATACTTGTGATAATCTCGCTTTTTGCGTCAACAACTCCAGCTGATCTACTGGAACAGTTCCAGCAACAGGGATTTGTCAATGTCTTAGAGCAAGCATTCCGTCCGAATGGTAAGCAGAATCCTTGGTGAACAATCGTAAGAAGTAAAATGCTTACAACTCCATTGCAGTACCTAAACAATTGTCAACATATGATTTTGTTGTGGTTGGAGCCGGTGCTGCCGGTTGTGCATTAGCAGCAAGGCTATCTGAGAATCCCTCATGGAATGTGGCACTTTTAGAAGCTGGTGGAGTGGAAAATATCGCTCATATTGTACCATCATTAGCTGGATATTTACAGCAAACGGCCTCCAATTGGAATTATCATTCAGTGCCGCAACGTTTAGCCTGTTTTGGTATGAAAAATAAGGAATGTGCTTTACCTAGGGGCAAAGTTCTTGGCGGAACAAGTTCAATCAATTATATGATATATAATCGCGGAAATCGTCGAGATTTTGATGCCTGGTCTGATGCCGGTAATTCAGGTTGGAGTTATAAAGAAGTTTTACCCTATTTCCTAAAAAGTGAAGGAGCTCATTTAACTGGCCTAGAACATTCACCATATCATAATCACAGTGGACCCTTAAGTGTGGAATATGTACGTTTTCGTACAAGTATCGTACATGCCTTTGTAGAAGCATCTGTAGAGGCTGGTCTACCACGCACCGATTACAATGGTGAATCACAGATGGGTGTGTCATATGTGCAGGCAACCACACAGAACGGTAGACGACACAGTGCTTATAGAGCCTACATACGACCAGTGCGTGATTATCGCAAAAACTTACAAATTTTCCCATTTTCCCGAGTGACCAAAATTCTGATTGACCCAGAAACAAAGACAGCATATGGCGTTGAATTCAACTATAAGAAGAAGTCCTACACATTTAAGGCACGAAAAGAAGTTATTCTTTCAGCAGGTGCTTTCAATTCACCACAGTTGTTAATGCTGTCGGGTATTGGACCTGAGGATAATCTTAAAGCTATCGGTATACCAGTTATCCAGAATCTGCCTGTGGGTAAACGTCTTTATGATCATATGTGCCATTTCGGACCGACTTTCTTAACAAACACCACGGGTCAATCGTTCTTTACGGCACGTGTTACGGCAGCAGATATTTTTGCCTTCCTTTTAGCAGGAAATCCAGCCACAATGCTTAGTACAATTGGTGGAGTTGAAGCATTAGCTTTTATAAAAAGTCCACGCTCGAAATTACCCCAAGATTGGCCCGACCTTGAGCTAATCCTTGTCGCCGGCAGTTTAGCGAGCGATGAGGGTACAGCTCTTAAATTGGGAGCAAATTTTAAAGATGAAATTTATAATAAGGTGTATAGACCGCTTGCGTTAGCACAACAGGATCATTTTACACTTTTGGTGATGCATTTTCATCCCAAGTCTGTGGGTCGTTTATGGTTACACGATCGCAACCCCTTAACATGGCCAAAGATTGATCCTAAATACTTTATAGCCGAAGAGGATGTGGAATATCTATTAGATGGCATCAAGACATCTTTGCGGATAGCGGAAATGCCAGCCCTAAAGGCCATTGGTACCAAGTTATTGGAACATTCTGTTCCTGGTTGTGAACAACATAAATTTGGCACAGATGATTATTGGCGTTGTTCGATTCGCACATTATCCTATACCCTACATCATCAGGTGGCAACTTGTCGCATGGGACCTGAGAGTGATCCAACTTCGGTGGTAAGTCCCCATTTAAAGGTGCATGGTATGCGTCGATTACGTGTGGTAGATACCAGTATTATTCCATTACCGCCTACGGCTCATACAAATGCTGCCGCTTTTATGATTGGCGAAAAGGCAGCGGATATGATACGTTCGGAATGGAATTAGAGTCACAAAACATTTTGTTGTTGATGTTGTTAATTAAATGAAATTACCTAACGAGTGACAACGAGTTTGATTTGGAAGGGGAATTAAAGTAATAGGAGTTAAAATGGATGTAGAAGTCGATGTGAAAGTTGGTTAGCCATTCAGAGTGCATTAACCCAAGAAAATGTTACGAAAATGGCCTAAGCCACTGGGGATGAAATAAGTCTTTTTTTTTTTTTTGTTTTTGTTTTTGGGGTGGTTTGACGCATTGAGGATGATGCCGATACAACTTTAGCTCCACTCATAAAATTGTCAAAACGGATACGAAACACGGTATGGGATGCTGTGTCCTACAGGGGTGTGTGTATGCATACAAATGGGTATCAGTGTGGATATGAGTTTCCACCTTCTCTTGTTTTTCCCCACTGATTGTTGTCATTGTTTGGTTTTGTTTTACAAAAAAAAAAACGACGTCAATATACATATCAGGCAGATATCAATACCAATATAAAAATGTACATACACATATTCAAAAAGTAATTGTGAAAATCAAATAAAAGGGAAAAATCTATGAATTGTCTACGAGTATGTATGAATACCATGGGAATGGGATGGCATTTAAGTGGTTTTGTCTGCCAAAAACCTAAATGTAAATAATTATCAACTAATATTAAAAATTTCACGATGCTTCCATACGTTTTAAGTGATACGCGGTACAGAGAGAAATCTCATATAAAACACATATAAAAAATATGTATTTTTCCTTAAAATATTATGCATCATTCCGAGCATTATATTAGGTGAAGCTTAGATCTAGCGAATTTGCAGTGGCAACCCTGTTTAACGCTCTCTTGTCTGTCGACAAGAGGTGTTTTAATTACGCATCCTTACAGCTAAAGAATAAGTGTGAAAAGAGCAAGTGCAACAGCATGTGAAGTTGTCGTTTCCTTTTTTTTTTTTTTCTACTCACCTGAAACAATTAACGCCTCATTCGGACCCGTTGTGTGTATGTTGCCCATGGTTAATTACGGAAGGGTTCTCTTCTTCGAAGTTGTCTTCTTCTTCGTCAACAACTACCTTGTTTATCCTTTCTATCGTGTTGTTATTGCCACTGCACTGCACTGCACTAAACAAAACAAAAGCAACAAAAATGATAAAAGTAGAGAGAGGAAGAAAAATAGAGAGCGAACGGCGTTGAGCGACAGCGTGAAGCTTTTTTAATGTACGCCTGAAAGTATGCCATACACTTTGACATATTCACATATTTATTTTAATGCATATGGATATTGAACACGCGCGTTTTACGATACGATTGCCCTTTCGCGTCACACACTATATTATGCACAGAGAATATACGTTTTAATAAAAAGTTTGTAACGCACTAGACACGCATTTTTCTTACGGACATGCGGTAATTTTTTTATTTTTTAATTGTGGAATCTTAATTCTTTTGTTTTTTAATTTATTTCTTTAACTTTTTCTGATTAAACTAGCCTTGATTAATGCAATCTGCTGTGAGTATCAGTGTATGGGGGGTTTTTTCTCATTTCACAATTTTTCTATATTCTGTTGAAAAGGGTTATCCCCTGCTTATCATAGCATATATTATTAGATAGTTAGTTGTTGCGTAGTTTCAAAAATACTCTATACCACACATAGGTGATGTGGGAGATACTCATACTCTTGCTATAATATTTATTGAAATGTTTAATGTTTGATTTAAACAGAAGTTAATAACAAAAAAAAAAGCTAAATCTGAACGGTTATAGTAGACAAATTTGTTAAAGCGATTGAAAAGAATACACTTTTTAAAGACTTAATACCCCTTATAAATCTATTCCATATATTAAGACACTTTAATAGACTTTTACTTACTCTGAGTGGATCATTAGCCTTATCGCTGTTTTTTTTATAGTTTTCTTGTTAAAATATTAGATAAGGACTTTCAAGTACTTCATGTGTAATTACTCATGCATGAGGTTCTAAACAAAAATATTTAGACAATTTGTCTACCCTGATTCGGTTATTCTGTTGATATTTTGACTATATTGATATACCCTACTGTTTGTACGGTATACAAACCAACCTGAAGCATTGAGAGTTGGTTAATTGCATTAGAACAATGAAACAGCGTTACCAACAACAACAAAACATATATATATATATATATATTAACGAAAACAAACCAAACAACTGGTTCTGTTTGCTTGTATTGTGTATAAAATGTGCAAATGATATTAATCTAAAATTATTTCTATATGATTATTACATTCGTTAATTCTTGTGTATCAAAAATATTTTCGGACTTTTTATCTTTAACTAAAATCGCAAAAAAAAGCACTTGAAAGAGCTTTATTTATTTATTTGCTTCTCTTTTTTTTTTGTTTTTGAATGTTTTATCAAAGTACATAAATTTATAAATACAAAGAACGAGCAAGAAAAAGAACCCAATGCTTGAGTGGGAGGCAGCAAGGAGAGTGCGAGAGAGAGCAGGGAGCTAGGGAGAAAGAAAGAGAGAGATGAAGTAACAGATGGAGGAGGTGGAGGAGTAGATGGCCTAAGCATGACGTAAACTTTGTAGCAGGGGTGCGGTATATATACACATACACACGCACACATACATACATAGGCATACCAATTCAAGTACTTGTGTGCTTGTGACGAAGGGAGATAGATAGATTGGGAAATACAGTCTATAGAGGTTCTTCTTATCAATGAGCTCATCATTCTTTTAGTTATCAATGAGTTTTTCTGCTCAATTAAATAATATGCAAAAATATAAAATAACGCACACACATACACACACCGACACACGCACATACACAGAGAAATTAACCCTTAGTTGCTCTATCTCCAATTGGGGGGTGGATTACGCCCGCTTTATGCTCTACTATTTCTTCTTCTTCTGTTTTTCGCTACTTCTCCCTCCTCATGCTTTCAATTCTTATTGGAAAGTAAACAAGATTTTTTTTTTGTTGTTCTTGTTGTTGCCACACAAGTTTTAAACATTTTTCTTTATAAATGCATTTATATGTCTTTCCATGATTCATATCAAATAGTTATTCATTGTTTTCGGTCCACAATTTAACACAATTATTTAGCCGGGCAAAAAAAAAACAACAAAAAAACACACAAAAAAACCGCGCAGCTTCCTCACAGAACTGACTCGGAAGATTTGTTTATTTATTTGCATACATCGCGTTTTAACACATCCAAATTCTGCCATTAAGGTAGTACAATTTATTTAAATGTAAAAATTACAATTTTGTTAATTAATTCATTTGTTTATCACTTTAAAAAACAAAACATCGAAAAAAAATTAAGCAAAAAAATTTACCGCAATCTTTCAGCCACTTTTAACTAACAGATACTGTTAACTAACTCGAATGTAAATTAAGAAGACTCATTTTGGGACTGTTAATTAACAGTTCGATAATAACTGTAATTAACATATGACTCACATTGATACTGTTGACTTACATTTAGTATTTTTAGTGTTGAACAATGTTAAATTGTGGCAGCTGACCGGCAAGCAAAGCATGGTCTCTTAATTCCAAAAGTTCCAAAACAACTGAGTGTGAATTTTGTTAGCCATGCCTAAGGAACAGTTTCGTGCTTCGGCACTGAATAAGAAAATGTAAGCAGCTATACTAAAGGCGCTCTATTTATAATGACGATATCAAAAATCTCTATTGTCATTCACAGCTCACATGTGCAGTTTGGTGTCAGCGGAGCCGACCAAATCCAACAGGAATCCTTGGTTCGCATCATCTCAAAGAATTTATACCAGGCGCAACGTCAACCGGTACCCTATGGCGTCCTGGATCGACGCATGGGCATTAGCACCAAAGATGCTTTGTGCGAGACATGCGGCCAGGGTCTGAACGAATGTATTGGCCACTTTGGTTATATGGATCTGGCGCTGCCCGTTTTTCATATTGGTCATTTTCGTTCTACCATTAACATTCTCCAGATGATATGTAAGTCATGCGCTCATGTGATGCTCAAGACAGAGGATCGTCGTGTCTTTGAGAAAAAACTGCACAATCCAAATTTCTCTTACTTGGGAAAAAAGGCGCTCCATGCTCAAATGCTGGCTAAGGCCAAGAAGGTTACCAAGTGTCCACACTGTGCCGCTCCCAATGGGGGTGTGAAGAAGGGTCCCGGCCTTTTGAAGATCTTACATGATCCATACAAAGGACGCAAAGTGGATGCCATTTATAAAAGTACTTTAGAGGAGATGTTGAGGTCCACAGAGCTTAATCGCGATCTCAATTCGACACTAAGTAACTATAGCACTGCAGAAGAGTTGACGCCACTAATGGTGCTCGATTTATTCGAACAGATCCCTCAAAAAGATGTGGCTTTGTTGGGAATGTGCTCACGTGGAGCCCATCCAAAACATTTGATAGTGACTCGTGTATTTGTGCCACCGGCGTGTATACGTCCGTCAGTTTTATCCGATGTAAAGGCAGGAACGACTGAGGACGACCTTACTATGAAACAAAGCGAGATTCTCCTCATTAATGATGTCATTCAACGTCACATGGCCACGGGAGGAAAGATTGAGCTCATTCATGAGGATTGGGACTTTTTGCAGTTGCATGTGGCACTTTATTTTCACAGCGAAATCAGTGGGATACCCATAAATATGGCACCCAAGAAGACTATGCGTGGTATTGTTCAACGTCTGAAGGGTAAGCAGGGTCGCTTTCGTGGAAATCTCTCGGGTAAACGTGTGGATTTCAGTGGTCGCACTGTTATCTCACCCGATCCCAATTTGATGATCAATCAAGTGGGTGTTCCAGTACGAGTGGCTCGTATACTCACCTACCCAGAGCGTGTCAATCCTGCCAATATTCGTATTATGAAGCAACTGGTACGGAATGGTCCGAGTGTTCATCCGGGTGCCAATTATGTACAGCAGCGTGGATCTACCTTTAAGAAATATCTAGCCTACGGTAATCGTGAAAAAGTGGCTCAAGAGCTAAAATGCGGTGATATAGTGGAACGTCACTTGCGTGACGACGACATTGTCCTGTTCAATCGGCAACCCTCTCTTCACAAGATGTCCATTATGTGTCATAGAGCGAAAGTTCAACCTCAGCGTACATTCCGTTTCAATGAATGCACTTGCACTCCCTACAATGCGGATTTCGATGGGGATGAGATGAATCTACATTTGCCACAAACGGAAGAGGCACGAGCAGAGGCCATTATACTTATGGGAAATCAATCAAATTTGGTAACGCCCAAAAATGGTGAAATTCTAATTGCTGCCACTCAGGATTTTATAACCGGTGGCTATTTGCTCACCCAGAAAGAGGTCTTTCTTACCAAAGAAGATGCCATGCAATTGGCCGCCTGCTTTCTTTCCAACGAGGATTCCACTATGCATATCCAAATGCCGCCACCGGCTATACTCAAACCTCGACGACTTTGGACAGGTAAACAAATTTTTAGTCTGCTAATGCGTCCAAATAGCGATTCCCATATCCGTTTAAATATGGTCTGTAAGGGTCGCAATTATACGGGCAATTTGGATTTATGCAACAATGATTCATGTAAGTAAATGAATTAACAAATGGATAATACCAATCCTTCTATCTATATCATTCGTTTTGTAGGGGTTCATATCCGTAATTCAGAACTTATGTGTGGAGTAATGGATAAGGCCACTTTGGGATCAGGCACCAAGCAATGTATCTTCTATTTGTTACTTCGTGACTTTGGTGAGGCATTTGCCACTAAGGCCATGTGGCGTCTAGCTAGGGTAAGTACTCCCACAAGCCCTATATTGTCATGTATAAACTCTTGAGCAGCATTTAGAGACGTTCAAGCCCGTCTGTGTGCTTTTTTGCCTTTTTTAGATATAAGTTATTAAGCTAGGTAAAGGAAACTTGGTATATAAACTTTATAGGAGTATAGGTAGTTGAAGTTCTTAATTTGTTTAGATCGAAACACTATATCATATATTCATCATATTTGACGAAATATTTCTTTTTCTATTTTGTCTTTAACTATTTTTTATTTTGATTGAATAAAAAGGGTATTTAAATGTTTGGTTAACTTTCAATTTATTTTCTTTCAATATAAAGCTCCTCCCCTATATTCTCATGGGTTCACCCATTGATAAGCCAATCACATCAATATCTTGACCCATTCATCCCACGTAGTTGTCTTTATCTTATCTCTAGAAATCGCTTAAAGAAATTCGTTTTGTTTGTTATTCTGCAATTTATTTAATGAAAATCAAGGAAATCCGAAAAATCAAATATATGAAATTAGTTCAGTGTCAGGCCTGTGGTATCGGTAATGTATTCCAAAAATGAGGTGAGACGTACATAACCTGACGGATAACCGGCCGTACATTGATCTTCGGCCACAAATGAATTAATGCCTATTTGCACCCAGCTACTGGAACTGGAGTTATAGATAATCAATGGACCACCAGAATCACCGCTACAAGTAGACATTGTGCTGCCAGCATAGCCATCAGCACACAATGTGGAAGAGAGAACTACTGCAGAGCCAAAGACGGCCAAGCACTTGTCATTGGGAATGACCTGAACCTGGGCATAGAGCAGAGTTTGTGAGTAGTCCAGATATTCATCATCCATAAGACCAAATCCTGCAATGGTGGCCACTGTGCCAACAAATGTATTACTTCCTTGGGCACTGGATACCAATTGGATTGCTTGAATGTTGGATGAAAAGACCAACTGTTGTGGTAAACGGATAAGGGCCACATCATTGTTCATTTTATCATTATAGTTGGGATGAACATAGAGTTCCGTGGCTGTCATATTCTGTGCCTGTTCGTCATTCAATTCCACAGTGCCAAAGAGCAGAAAGAGCGAATTGTGTCCGTAGGCGCAATGGGCAGCTGTCAGTACCCACGAGTCTGATATAATGGAGCCACCGCATAAAAGATCATCCCATTCATCTCGCTTTAGAATCACTTGCCAGGGAAATTGTGCGGCAGCAGCCTCTTTGCCCGATATGATGCGTCCTTTCTGCGAGTAGCACGATAGAATTATTTATCCTTTCTTCCATTCAATTAAATGTGGTATTACTTACAATCCCCAAATCCGATTGGGTTGAATTAATGCCCTGTATCGCTATAGTTGCTATTATCATCAGAATCTGCCATAGATTGAACATTTTTAGGCTTCGTTTCATCATGTGTCGTCGCGGGATTGTGAAATGGATAGGACTATTCGCTGTTCAGCGTTGTCTCTTGTCTGCGGAACTTTGCTTCAGTTTTTCGCAATTATATGTTTTAGCCAACTTCAAGTTACTACCACTTATAAAATATATACTATACTATATACATACATTTATTTCGATCACCATACACCCCTCTAACTCATTCACCCGTCTGTTGCCATTCGATCTGTCTCTTGTACAATTTGCCATTAACACGGCCACTTCTCGGTTTTGCTGTTCCTCTCCATGATAAGATTAATTACTCACACGCTATTTCTGACGTTACGATTTTTTCTTTGCCTCTGGACGCTAAATTCTTTGTCCAACGGGCAGAGAGGAGTAACTTTGGAAATTTCTTATCAACCACAATCCTATACATGTTCTCCTACACTGACCATCAAATTTTATTGCGAGACATTTGAGTCATCAACTAAAATTGAAACGTCAGTTGAAATGTATTTTGTAGATCTACTTGTTATGTACAAGTATGTATGTATATATATAAAATGATTACTATTTATTAATAAATTTTTTTGATCTGACGATACAATGTTAAAATGGAATAAAATTTTAATGGTATTCCATATGCAAAGTATTCAAAAACTAAAGTATTTTACAGCACTGAATCGAAAGTAGATTCTGTAGATCAATGCATTTATAGTTCCTATATATATATAAAACAAATTATTATCAATCCGATTATATTGAATAATGATAAGAATTCTGTTTAACTCATAAAAATCGATTATTTAGTGTTTTTTAACATTAAAATGTCTAAATAAATGTCAAGGTAGATTATTTATATATATCTAATTATATTGGAAAAATATTTTTAACATTTGTTTCATATTTTTAAATATTTTTATAAAAGTTTTCATTTAATTCATTAACGTTTTTCATCTAAATATGAAAATTTGAAAACTCCTAGAAAAAAAATAGGACCAAAGACAAATCTAAACTTCCCCCAGTTTGAAAATGTATTATAGATGTTCTTAAATTTTTGTAGTATAGTGTGCTTTAATTAAAATCGTTGTATGTGCCAATTTATTGAGGCGATTCTAGTCAATTAAAAGGTAAAACAACAAGGGATTTACCTCATATTATTTATCTCTTCCATTGAGACCATTTTTGTTAAAAACGAAAATTTAACTGGCAATGACGCCATTTTATTGACTTGTTTGTGTTTCCACTTTTTACATGAAATCCAAAAATCCAAAAATTTTGTAGAAAGTAATCAAATTATTACCTTTTCTGTTTGCTTACAGATCGCCTCGTATTTTATCCAGAACCGTGGTTTTTCCTTTGGCATAAGCGATGTGACTCCCAGTCAAAGGCTATTGCAGCACAAACAGGTGCTTCTTGATCGTGGCTATGCCAAATGTAATGAGTATATTGAAAAACTAAAGTCAGGAACTTTGCAATGCCAGCCTGGTTGTTCACCTGAAGAGACATTGGAGGCGGTAATGTTGCGCGAACTATCTGGTATACGTGAGCAGGCAGCTAAAACATGTTTCGCCGAATTGCATCCCACCAATAGTGCCTTGATAATGGCACTTAGTGGCTCCAAGGGTTCCAATATTAACATCTCACAAATGATTGCTTGTGTGGGCCAACAGGCTATCAGTGGCAAGCGAGTACCCAATGGTTTTGAGGATCGCGCATTACCCCACTTTGACAAGCACTGTAAGTTGAGGATGATTGAAAATTGGATTGCAGTTTCTAATTTATATTTTTTTTCTTATATTTTAGCTGCCATACCAGCGGCTCGTGGTTTTGTGCAAAATAGTTTCTATTCGGGATTAACACCCACCGAGTTCTTCTTTCATACAATGGCCGGTCGTGAGGGTCTGGTTGATACTGCAGTTAAAACTGCCGAAACTGGTTATTTGCAACGTCGTCTGGTCAAGTGTCTGGAAGATCTGGTGGTTCATTATGATGGTACCGTACGTAATGCCATTTATGAAATGGTGGATACCATTTATGGTGGCGATGGTCTTGATCCCGTTTCAATGGAGACAAGAAATAAACCAGTTGATCTGGTACATCAGTATGATAATCTGCGTGCTCAGCAGCCACGTGGCGATCAGAAACCTCTTTCGTGTCTTGAGATACTTGCTGAACTGGAATCTTTACTAAAGCTGCCGGAGTTTATAGAAGCCCGGTCCGATTTTAAAGCGGATGTTAGGTAAGGATATTAGATTAGTTATACAAAATGATTTATTGAATATTAACATTTTGATTGTCACATTTTAGCAAATATCTTAACAATGTGGCAAAACGTATTGGAAACATACAAAATAAGTATCTTTCCTATGGAAATCTATGTCATCAGATTGAATCGTTTAGTGGCGAGCAAATGCTGGAGTATTTGCGTCGCATTAACGATCGTTATAATAGGGCTGTGAGCGAACCGGGCACTGCAGTGGGTGCCATAGCGGCACAAAGTATTGGTGAACCTGGCACACAGATGACCCTTAAGACATTTCACTTTGCCGGTGTGGCATCCATGAACATTACCCAAGGAGTGCCGCGTATAGTAGAGATTATTAATGCCACCAAAACTATATCAACACCAATTATCACCGCTGAGCTGCGTAAGAACACTAGCATGGAATATGCACGACAGGTGAAGGCACGCATCGAGAAGACAACACTGGGCGAACTCTCTTCCTATATAGAGGTTGTGTGCCGTGCTTTTAGTTGCCATCTGGTCATCGGTATCGATATGGCACGTATTAAAGTCCTGGGACTGCATATCAATTTGGATACAATTGTGGCTAGCATACTGAAATCACGATTGCGCATTAAACCAAATCAGGTGGAGGTGGCCGTCAAGAGATCTCGCATAATTGTCCGTGTAGAGGCAACACGAACCGCTACCATTAATGCCGAACTCTCGCGTTTGGCAATTAGCATCCAAGGTGTGGTTGTGGCTGGATTGCCGAATATTAATCGTGCTGTCATTGCTGTTGATGACACTGTTCAACCACATACCTATAAGCTATGCATCGAGGGATATGGCCTACGTGAAGTCATTGCCACATATGGCATTATTGGCCAGCGGACACGTAGCAACAACATTTGTGAAGTCTTTCAAACGCTGGGCATCGAAGCGGCGCGCACCATCATTATGAGCGAGATAACAGACGTAATGGAGGGTCACGGAATGAGTGTAGATTCGCGGCACATTATGCTTCTGGCCAGTCAGATGACAGCCCGCGGAGAAGTGTTAGGTATAACACGGCATGGCCTGGCAAAAATGAGAGAAAGTGTCTTCAATTTAGCTTCGGTAAGTCCATATCGAAACCGATATATAATCTGTTTAATGATTTTATATATATATTCATTATAATTTTTCTTGCAGTTTGAGAAAACAGCAGATCATCTATTCGATGCAGCCTACTACGGCCAGACGGATGCCATTAATGGTGTATCAGAGCGTATTATACTTGGCATGCCAGCTGGTATTGGCACAGGCATCTTTAAATTGCTCCAACATCATGAAGATAAGAAGGTTCCACCCATTGAGCCAACGATTTTCAGTAGCTTGAATCTAAAACCTGTTTTCTAGCAGGTTAGAAAAAAGCTACCAATTAACCCCGCTCACTCAGTTCCTGTGACATGCAAATTTAGTGCATAACTAATTATTAGTTTATCTCCTCAGCACCCCGTGGACTTGACTTAACATCTGGTTAAGTAAAATTAAAATTAAACATAATATTATTACATTTTTTATTAATTTTTAGTTAGTTACCCAATTAAATAATTTTATTTTTTGATGTTATTATAAGAAATTTTTAAGAATTTATTAGTTCAGTGTGCTAATAAAACTACATATGAAAGTTGACCAAATATGAACGGATTGTGAGACAATATTTAATCCCTTTACTATAAACATGTCCGATTTGAAACGAGTTTATATATAATGTTTTAGCATTATGACTCTGTAAAGGTAATATTTGGTTTTGAATCAAATTTGGCAATAATGTGATAAACAAATTTAAATCGTAGTTAGCACTTAGATGAGATGATTGCTTAGACTCTAAACTTTAGAGCAACATGAAACAATTCATTCTTAATACATATTTATTTGTAATAAATATAGTAAATGTACAGAAACTGAGGCAGTTGAACTGACCATAAAATAATATCATATTTATTTTCTGTGGATTCTCCGAAGAACTCTTAAAAACTGTTTAATAAATATTTTCAATAAGTTTAAAGTCCTTGAATATAGATGTAAAACTTGAAGAGCTTTATGACCCTTCTGCATATATGAAATCTAAAGGACATATACCCATAAAAAAAGCCTTCCAAAAATAACCTCAAAGTGAAATATTAATTAATTTTGATTATAAACCTTTTTATAGATATTGTTTTCTAAAAATTATCCTCCTTAAAGGGGCTCACTAAAACAAAAAAGACAAACAAATTATTATTAAACATTTTGAGTAACAAAAAAATAAAAATTAAAAAAAAAAGCCCACAGTTCTCGCAGATCATTTTCAAATATGTAGAATCAATTTATATCAAATATTTATTTGTTAAATAATGTTTGTTTATTATAGTGCTGAACACATTTCTCTTGGAAACAGTTGTCTAACGATAACAATGGCACATTAGCTGGTATATGTACCGATTAACTAAATAGTTGGGACTTATATTATAGATACAATTGTTACTTTCACAATAAGAAGACAAAATCCAAGATAACAAATATTTACAATTGCCATTGTAATAATTTATAATTGTATAAAAACTCAAATTGAATACGAAGATGGTACAGTTAACTTAAGGTTCTTTAAATAACTAAACGTTAAGTCAAAATGGGTCTGAAATTTGCGTTTAGCATTGGCTTGCTGGTTGCCCTTGTGGCAATGTCTGGCTATGTTGGGGCAGAAGAAACTCCAACATCCCCCACTAGTCCAACAACTCCAACATCTCCTTCCACTCCCACAAGTCCAACTACTCCAACAAGTCCTTCTCCCACCAGCCCAACTTCGCCAACAACTCCAACATCACCATCAACTCCAACTTCACCAACAACTCCAACTTCACCATCAACCCCGACTTCACCATCAACCCCCACTTCTCCAACCACTCCAACAAGTCCCAGTCCAACGACACCCACAAGCCCGACTACACCTACTAGTCCAACAACACCAGCAGAGACAACCGTTTCTCCAGTGGCAACTACCACGCCATCTTCTTATGCAACCACTTTGTCCCCTGCAGCAAGAAGGAGGAGACAACGTCGCCGTCAAAGGATCTTGCGCCGTCGCCGTGCCGAAAGGAGACGCCGTCGTAATCAAAGATTGCGTAACAGACGCCAAACTGGAATTCCACTTGTCCGCACTGCCATTCTAAGGAACGAAGGTTAATTTAAAATAAAAATGAATGAATACCAATAAGGAATAAAATCTGAATAACCCAGAACATATATAAATATCAATATCACATTTGTTTCATTTCAATACAAAAATTGCCTAGAAATAAAACTTTTAACAAGTTATTTTTTTTCATATTCCAGTTGGCAACTTTTAAAAGTTCTAAGATTTTGTAAATAATTTAAGGTATTTAGCGATTTCACCATAACTTTTCCTTATTCTCAAGGTTTGGAAAAGACTTCTCAGAGATCGTTGATATTTATCATCTTCTACACTTCTACAAATTTTCTAAAAACACAATTGAATTACATATATAAAAAAAGTTCAAAATTCATTATTTGTTTAATATTTATTTATATAGTATTATATTTAAATTTGTTTTACATGATTGCAGACATTTATAGTTAGATATATGCATATATAATTATGGATTTTTGCTTTGCATATAATTAACATACAGAATTACCATTTAGAAATGTCTAGACTAGTTACATAGTTATAGTATTTAATTAGTATAGTTTAAAAAAAAAAAAAACAAAAGAGAAAAAACCAAAGAGAACAGAATGAAAACTAAACAAATTCGTATATATAATTCTATTCGTGCTTTACTAAATTAACTTCTAAATGAGCATACACATAGAGATATATATTAGATATATTTATGGGTATAGTATAGTATCAGAGCTTAGCATTTGGTTGAGCATACATACATACATTATCTGTATGTATGTATATATATATATATATTTAAATATTCTAGGACACTCACACATAAAGAAAAAGAAAGTAACTAATTTATTAGTTAGTTGGGAAATGACAACTTAAATATGCATATCACAGGATTATTTAACACAAATAAAATCTAAAATAAAAAAAAATATATATATAATAAAAATTCTACTGTCACCCATTAGCCGAATGGTTAACAAAATTATATATTGATAGTAAATTAGATAAATTGATTCCAATCGCTTTTTATATTCATTTCAATAAGTTCATAAAAAGGAATCATAAAGATTGGTAAACTTTAAATTTACAAAATCTATCATAAAGCAATATGCATTATACATAATTGTGTATAAAGAAATCACTAACAAAGACCGATAAATTCTTTACATTTCTTTTGTTTACATTATCTCATTAAACTATAGTTTGAATTTCATTAGAAAGTTTAATTTAAGTGCTTTAATTTGGGTTGAAATTTATGTTGTTTTTTTTTTTTTGTTTTCATAAAATAATATTCATACATAGGTATATATAAGCGTTTGAACTAATTGTTTAATTTGCAAAACTCAACTGATCTGTAGTAAACCGAATCGACTTAATTATGAAACGAGTATAAAGTATAGTTTAATATATATATATATAATATAATATATATATATAAAGAAGAAAAAAAACGCCGTTTAAAATCAGTCACTATTATCGCTATTGGATTGGCCGCTTGTGCTAACAACCAGCTCCAGATCCTGCTGGGCCTGTCCTGCCGCCTGCTCCTCTCCATAGCCTGCCCTTCTGTCATGGATCAGCATTGAGAGTGTTTCCAAACTGCGGCGCACCTAATCAAGAAAAGATAAAAATATAAAAATTAATTCAAAACAATTATATTTTTTTAAACATAAACAAAGGAAATATGAGAATTATATATATATATTCATCTAAGCATAAAGCATGGGCGTAGGCAAAGGCATACAACAAACTAAAGAACTATGCTCGAAATATATTATCAAGTCTAGATATATTCCTTTTCAATCACAGAGTGATTGTCATTCGACTCTCTACTTTAACATTTTTTACTTTTAAAGTTTTCAAATTGAAGTTTTAACCTTACTCCTATTATTCGTATTTCATTGTCTACGCCCATGGTTGTGTTATGGCTGATATCAATGTCGATGGCCGATGTCATTTTGACTGGTTTTTTATTTTTCAATTTATGGCGCAATGCGGTATATAGCAAATCAAAACAAAGATTAGCCAAGCCAGTCAAATTACTGATAAGATTATGCAAAGTGTTAAGGACGGATTGATTGATTATTTCTCAGTTAGCCAACAGATGGCATACAATTGAAAGAGGAGGAGCAAAAGATAAACAGGGTAAAAGGAAGTGAAATGACCGGATTGACATATCTACACATATATTAAAGTAAATATAACTTTTAATAATCTAAGAACAAACCTTGGTTATTTGTTCAAGATTTTTAGACAGAATATGTTGAGCTTCTGCTGTGCTTTTGGCTTGGAGCTCCTTTTGCCAACGTAATGCCTCGGCAAAAATGTCCTCATCATTGCCAGCCTTGTGCTATAAGTTAAAAAATATTTAAACATCAATTAAATACATTTTTTTTTCTTATAAAGTTTTGTGTAAAAGCTTACCCAATGGAAATCGATTGGCGTTTGGTATAAATTGGTTTTCGCCTCGATATCTAGAATGCGATAAAGCAAAAATGCAGAGAAGAGGGCCAACATGATGGACAACATGATGCCCAGATAGAGAATATGCAATTCTGTCAAGGATGGCACTGATAAACGTATGCGGGAACGTGCCGCCTGTAATAGGCCACCAAATCGTCCACTCACATATTGCGGTGGAGGTACCACACCTTGTGGGACAAATCCTGGCGACGATGATACACTTACACCCACAACAGTAATGGGAGACGATGAGCTAGATGGTGGACCGGAGGAGGCCGAGGCATTGGCTGAAGTATATGTAGATGTGGAGGACAAACGGCTAGATAATGGCTCTTCATAATGGACAATTGGTGGTGCTGAGCTACGTAAAGTCATCGATTCTGATGACACATCCAGACTGTGCATTTTCTTACCCTGAGCATCTATGGAATAGATAATAACAGAATTATTAAATATATAATTTAAACTTTAGATTAACAACTACCAACCGGAATGTCTAGGTGACTTTGAATCCGTATTACGTTGACGTAATATTGTCTGTGGTGGCTCAACAATTGGAGGCAATTTTGATTGTGCACCACTATCCAATTGCTGGGGTGGACTCTCGTTACCGCTAATAGAACAACTGCTATCATCCTCATTAAAGAATTCCTCGGGCATCTCACTATCCACGGGCAACGGTTTGGGTAATATTTCTGCTCCAGCTCCCAACTGTGGACACACTGTGCACATTAAACGGAATGCCGATTCTCGACTTATAAAACTACCAAAAACATGTCGTTCATCTATTGTAGCCACGCCCACTGCATTCGGTATTATTTTGGCCATTTTCTCTTTAGAGATTTTTGTAACCGATGTCGTTGGTATAACAACCTATAAACGATTATTTTTTTTTAGTTAAGATATATATTATTAATAAAATAGATCAAACCAACCTTGGTAACATAGCCAAAAACATTGGAATAGAAGGCAAAGTGTTGATCAGTTATATAAAGATGACCCTGTAGTAAAATATCACTGACCAGAGCACATGAGAAGTCTATAAAACATATTGATATAGGGAAACAGTTATAAAGGTTTTTAATATCTTTAACTTTATATATATATATAAATTCGACTTACAATTGATTAGTTTTTCATCTTTGGAGACTTGAGTGAAATGTCGATGGAATTTCTTAACTCTCGAACTGGAAACTTCTTTACGCTTCTTTTCTTTCTCCTTGTCCTTGTCCTTATCCTTATCCTTCTCTTTGTCCTTATCTTTCTCTTTTTCCTTTTCGATGGGAGCTGCAATTGTGGCATTATTACCAGCAGATGTTGTTGTTGCAGCTGCAGAGGCGGCGGCGGCGGCAGCAGCAGATGTTGAACCACCAGTTGCCACCGCTGATATTTGCTGTTCATGTTGTTTAGCCGTGTTGCCGGCGTTATTGCAACCGCTGCCGGCTGCTGAACCACTACTCTGACTGTGACTGCTTCTTGGACTCGGACTGGGACTGGGAGTGCTACCCAAGCTGCGTACACTGCCGCTTGTCTGCAGTTGATTCAATGGACTAAGCGAACTGGAGTAGCTGTGCCTCAAGGATCTGCAAAAATTTAAACAAAAAACAAGATACTCGAATTTAAAATCTTTTAAAAATTTTTACTTTAATTCGTAAGAATTTAATTTTATAGTTAAGAATTGTTTTTCTTTTTTAGAAAAAGTTAAAAAAGGAAAATTTAAAAAAATATGTTATAAAATATATTTCTTAATTTAGGCTTATTAAAGTATAAATGTTCCGCCTTAATTTCATAGTTTACTCCCTTGAAATATGCAACAAAAAAACGTCTCTAACTTGATCTTCTTGATCATTCCATTGTTAACTTTAAGATCTTGGCCTTAATTCAAGAAAGTACTTGATTAAATGATTATTAAAACTTGATTATCATCTAAAAAAATATGTGGTAAAACATATCAAGTGTTATGTTCCAGAAGATTCAAAGTTATGCCACATTTTTACCTATTCACAATTATAATGCGAGTATTTAATGATCGGTTTCAACACGTTTTAAGGTTTTAAGCAATATGGCAATTAATTTGCTAGTTGATAACAATCAATTGGCATTTATTGTTGTCATGGTGAAAAGCGAGGTTTCCCCTTACTTTGTCTTGCAACTTTTTAACTAATACAAAGTCCACATTAATACCCTAAGAAAATGGGTTAAATGTACAAGCCATGATGATGAAAAATATATAAAAAATATTTGAAAATCAAAATGAAATTTAAAAACTAAATCTAAACTTAATTTATTATAATATTTTATTTATTTGACTTAAAAAAGAAATCAAATTTGTCTTTTGATCATGGCCAAGGATTTTCAGTTTGTTAAGTTTATCAAGTTTAAGTTTGCCAAGATCAAAGTTAACACAAAAACTTCCATATAAATCAGCAAGAAGAATCGCTATCAGTATGCCAACTGTAAGCTATATACTACATAAAATTTTATTATACTATATCAAACGATTGGTAAACAGGTGAGGGAAACTGCTCTAATTAAATAATGAAACAATTTAACATTGCGAATTGGTAAATTGAAGATAGAGCCAGGTGGCAGATATACCTATATATGTATGTATAGCAAATATATTTTCGGGTAGCATACAGTGACTCACAAATGCGTTGACACGTTGCCGTGAGTCTTCTTATCAAACATTATTGACATGATCTCTTCGATATATTTATTGAATGGTTTACTAATGAGATTTATGGAATTCCATTAAGGAAGAACACACACACACAAAGAGAAGAGAGAGAAGAGAAATATGTCGAGGCATCGTTTAATTAGCCAGATAACTTTTCAGCTATTTTATCTATTAACAAGAATTGGGTGTGAATCAGTCATTGCCACAGCCACCCCCTTCTACAAAAGTATATTCGGAAAACTAGAAAAGTTGACATTGTTCAATGTGTGGCTAGGGCAGTACCACCATCGGCAGAAGCACCACCTGTGTCACTAAACCCTCAAAGCAAACCACTGATATATGTACACATATAAAGTTTGTACACTGTGAGAAAACCAAATAAACAAATAATATTTTTTAAGCATTAATTGTTCACGAAAAGCCAGATAAACAGAAATTTTAATGCTTTATAGAAACGGAACGTAGAAACGTAGCATTTTTTTCAAGTGTATACATTTCTTTAAATGTAGGTAGTAGTAGCATTTTTTTCTTCAAGTGTATGCATTTCTTTAAATGTAGGTAGTACCAAGACCCCAGCCCAGTATTCGCATTTAAATAATCTAATCAAATGCGGTACTTGACTAAAAGTGCCCATTTTAAAGCCTTCCTCCCTAACGACTGCTGACGGAATAAAGTTATCAGTTGGCTATTGATCTAAAGGGGCGTAACAGACAGGTGGGTAGGTTGGCTGGCTGGCCTACCCTAAACAATGATTTAAACAGTTCAAAATAGAAAACCTAACAAAGCAACATGAAGCAAAGAAAAAGAAAACAACAAACAGTACATCGACTTTTTATATACCCTTAAGGTCTACTACTTCCTTTTAGGATTCTGACATAGGATCGAAACCTTTCTCGATCACTTGACGTGCCTCCAATTCAGTTTCTTTTACTTACGGTGTGGAACTATATTGTTGCTTGAACTTGCCGCTTGCTTCTAATCGTTCCTCTTCATCATTCTGATAACGTGTTGGCCGCTCTCGGCTACTGTTGCTTGCAGATTCGATTAATGAGATTCTTTTAAATTTTCTTGCAACAGTTCGAGCTCCTCCAACAACGGCACCGCTGGCTATGATCACAAAATTGCGCTCACGTGAACGGGAACTGTTTCGTGTATGTGGGCGATTGGATTTACGACGATGCACTACCTCAGCTTGTTCCTCATCTGGTTGACTTTGGAGGCTCTCATTGTTGTTATTATTGCTATTATTATTGTCATCCAAATGCTCAAAGCTAGCGGTTAATGAGTCATCTTCTATTATATTGGATGCATTATTTATGGTTTCTATCGATTCATTTGCATCGATAAGATCCTGCTCAAAATAAACGCTAAGCCGATTATTGCCATTGCGTCCAGAATTGCGACTTGGATGCGTTGGACTACCGGAGATGTGCATTTTGCATCTAAGCAACTGTGGAGTCGCTTTTTAAACAGAGACACCAGCAAACAAACAAACAAAAAAAATAAAAAGTATAAAGAAATTCGAGTTTGTCGCCTGTCTAACGGTATCACAATATTACAGTAATTGCTTGTACTCTTTTTCTCACTTTTGTTGTTCGTTTTTTTCTATTTTTTTTTTTTTCTATTTTTTTGATATTCGCGTATGCGTGGTTCTAGTCGTTACAGCGCCAGCGTCCCGCGTTTACTGTTGGACTGCGACTATGTGTTGAGTTTGTGGATTGGATCGCCTACGCCGATACTGGCAGAATGGTAGTGCAGAAGTAAGCAGCGCAGCAGAGCTCTGTTGACGTAGCTGCCGATGAGCGGCAATAACAAAAACGATACGTAGCCACACACATACATACAAACATAAATAGAAATATACAAACATAGACGAAGAGTTGTACATTCTCACCTACGTTCATACATTGTTTGTTTCTTGCGATTGCTTATAGAAGAACTATGTATGTATGTGTGTGTATATACATAGTTAAAGTTAGTTAAACGGCAAAAAAAAAAAAAAACAAAAATTGTATTGTAGGTATGTATATACACAGAATAGACCTTTATAATCAAACTAACTTGTTATCATTGGCAATATTATTTACACAGGCTTTACATTGATCTTGATTCCATTTGGTTTATTGTATTTTAGATTCCTGACAACAACAACAAAGAAAAAGAGACTAAATGTGTTAAAGTCGAAGTTTTTATACCCTTGCAAATTCTTAACCGAATGTGTTATGTGCGATAAGTGATAAATAGCAAGATATCAGGTATAAGGATACAAGATATCATAACTAATAGATATAGTTAGCTAACAAAATTTGTCAAATATATTAGAAAATATTTAAAATTGAATAAAATTTTAATTTACTAAAAGAAGCTTAGAAAATCAATAATTTGATTATATAAACCATTTTCTTTGAATATATTGTTTCCATGCAAACTATTTTATATACTCAACCGATTCCAAGGTATCAAGTTCACAAAAACCCTATTTTGATGAGAGTCACTTAAGGAACAATCAAGTTAAGAATTAAAAACAATGTTTTTTGGCTATCATTGCTCTGGAATGTAGAAATATATATATAAAATAGAGATCAGATCTAAAGGATTCCAACAATTTATAACGTAATGTGTGCAGTAATCGGATAATTCGGATCCAGACCGAAATGTAATCGATATAGAATTCCATGTTGGCTATGCTACTTAAACTGTCTTCTTATTCCTACCATGATAAAGCCATATTATCGGATTATTGTTTCCCTAAACAGCAGGATATCTGCCGGCTTATCATGTAATTCTTAACAACGAAAAAAGAACCATTTTAATACTGATACCTTCTTTTGAAACATGTTTCTAAATGGCAAAACGATGTTAAATGTTTAACGGAAATGTTGACAATAAAACGACACAACAAAGACGAATGAAAGTGAGAAGCAGAATACAATAGAAGAAGACAACTTTAACATACTCTGTATTTAGAGTAAAACTAAGAATACCATAAAGAAGATAACTTTGGGATACTCTATAAGAAGTCAAAAATCTATAGTTATATTATAATATCCTTTTTCCAATATTAAAATTTATAACAGGATCAAGATCTTGTATAATATATTATACCATATAATTTGCAACAGATTTAAATATTTAATTCTTTCTATGAATGAATACGATTAGAAATTAGTTCTGTATTTAACAGTTTTTAGTAGGAATATAGAATACCCTCCGTTAATTCTTTTAATTTAACTTTATTTTGTTTAAACAATTTCATTTCAGTTCAGTAAAGTCTATTTATATAAAATCTAAAGATCTAAAATTTATGTTAGAGTATTTGGGAATTTAAATCAACAATGTTGGCTTTGGACAATATAATAGCCATAAAACAATCCTGTGACAAAGATTAATAAAACAACTAAAAGTGTTAAATCACAAGACTTTTTTGTTGAGGTAGACATATATATTTATAAACAAAGATCACATTGTTTGACATTAGTAACTTTTGCTTTAGATTTGCCTCATGTTGATGGCCATGATTCATCAAAGCATAATATAAACTGGATGGGTTACAGATTATGCACTTAACTATTGCCATTATAAATATTTTTCATAACCTAATCACCTGTTAAGCTACTGTGAGTCAACACTGTACCGAAAGGGGGGCTAGAAGAGTAATGGCACGCGCCCTTTCGCACTTGCCGTTTCTCTTGGAATATGTTATGAATCATTCAACTGATAAGACCGTCTACGGGTTATATTATGAATACAATTGCAGCCTATGTTTCTATGACCACTAAAACTTGTACATCTGTATGAATATATATATGTATATATATGTAGAAATTGGAATGTTATGGTATTATCGGCACGTGCCGTTGATTTAGATGGATGACTGCAAATCAACTCGTAAGGGAATCATTTCATATTAGACAGGTGAAAGCAATTGTTTTCTTTGATGTAATGATACGAAAGGAAGAAAATAGAAATGTTAGATAAATAAATACCATATGGTGCATAAATATATTGAATTTATATTGTCCTAAGAAGGCCGATTGAACACCTGCATGGCCTATCGCAAATTCACAAACACAATCATCAACATCATGTGAATTCAAACAAAACGTAGTCGCTGCTTTCTTACAATTTTGTTTTTCCACGAACCATCTTTATCAATATAATGGCTAACAAAGTTAGCTAAATACATGAAAGGCTACCATTGATATCTTTAAGTGTTTGGGGGACTGTACAAGCTAATCTCTTCAGGCAGCTGTTGGGCTGCTGAGCAACACATACACACACACACACACACACAATGTGCTGAAGGACTACATAATATACTTGATCATAAGACATTTTTGATGTCAATCATATGATTACTAATCACGCGCACACATACACAATATATAAAAGTTAATTTAATTATTGTTTGATAGTTAATAGTAGGCCATGACCTATGTTTGAATTGCCTTAAGTTTGATATACGAAAAAGTTTGTTTAGATTGAGGTCAGTTTCCTTTTGGTTTAGCTCAAGTTAACACAGATAAACAACAAAATTTACTTTATTATTTATTTTAATTTGGAAAACACATACAAAAAAAGTCAGGCAAAGATCATAAAAACCAATCAAAATTTTACTAAAAAAATCAAAATTTGTTTTTAAGTAAAAAAGTGATCTCTTCTATTTTTTTTTTTTTTTGCTATGCCAAAAATTATGGAAGTAGGCGATAAGTCGGCGCTAAACTCTGTCGAGGAGTATGAGCTCAATCAATGGTTAACGGAGAATAATGTTAAGCCGGCGAATTTACGTCGAACTTTTACCGATGTATTGCCCTTGGCTCGCCTTTTATCGCGCTACTATCCGGAATTGATAAATGTTAATTTTTATCCGGCACGTAATAGTGTGAAGAGTAAACTTGAGAACTGGGAGCGATTTAGCAAACGGGTACTAATCAAGATGGGTGTACGCATGACACGCGACGAAATGGATCGTGTGGCCCGTAGTGTTCCGGGATCAGTTGAATTGCTTCTATTTAACATTATGAATGCCAGCAAAGCGCTAGCACCAATGGATGGGGAGGATGATTGCATTCAATAAGAAATTTAAAAGAATTTTTCGGATATTTTTGAAGATTTTTAAGGAAAGAAAATATAAGAACTTCTAACAGATATTGATATAAAATTTAGTGTATGACTTACCTATCCTTATCCTTGCTTATTTCAGTAGCAGATGTTTCTCGTAGGCTAAATTGTTGATAATATTGCTGATCTGACTTCTCCTGCAACTGTTGCCCATTTAGTGTGGCTTCTGCAACTGATGCCGATCCAGATGCTGCTGCTGATGTTGCTGCTGCTGCTGTTGATGCTGTATTTTGTAATAGTGATCCGCAAATCTGCGAACGTTCATCGATGCCAGTATTGCCTGTGGCAAGCGCATTGACGTTGCTTGTTGATCTGAAAATTATACAATTATATCAATACATCAGTCAATGCGGCGTATGAGTAATAACAACCTGAATTCAAATTGAGGCTAAAAAGTGTGGCCTACTTTTAGGCTACACTTTATTTTTTATAAAAAAGTTGATGTCGAAACAATTTCATAAAATTGATAACTTTTGTGTAGCATAGGGTGCCAAACGGGTAAGGAGGGGCGGCGACCACAAACAAATAAGCATCAAATATCGCTTTTAATTAAACAGACCTTGTACTGCATTTTGAAAGTAAAAAGCCCTTGATGTTACCATGCGACATAATTAGCGAATTGGCACGCCGCATAGCCCCGCTCCCCATACAACCAAAACACAGATATTTGATGCGTGTTGCCAGTCGGCAAATTAATTAAGCTTTGCAAACTTTTAATTAAACATTTATCCATCCATAAAAATAAATATGAAAATGTTTGTGTTATTGATGTTACAATTTATAGGAATGTGTAGAAAGACTAATGCCTCCAATAAACAAATAAATAAATAAATAAATATTTATTTAAAAAAAACTGTAAATGCTCGACTAAAGATACTCTGACCCATTGGTAGATACCTACTCTAATTGGTGTGAAACTAAACTAAAATATATCTAACCAAAAGTCTTCTGATTTTTAAATGATTAAGCTATGTATATATTTTTATAAATATCTAGGCAATTTACAGCTATGTAATATAGATATTGATCCAATAAAAATTATATCTCAAATCATAAAAAACTATTAACGAAAAACTTTCATTTAAAATTTAAAATAAATTTAAAATAAAATATTATCAAATGGTTAAAAAAAACAATATAAAAAATATATAGATTTAAAATCTAACATTTTTAATAAAAATTCTTAGCTTTCAAAATGTTTTCTTTTTTTGTTTAATTTAATGACAATTTAAAAACTTTGAAACCAATTTCTATTTTAAAATAACTCTACGATAGATAGATAACAAAGATTGCCAGATGAAGCTATATTTATCTAGTTATCATTTGGTTTACCTTTAACTTTACTATATAAAAATTTACAACTTAAAAAGAAACCAAATTCATGTAATAAAATCATTTTAAAGAAACATGCCGAAATCAGTGAGAAGAACACCGCTCAATACTGTGGAACAATATAAGCTAAATCATTGGCTCCAGGAACACAACATTAGTCCGATCAATATACGACGCAGCTTTACCGATGTACTACCCCTGGCACGCCTTCTCTCCCATTATTATCCTAAACTTATCGATTTCAATTACTATCCGCCTAGGAATAGTGTACAAAGCAAGCTTGCTAATTGGAAACTATTTAGCGAACGTGTATTAAACAAGATGGGAGTGAAAGTGACACGAGAAGAGATGGGTCGTGTGGCTAGATGTGTACCAGGTTCAATTGATTTATTGCTATTTACTATAATGAATGTCCGTGAAAAATCCAATAATGATTGAATAAGATTTATAATATTATAGAAATTTCGTTTTATATAAAATCTAAAAAAGTCTTGAATGATTATTATAATATTTCTTATTCTTTTTTGGGTTTATGATTTCTATTAGATTAGCTAATTTAAGTAACTATAAAATATAGTTGATAGAATAAACTTGAGACTAAGCCAAGCGGATAAGAAACCTAACAGATAGAGATATTGATTTTTCTACAGAAACAAGTATCTAAAGTATCTCAAAGATTCAGTTTCTCTGTGATTCTATATCCAAAGCGATTAAAAATAGTAAGATCTCTAGCATATATATACATATAACTTTTCTTGAATATAAACCATATATTTTCTATTTAAAATTCCAAAACAAATTGATTAAAAGAAAAGTTTTTAAGTCATCTTTGAATTTTAATTCAAAATTCAAATTTTTCATATACTTCTCATCAAATCATCTTGTTGTTTAGTTTACAGTTATTCGTTTAGTATCTAAAACGTTCGCATCCATTAAACACATATTCTTGGGGCATGTAAAAATTCTTAGTGAAAAAAAAAATAAATTTTTTATAAAACGATAACGAAAAATTAAAAAAGTATTTCAATTTGGACTTAAAAAAAAAAAAAAAATAAAAACTTTTGGTTAAATTTTTTTTTTTTTCTTGTTTGACTTTCAATTATGCCAAAGATACCCAAAAGGACTGCACTCAATCCGGTTGAACAATATGAACTGAATCAGTGGCTACAGCAAAACAACATTAATCCGACAAAATTGCGACGATCCTTTACCGATGTAATGCCATTGGCACGTCTGCTTTCGCGTTATTATCCCGATCTGGTCGATGTCAATTACTATCCACCCAGAAATAGTGTACAGAGTAAACTTTCCAATTGGCAACTTTTTAGCAAGCGTGTGCTAAGCAAGATGGGGGTACGAGTGACACGGGAAGAGATGGATCGTGTCGCACGTTGTGTTCCCGGATCAATTGAAATCTTGTTATTTAGCATATTGCGTGTCCATAATGCCACTTTGGAGCGTCGCAAGCAGTTGGAACAAGACTCCGATGCTGCTAACAATGATGATGATGACGAAGTGGTTGATGATGATATGAAGAGCAATATTAGCGATAAAAAACAAGAGCCAAATATTGTGGTCGAGAGTCATGGGAATTTAAAGCCAATACGGTCAATTCATGCTTCCAATAGTCCCATGATGCAATCAAAGCATTCAACGCAAATTGCAGTAACGCCAAATAAAGGCAATTTGCATGCAGGTCAAGCAAAGAGCTCTCCCAGCCTGGGCAGAGGTAGTGGTAAACCAATTGCTGCTACTGGTCTTGGAACTAATGCAAAAATTCGGAAGGGTGTTACCACTGGGCAACAGCGTAACACATCGATGCTATCCCGCAAGATGCCCATTATTGACGACAAGGATGTGATCATAGTGAACGTGGGCAAACAGATAGGTGATCATGTATGTGAACTACCACAAAAAATGGTTCTTTATTCCGTCTATGCGCAGGCCATCGACAACTTGAAACAAAAAAGCGCTAGCATAGCTCGCTTTCTGCAGAGGAACGCTCATTTGGAGAGTATGGTGCAACTGAAATCGGAACGCATTGAAGAGTTGCAGCAGAAAATCAATATCGAGTCCAAGAGGCCAAAAGGACGACCTACCCGCACCCTGTTGATCCCGCCGAATAAGCCATACCTATTACCGAGACCACCAGCAGCCAATAACGTGGATAATACAGATGAATATCGGTCCATTGATCTCATTGAGGATTCACTAATGCCGGAAT
Organism: Drosophila neocordata; assembly: GCA_018903615.1. Lineage (NCBI taxonomy): Eukaryota > Metazoa > Arthropoda > Insecta > Diptera > Drosophilidae > Drosophila > Drosophila neocordata. Next base: position 4,228,340 of record JAEIGI010000011.1, read on the forward strand.
AGTAATAATTAGCAACTTTAAATCTATCTTAGTTACTTAGTAGAAGGATTAGTGTGATTGTTCCTTTACTCTTCCTCCTCCCCTCTCTCCCCCCTTCCCCATTCCTTTATATATTTATATATATTTCATTTATTTTTGGCTTTTCTACTAGAGTGTTGGCAATTAACGATACAAGGACATATCTAATAAAATCATAACGTTTATCTGCGAGTGTAGTAGATCATCCCCCTATTGAAACTCCTTGTAAATTATATAAACTTACTGAAGTTATATAAAAATATTTATGAAATTAAATACATTTATAATATAATCTTGATATATTGGAAACCGATTCAAATCTGTTTTTTTTTCCAAAAAATTAAATTAAAGTTTTCTTAATTTTAGGAACTTGATAAAAATGGGTAATAAAAGCAGAGTGAAAAAAGGAAAACAGATTTTAAAGAGCAAGAGAGATTAGCTAAACGAGAATGTAAAGCAAAAGTCATGTGAATAACTTTATATATAGTTTATATAGTTCTAGAGAATTGGAACTATATGAGTGATATATTCAGTTAATAAAAGGGGAAAGAATGATCAAATTACTAAAAGTGGGTAAGAATGGGCAAGAAATTGAAGAATTTTACGTATTCTTTAATTTCAATATATCTGAAATCAAGCTAAGAAGTGAGGTTAGGTTACAAGGCTACTGAAGAAAAAAAAAAGAAAATTGCACGAAATCGTAATAAATGCAATAAAAATACAAGAATACATAAAAGAGAGAATAGATTATAAGATGATGAGATATTAGAACTCCAGAAAATAGATAATAGAATGAATAGATCTCCAAAGAAAAGATGATAGAAAGAATAGATCTCACGAGAATAGATGATTAAGAGAATAGAATTCCAAAGAGTAATTGATGGAGTGAATAGAACTCCAGAGAAAAGATAATAGACAGAATAGAAAAGATAATAGAAAGAATAGATCTCCAGAGAAATAATGATAGAGAAAATAGATCTCACGAAAATAGATCTCACTCCAGAGAATAGTTGATGAAGTGAATAGAACTCCAGAGAATAGTTGATGGTGTGAATAGAACTCAAGAAAAAAGATAATAAAAAGAATAGAACTCCAGAGAAAAGATAATAGATAGAATAGGTCTCCAGAGAATAGATGATAGATAGATAGATATTATTTGCAAAAAACTACAATGAATCAACAAATATATATAAAATATAATCTGCAAAGAGTTGAAGAATGTTAAGAACATGGAATGAAAAGAGAGATACTACTTGCTATTTTTATCATCTCCTTTCATTTCATGTTTGTAACGTTCAGATTATCTACTACTTCAAATTGAAAGATTAATATGAATAAAGATGGTAAGAGGCACGATATGGTTACTCAAACTTAGAAAAAGCTGTTTTAAATTTAATTATAAATGATTAAAATATAGTAAGGTAAACAAATAAAAGATCAAAAAAGAACTTAAAACACTTATTCCAATGATCTAATCAATTATTTGAAATTATTCATTTCAGTTGTATTCAAATCATAGAAATCTTTGCTTCGATTGACATAAGAACTGATAGATATATATATATTCGGGTTTGAAAGACATAGACAAAAAAAAAACTAATAAATTGTTTACACAATACTTTTTTTTTTTTAAATTATTCCACCTCGATATTTCGATCGAACGGGGAATAACCAATACACATTAAGAAAAGAATTATGCATGTAATTAACCGAAAGAATCTAACTGTCGCCGAGGTGGAAGAGGTGCACAAATGGCTTGAAGAGAATAATATTAATATAAGCAAATTGCGTCGCGATTTCTCCGATGTGATGCCACTGGCTGAGCTTCTAAAGCGTGCCTATCCACGGATTGTTGATCTCTTCAATTATCCAAAAAAGAATAGTGTCCACTTGAAGATGGTTAATTGGGAAACATTTAATTTTAAAGTACTCTCCAAATTTAATTTGACTTTAAGCCGTGAACTGATAGAAATGCTGGCCAATGGAGTGCCAGGTGCCGCTGAAGTTCTAATGCATGAGATTATACGTTTAGAGAAACGTCAACGTTTGGCAGAGGAACGTAGTGCCGCAATGCGTCAAGAGAATACATGGCAGGAGAATGGTGAGGTTAAAACTGTTGTGATCAATAAACAAGTGGGTGATGGCATTGTTCAGGTGCCACAGAAAATGATATTATATTCATTGTATGAGAAATTGGCACGTGATGGTCAGGCCAAGGATGTGATCATTGAAGCCTATCAACAGCGTTTAGCCCATATGGAGAATATAGTCAAATTGAAATCGGAACGCATCGATGAGCTACTCATTCAAATTGGCAAGGCAATGGAAAAGAAACCAGCGCCAACTACATCGGGTACTGTTTTTTTATTTGACCAACCGGATCTGACACATCGACGATTACCACCAGCTCCGGCACCATCCGCTGAACAATAATAACATTTAACTGTATTTTAATTAGAACATCACTGAAAGGGAAGAGTATTGCACCTGTTTCTACAGTTATTTTTGTAATTAGAATTTCTTCTTTCATTTGTTATTAGATTTATAATCGAAAATTTTTTCTTTTTTTTTTATTTTACAGTTGACGAAAAGTAAATGAGTTACTAAGCCCGACCCTGTATTTATCTAAAAGACTCATGGCGCCGGTCAAAGTTTAATAAACCTTCCCCCAAGGTGATAAGTGCAACCAACCCTTTTAGCCAACCCTTTGCCACACTCAAGTGTAATGAGTGAGTGAGTGTGTGTGTGTATGTGTGTGTTATTGCATTATTGTCAACAGAATGCAGCACGCAACAATTATAATAACTTCATATATGACTCAATATTATAAAAACTTTATATATATAGCGCCTTGACTCGAATTCCCAACGATCCTGTTGACAATTTTTCCTTGAAATTATTGGATTATTTTGCGTTAACAAAACGATCCTAACTATATCTATATATGCATATGTATTTGAATGGTTAAATTAATTTTGTTGCATAATTAAAGAATAAATCAACTAAATTTGAAAATTACAAACACAGTAACTTGAAACTTTTTATTAATTTTATATAAACAGTTAAACTTTCCTATAAATAAAGAAACTTTTAAAAAAAAATATTAGATATATGTAAGTATATATACTAAAGATAGAATGAGAGAGCTGATTAATTTGAGATCATTTCATTTTTCAAAGATCTTTATTATATAAAAGTCCACAGTATAAAGAACTTTATTATAAAGAAGTTTTCTTAAAGGAAGTTCGACTGTACGAAGAACATTCTTGAAGAAAAGTTTCCAAAGAGAAAGTTCAATTGTCTGAAGAACTTATAATTAATATATTATATAGAAGTTTACTATAAAGTTCAACTTTATACATATATATTAGATTCTATTATTGTTTGTTAAAATGATTTAAAGATCTTTTAGTTTAAAAGGAAAAAAACTGTGTAAAAATCAAATTTTCTTTTTTAAATATTGTGAGAAAAACAATGTTAATAATTATCCAATCTTATTGAAACTTGGTAATATAGTATATAGTGTTGAACAGTATTTCTATACAAAATTTAAGATTCTCCAACAAATAAATACAAAAATTTCCCATTGTATAAAAAACAATGCCAATATTTTGATACAAATCAGAATTCATTTTAATGCAAGTTTTCTATTTTTTTTTCTATGTTCAAATTCATAATTTACTTATAAACTAGAGAAATCTTTTTATATATATATGCAAGGATATAATCCTGATCAGAAATTTTTAACGCATAAAAGAAAGTATCTCCGACTATATAAAGCATATATATTCTTTATCAGCACGATGAATTGAGTTGATATAGCTATGTCTGTCGGTTTGTCTATCTGTCTGGATTACCAAGAACTCCTCCAAGACCTCTAAGGCTACAGAGCTGAAATTAGGAACCTAGAAACCTTTTAGAATCATTGCGCTCGGATAACTATGTCTTATGGCTGCCAAAGTTTGGTATATGCATATAGAAATCTTTATGTTGAGTTACAACGGAATCTGCCATCTATATCTATAGTTGCCATAGCACAAATTAGATCAAAAATATTGTTGCATTACATCTTCTCAAACCACAGACATTAAATTTAGATTTCACTATATTCCTATAATTATATATGATATCTAAGAGCTTTCCTTTCTCCTTAAAATATCATGCTATAATTCTAAAAATATTAGAAAAGTTTAAATATTATTATTAAAAAAAAAGTGTATAAACATCAAGCAAAGTTTTGCTTTAAACAATATTAACAAACAAAACGCTTTCACCCTTATAATAAATATATATATATTTTGCTCCCAGTGATATGGAAAACTATATAATATATATATATATATCAATACAACTTTGTATATATTTTTCCAAAAATTTATTATAGATTGTGTGCAGAAAATAAAACCATAAAAGAATAAATATTTTCCAAATAATTTAGCGTGTAGAAAGAACTTTCGCGTAACGTTTCTTACTTTGATATATTCATACATTTTTTTCTTTTTCTTTCTAATTTATATAGTTTGCAACAAATAGCGATTAAGACATTTTGTAATGAAAATTAATTTTCCCCTTGACGTCACAAACAAAAGGCAGGGAAAAATATAAATTGCATGAACTAACCAATTGAATTTGTTTATTAATAGTGACGATCGGGACTCGGATCGTAAACTATAAAACATGAAAATAATTATTCTAGTTGATAGGCTAGAAATATGTGTAGGTGTTTATCATAAACCATGTGTTTGTACACACGCACACATACACATACACACACACACAAAATAAATACTAACGAGGGTAGTTAAAAAAGTAATGCAAAGTTAACCATTTCCAATGAGATGTTAAAAATCAAAACATTAGCTTTCCCTCATTTATGTACTTGTGTTTAATAGAAAAATGCAAAGAGAGACAAATAGAGAATAGAGAAATAACTTATCAAACTTCCCTCGTATATACGGCAGAAGCAGCTAATATCATCTATATGAACCATAAACATCAGTTAGAGATAAATAAAACTCAAATTACATTCATTAATTTGTATGTAACAATTTAAACAAGGAAGTAGACAATTTTTAATTAAAATTAGTTACTATTAAAAGAAAAAAAAATAGTTAATAAAGGAAAATATTAATATCAATTTGTATAAGCAGCAGAAAAAGTCCAAAAAACTTAATTAAATTGTTTATAACTTTTCTTTTTTTTTTGGCTAATGAACACTAAAGAATATTTATGACGTATGCTTCAGATTCAGAAAAATATAAAAGCAAGAAATTTTTAAAAATTTTAAATTGGCTATTTGTTTGCCTAGAAACGTATTTGTTAGATGGCCAAATAAACAGTCGCCCCTTTGCCATATTTACTTTTCGATCTGTACGTAATATATGTACATACATACATATGTATTTATGGTATATCTACATATAGGTACATACATATGTACATATGTATGTATGCAAATGAAATGTCTTTTGCAATTTTACGAATGCAAAAATTCCAACTAAAAAGTCAAAAGAAAACAAATTGGTTTAATGTATGTACATACATATATAAAAATAAATATTTACATTAGGGTGGTTCAAGAATTTTAAATATTTGGTTTTGTTGATAGTATAGATATAGCATATTGAAATCAATTGTATATAAATAAAAGTTTATACTATAATATAATATTTCGTTTTAAATTTGTTTCATTTGTTTTGTTTTGATTAATTTACAATTAGTCCTAACTCTAAGATAAATAAATAAATAAATAAAAATTTGTTTCAAAGTTTTAAAAATATCTATAAAAATATTTGGTTCATTATAAAATCTTTTCTATATATTAAATCACTTATTTTTGATCTATTTAGAACAGAAATTGTCTAACTTCTCTTTCAGTTGAAATTGAACTAAAAGTATTTTACTAAATCTGAATCATATTTTGTATTAATTAGTATTATATTTGGTTTTGAAGATCTGTGAAATATTATACGAAACTTAAAAACTTTTTATAGCAGTTTGGAATTCAAGTTTTTTTTTTAAATTTATATTTCATACAATTTTTAATTATATAAAGAAAAAGTTAACAAGACGGAAATATATATTTTTAAGAGCATTGTAAACAGCTGATAAGATATAGAAATGACTCTACGGAATCGGAAGTTAGTTATGTCTACACAAAGCATTAATTGTCGAGTATAGACGAGTGATATAACATTTAAATGGGTTCCAACATGTAGTATTTCGCCTTTAAAAGACACTCTTAAGATATTTTATATTTTACCATATTAGTTATTATTTTCAAAGATTTGAGAATGTTTTAGATATTTATATGGTAGATATAAAGATTTATATATAATAAAATACAGTTAACCAATTTATTTTTAAGAATTAACTGTATTTGTCAGATGTTTATAAACATATGAAAGAATTTAAAAAATATAAAAACTCGAAAAATAGAAAACCTTTTCTACTAAATCTTAAAAAAAGAAAATATAGTCAACAATTATGCTAAAAATATTTAGAAATATGTAATAAAACTCAAAACTAAACGGCTTTTTTTTAAGTCACTTGAAAAAAAGTTAAGTTATATATTATATATTATACTTTATAGGTAAACAATAGTTCCCATGGGAATTGTAGAATTTAAAGCTCCTAAACGGTTTGAGATTAGGCTGACAGGAATTTCAGAAATTCAGAAGTTTGGTCATTAATGCAGATAGAAAAATTTAGTAAACGAGAGAAAATATCAGAAATAAACAGACCAAAATGATATACACACATAAAAAATTACATACATAAAAAGTAATAAGTAGTAAAATAAACTACAGGATTTTTGTTATTATATACATATGTATATATATAAATTTTTAATTATTATTACAGGGTATCTTATAGTCGTTATTTTGTTATTTATTCCGTTTCCGCTTTGATGTACATATGTGTTTTTCATTAGTTGTCTACGTCAGCTTTGAAGTTCACTATCGTAAATTATTGGCCGGCCTTCTGACCTGTACTACATTTATGATAATATTGCCATCTATATATATATATATATACAAATATATAAATGTACATATATATACATATAGTTATATATGCTTGGTTTCTACAGATTGTGAGCATATATTACACGGTGTTTTGGATGATAAACAATTTGCTGGCTTTTGGGCTACAATTCTCAGATGAATCTCATTTGGCTTACAAATTTTTCCAAAGTAAACAAAAACAAGACAGAAAAACAAAAAAAATAGGAATAGGAATTGGAATTGGAAAAAAAAAGGGAATCTTATAAATAATTCTCATCTGCCATGGATATACAATATATATATATATGACATTTCCATTAGGTTAACAAAATAGGTATCTGTTAAATGTTTTAACAAATATATGCACAACATTGTTGTGTGAAAATGTGTGTGTATGTATTAGTGTATGTGTGTGTATGCTCAATATATTCCATTTTAATTGCATTATTATAGTTAATATAATTAAAGGCAATTTAGTCTGTTTGTTTGTACATCATTTAGCGTCGATTTTCTTGTTTTTGCGCGTGTCAAGAACCGGTGTCTCTCTAGATGAATATGAATATATATATATATATATATATATATATATGTATATATAATTATAATTACTATAAATTTTAGCCAACGATAATCAAGGTTCCGGCTAATCTAAAAGGTTTTTTAAAACACTTTAAAATGTCATCCAACCGCAAATGTATTTTTATATTTATCTAGTACTTACCTATACACATACTATATATACATATATACATAGTATATATTTAATTACCGATTTCTATGGTTAAATCGAGCATAACCGAATAAACAAATCAAAAAAAAGTGCCTCATTATAATGACTCATACCTGTAATTAGAATAATAAGCAGAAAAAAAAAGTAATTTTAGTTAAGGGTGCAAAAGTAACAAAAATATATTCAAGTCATGGCGATGTGACAAAATAAAAAACAATTATTTTTGTTGCCAATTTTATGACAGAAACAACAACTTTTAATGAAGTTTATCATATAAGTATATAATAAGGGACATAAGTGATTTTCGAGATGCACTTAAACACTTATTATTACAATTTAATTAAAATTATTATAGATGAAAAATTTCCATTGCAATAGTCAAACAAAGGAAAAAAGTTAAAAAAAAAAAAAAACAAAAATATTTAAAAGCTTTACTTATTTAGCTAATTTTTGAGTTGAATTTCTTTTTTTCTATATTTAAAATATAGTAAAATCTATTAATTAAATGCCTTTAAAAATTTTTTTTTGTTTTGGTGAATGAAAATCAAAGGAATAAAGCAAAATATTATTTATTATATTCATAATAAAATATATGTTATACAGATTAATTTATAGAAATCAAAAATATAACAGAATATATTATTTATTTTGCATTTGAGATAGATTTTATGTTCAGTATTAAATATAATTTATTTAGATTAATTAGGAAAACTTGTTCAAATTAAACAAACTTTTATCTAACTTATATTTGAAAAGGATTTCATATGCATTATTTTATATTTTTTGGATAGATTGATTAATAATGAATAATCTATTATATATATATATGTATATATATGCATATATATATAGTAGTGTTCATAGAAATAAAACAAAATATTCTTTATCTTGCATTTAGAAAGGATTTTATATTCAATATTATAAATATTATACAGATCAATTGATATTAATCTGGAATCTATTTGAAAGTTTGTAAGACTTTAAATTTGTATATATTTGTTCCTCATTTTAAAGATTTTATCTAATATAAAAGATCTTCTGAAACTATTTATTAACCCAAACTGGTTTCTCTTTAAAAAGAAAAAAAAACCAAAAGGACTTTATTCATGAGCAAAGTTTTAAATTTTTTCTTTTCATATTTTTTATATCAATTTTGATTTTTTATCTTAACTCATAATATTGGTATAAAAAATATAATATAAAAGTTTCATTTGTTTTGTTTTCTTTAGTTACGTCTTTGCACTTTTGCGAGCTACTGTATTTTAAGGCATATTATTCTATATATATTTTTATATATATATATATAATATTCCTACATATCTATGTATTTTGTATATATATAAATATATTTTTAACATTTCTCTCCTGTTGCATTTTAGCATTTCATTAACAATTCAAGGAGGAAAAATACCAAATATATAATTAAAAGATATAGGTAATCCAATAGATTTGTCTATGACTCCGATTAACACCTTTACTACTTTTCTTAAATAAATTCTTTTAAACATTCTAATTTTTATATATATACATTTATATATATATCATATTATATAGCTTTATGGTACTCACTTTCACTACAACAACAATAACAAAAAAAATAGAAGAAATCAAATTTTCTATATATATATATATATTGATATAGAGAATAGATACTCTTGAAAGTATTTATATTAGTTATAGGTAAGAAGTAACCCGGCAGATCGGCAAAGACCAACTGAAATATGCACTCATTCAACGAGACTTGAAGCTAGAGCACAAACGTATATATAAATATATATATATATATATATATATATGTATATATACATATATATTAAATTGTAAAAATCCATTTAAATGACAACAAGACCAGGCCGAGGCAGTAGACTCAACGACATTATCGTCATCATCAGCTGAGCCTCAAGCTGGGGCCGAGTAAAAGTATCTACACATCAAAACTGATAGCTACTCACAGTGTTAGAGAGAGAGGAGGAGGAGAGAGATAGAGATAGTGAGAGAACATATATGTATATATAGAGCAAGAGACAGAGAGAGATACATATATTAAATCAATTGAATGTGAAGTGTGTTTGCACATTCGCGGCTCGTTTGGCTCCGGCATAATCGTATTATCAAGTACGTAAGTATTTTTTATATATATATATATTTATGCATATGATTGAAATATGAATTTGCAGGCACACTTATAATCTGTTTAAAATTTAGAATGACAACTGTTATAAATCAAACACATCTCGGTCATAATCATTTCCTCTGTCTCTCTGTCAGTTCATGGCAAAATGCAGATAACACAACATAATCTAAACTCTTTTAAATTTGACCACATTTTTTTACATGGGTGTTTTTCCATTTTTTTTTTTATTTATCAAAAATAACAATACGCCCATAAATACAAAATACAATTAGTCAAACAATTTGCCATCTTATCTCTATTAAAAGCAATCTGTTTTGAATTTTGTTGTATATAGTCAGCAATATACATGACAAATATTGAATCGGTATTATTACCATTGAAGCTAGACCACAAATAAATGTTTAAAGTTTATATTTCCTTTATACCTTAAGTTATTATTCATCTTTTATTTATTGATATGAACAATTACTTATTTGATCGCCAAAAAGTATGCTAAGTTTTTTATATCACTTAAAGGTTAAGAAAACAAGTTAATGGAAATCTTTAAAGATCTTACTGAAGATTGAAGATCTTTTATATAGGTATATATAAAGTATCTCAAATGTTTTTAGTTGGCAGAAGGAAATAAAGTTATACAGTATCTATTATCTTTACAATGTGAGTTCGAGTTTATTTGAAAAACTGTAGAAAAGAATTTCAAAATGGTTTTAAATTGCTTAAAATGTATTTAGTAGTTTTAGCACTACTACTAAGCTATAGCATAAATTGAGTACTATAAACAGGATGACTGTATAAGATGCATTTCAAAAACTGTCAAGTTTTTTGTCTGTGTCTCTTCTGTTGATTTTGTTCAACGCTTTAACTAGTTGAGAATTACAACGAATTGATGCACAGAATAAGGTAAAATACACCAAAGTTCATTTCATATATGTACAGAACTATAAAATTCTTATTATTTATGAAGAAAAGCGATAACAAAATGCCAATTAATATAATTTTACATAAAAGTACTATGCAAGTATATACATAAGGTATATAACATTTGTCAACAAATGGCAATTGCAATCAAATTTAAAACCTATAATAAACAATTGACCCATTTGAGTTAATATTAACACAGTCACTGAGAAACAGCAAACGAACAAAATGATGATAAAGAGGAGAACAAGGAGCAGTAGCAGGCGACAACTGTATAATGAAAGATGTTGGTTTGGGGTGAAGGAGATCGTTTGCTGTCTTGCTTACGACTCAATCAACGTGAATGCACTCGACTTATTTTACAATTTTGTGCAAGTGAATCAAACAAATATATGTATATATATATATACCACAACTAAAATGATACATATATATGTATATGAATACTTGTGTAATGCACTGAAGTGATGCTATTTAGAATGGCAAGCAATTGCACTGATTGCATTAACACAAAGAGCCAGAACCACGGTAAAGGGGATGCTTGAATAGGGGATTAAATGGAGTCAGTAAATTATACTTATCTTAATTCCAACTGTTTACTCTCAACTATATCTCTTTATCTATCCCTATTTTAATCTTTTTTTTAAACTATTTTAATCTTAAGCTTTATCTACATACATAAATATATCTATATATGTGTATATAAAATTATCTTTTGCTTCTACGCATTTTACAGAGATTTCATATAAAGAATCACTGACCTATGACAATTTATACTACATATATATATACATAAATCCCATGCTAAATGTTATCTATGATTCCAATGTAGGTACAAATCTATATTATATATATTTATATATATAAAAGTCATCATATAACATTTACATATACATATATAGTTAATCTTCAAAACAAGAATATTTCATTAACACTCAATCAAAGCATTTTATTTGATAATATATCTAAATATATATACATACATATATGCATTATTCCTATATATATATATATTTAAAAGTTAATAAAATTGTCACAATCGTCTTTCAAGTATTATCAAAATTTGCTGATATTGTTGTTTATAGGTTTCAAATTAAATTTTGTAGCTTTATAATCTGCATTGGGCGCAATGCCAATCGATTATATCACACATGGAAGCCAAAACCAGAAAAAGAAGAAAAAAAGAAACAAAGAATGGCAAAAGAAAAAATGATGTACAGTGGCAGCCACAAAAGGGGCAGATATGTCAGTTATCCGACAATTTTTTACTATATAATATATAGTTTAGTTATCTGATATAAAAATAAGCTGAATGTAAATAAAATTTCTTTTTATAACAAAATTTGCATAGACAGCTCTCTTACTATGATGATATAATAATATAAAAAAAACTTATCTGAAGGTAGGAGATATTTAAGCTGATCTAGATTACTTTTTAAAGCATAAAATTTATATACGATCCTTTAAAAAAATATTAAAAATAAAAGAAATTATCTTTTTTTCTGTTGAAACAATTTTAGAATATATAAATATAATAGATATAACAATTCGATTCCTCATACTTTAACAACTGTTATACTGTTTTATACTATTTAGAATGTCAGTAAGAAAAAAACTAATATAATATGATTAGTACCCACTGTTAGGGTCCAAACAATCTGAACTTTAGTTCATCTCATCGTTTATTATGTACCGTTTCCCATTATTTCTATTCCCTGTTGATCTTAGGAGAGCAAAATGGAAGCATGGGTAACAGATCAATTGATCGATAAGTCAGCAATCGATAATTAAATGTCCATAAAAAAGTTGTATGCAAATTTTGGATAAAAAACAAAAATCTAAAGCTTAAGTTTCAGGTTTTTTATTAAATTTAAGCTAAATTGAGAAAAAATTGATGAATTCGATTTTTTTTTTTTGTTCTTGTTGGTAAATTTTGTGTCAATGTGCAAAAAGTTACATTTTATTGGATATGGCAGCCCTCGGGGCAAAGCACGTGACAAGCACCTGGCATTGGCTATCAATTAGTTAGATATCAAATGGGTTAAGTTGGCAAATACTTGGCTAATACTTGGCCATGTGGCCGAGTTCAATATGCGGCTCAGAAGCCAAGTGACTGACTCACCTTTTGATTGTGCCGCCTTTAGCATCGACCTCATCGAAATACAATCGCGTTTGCTCCTCCTCATTGGTCATCATTAAATCATCATTAAGTAGTAAAACTACTGGAGCAGGCATTATCTCATCCAGACGACGATTATGTGCCGGCACCTTGGTAAGTAGATTAATAGTTGCCGAAGTAGAAGACCACGATGATGCATTTGACGATGAGCAGGAAACGGCCGATGTAGTGGAACCCGTTGATGAGCTTGAACTGGACACCAAATGTGAACCAATAGCTGGCGATTGTGGCGATTCTGGTGATTCAAGAGCCATGGCCAACTTGGGGGAATGTTTATTTGAGCCGAAACTTCGTCGTATCGACTGTAGACTCTGTCGCAAGAAGGATTCACGTTTAATATTGGCACTGGAACGTTTCACTGTTGCCGTTGCAGTTGTCGTTGCAGCAACATTCTCGAAATGCACCTTGGCTGGCAACGATTGGGGACGTGGCAATGAGCCATGACCATTAGCGGTTGGCTCAAGTATCTCCTCGTATTCATGTAAGTGGTTAGATGAGCCCAAGGGTGGTGAGCCGTATACGGGCTGCTTGCGCCGTAATAGTTTCTCTTCAGGCTCAGTCTCCACATCGTCGCCCTCTTTCGCCTTGACCTTTCTCTTTTCATTGTCTTTCTCCTTATCCTTGTCTTTTGTTTTAGTTTTGGATTTCGATTTCGTCTTTGGCTGCTTTGGTGGCTTCTCTTTCTTGGGCTTCTTCAGACGCCCCGTTCTCTTCTTGGTCTCCCCATTATCACTCTCTGTTGCCTGAGCCAATATCATAGACTCAATATTATCAAATGGTTGCAAATCTGGTGATTGTAACAGATCAGCAGATGGCACACTAACACTCGATAATTTCGATCCTGTTCGACCATTGCAATTGTTATTGTTTCTTTCAATAAAACTATACGATTTAATTAGAAATAGATTGGATTTGTTCTTTTTGGCCTTTAATTGTTGCAATGTGGCATCTGATGTTGCCTCCTCCATTTCTGATTCTGGCTCCGGTTCCGTATTGGGATCGGGTTCAAGTTCATGTTTTGTTTCTGTGTTTATATCCAAAACTCCTTCTACTTCTAGTTGATCCTTTGCTTTTCCATTGACTTGCTCGCTTAGTGTATCCATTTTTAGCGTTGTTTTGTTTTTTTTTTTTTTGTTGTTGGTTTATTACGCTATAATCATCAGCAGCATTAATATAATCACCTCCCACAGGGCACTGAAATGGGCACGAGGCGAATCGAAGCTATTTATATATACTCACTAATGGATAATGCTTTAGAGCGAGGCAAAGAACAAGAGATAATCAAGAGAACCGATCATACACAGATATATATGTATCTTATTTATAAGTCAGTAAATTAAACTATTTCAAATCAATCTTCTCTTAAAAATAATTAAAACCAAATGTCTTTTTAACATCCCAACACTATATGGATAAAACTAACTGAAGCATCAATTGTCTATATAACAAAAATATTAGTTTTAAAACCAGTTTTAACTATTTATATATATTCAATACGAAAATAAAGAAAACTACTAATATAAGTTTCCTTTTTTGGTTTTAAAATCATTTGTAGTTTTAACCATTTTCTTGTGAAATTCTATTGAAATGGACATGAAGAAATCTTCTCTTAAATTTTGCGTTTTAAGTCCCACCATTCTTCCGAGTGCAATAAACCACATCTATATGAAATGATGCATCGAGGGGGGTAACACGAGTAAAATGTAGGGGTAGCTGTGATAAAAGTTACTGCTTTATTAATGATTCCACTTCTCCTCAATGCCATTTGAATGAAGTTCGCCGAGCTTCACGAAAGTTCAACAAAACAAATACTCGATAAAATGAATATGGCGTAACGACTATGAGATACCCACTATAAAGAAAGTTTGAAGATATTTTTTGGGAAAGACAATTTTTTGAAATTTTGGAATTTTAGAAAAACCTATTTTAAATTATATATAGTAATAAGATAAGATCATCTCCTCTGTTAATGCTGATCAAGAATATATATAGGGTTGACTTTAGTTCTAATATCAATTCCAATACAATCCATATTGAATAGCAAACATAGAAAAAAAAAAAGCTTTGCTTTTGGCCAACAGCTGATTGCGTATGTGACTCTGGCAGCATCCCCCTATCTTGTTGCTATCTTCTATATCTCCATCTCACTCTATTATTTTATCTGCCTCTCCTTTTGACATTGGCGGTCTAGCTCTTGCTCTCTCAATATGCTTCGCTCTCTCTATCTCTCTCTCGGTGTGTCTGCTTACTTTGTTAGGTGCTTTAACCGCCCGTCGAGTCCGTTGGCGTTAGAAATTGTTGCTAATGCCGCAGCCGCTGTTGCTTTCGAAGTCCAATTGTTTTTGCTTTTTGCATTTATTTTTGGCCACGACACACAGTCAACAGAAAAACAAAAAAAAAAACAACAGCCAAAAGCCGCCAACAATTTCCGTCACTTATGCTTTATGATGTCACTTGCATACCTCACCCCGCTCCCTAAACAAGAAATCGGCAAACTGTTTGCCGCCGATTGCCGTTACTTTTTGGTTGGTGTTGTTTTTCTTCTTTTCTTTTCTTTTAATCACTTTTATTTTGCTTTTAACGTTTAACTAACTTGTGGCAATTTATAAACATTAACACAAATAACTTTTATTTGTTGATAATTTTTTTGTTTTTTCGCTTATTGTTGTTTTTTACTGTAGTGTGTTGTTGTTTTTTTTACAGATTGTGAACACAGACGAAACACACCGAAAAAAAATATACCAAAGACCCCCCAAAAAAAAAAAAATATATATATAAACCAAAAACAAAAAAAAAATTACAAATACAACAAAAACAAAACACGAAACGAAATAAGAAACAGAAAAATGAAATGCGTGGAAAATGAGAAAGCTCTGTTGCTTGCCGCCCGTTCGCGTTGTCGTTCGCTTTCGCACTGAATTTGAAATTGAAGCGTTGCGACCGGCAGACCTCAAACCCTACATCAACAATAACAACAACAACAACCACAAAAACTGAGAATTTAGTACTTCTTCAATAATGAGCAGTGAGCGGTTGAGCGTTGTTAAAGCGGTTAGAAGAGGGAAAGGGAATACCATCGTCGGTATCGCTCTTATCGCGCTGTCGCGGTCGCTATTTTATGTTGTTGTTGCTGCTAAGAAATTTAACAATGAAAAGACGTCAGCTGTTGTTGTTTTTGTTGTTTGTTATTTTCTTTCTTGTTTTGCTCTTTCTAATACCTCTGCCTAGCCTCAATGGCGTTCACATTTGGCATCTGCGGCAGGTTATGATGCTTATGACTGAAAGCTAGTTAGTTCCATCTTTTCTTTCATTTATACACTTTACCAAAAGAGTACATTTGTTTCAACATATCGTTTGAAAGTTTGAAAAGGAAATCTGCTAATAAGATTAAGAAATTGCTACTTTAAGATGTCCTAACAATATCTTTAGTTGAAAACATTTTTAACTTTATTTCTGATACAAATTTTTAAAGATTTAATTCTAATATTTTTCTTTAGTGTATGGCAACAATAACATTTACAGCCAGATCCTAAATTTCATTTCTTTCTCTAACCCATACAAATTGAATATTTTACTAACCATTCGATTTTGTCTGACCGCAAAAGAAATATTGGCAATGTATTGGCAATACATATAGATACACATTTTGTACAATACTCGATACGACTTATATTTTTTTTTTGTCAGCTTTGGCTTTCTTTTGCAATTCTGCAAAAATAATGACACAGGGCCCACATAACACTGAGGAAACCGCAAAAAGCAAAAAAAAAAAAAAAAAGAAACGCACAGAAAAACAAATTGTATTATAAACTGCTCGTAATGCTATCAAAGAAAATAAAAAATTAATACCAAGCATTTACCAACTGGCAAACCAACCAACCAACCATTCGACCAACAAAACCAATCAAATCAACCAACCAAAAAAAAAAAAAAAAAAAAGGGAAAAAATTTACCATTCGATACAGTAAAACGAACAATCCATTTACATGGTCGCAGTAAAAGGGTTTAAGGTAATAGAACATCATTATATTCCGTACAAAAGAAAAATCCTTTTAAAAAATAACAATATTTAACATTTTTACAAAAGGTTTTACAATTTGCTAATTATTATTTCAGAATTAATCGA
Source organism: Drosophila neocordata (assembly GCA_018903615.1). Classification (NCBI taxonomy): domain Eukaryota; kingdom Metazoa; phylum Arthropoda; class Insecta; order Diptera; family Drosophilidae; genus Drosophila; species Drosophila neocordata. The sequence goes on from JAEIGI010000011.1 coordinate 4,245,452, forward strand.
AAGTCTTTAAGAGTAACAATTCGATTGATTCGTTTTTTTCTAACACAATCTTAGAGATTTTCTAAATCAACTAGCGAGCACAATTTTTCCACAGTTTTCAAATTAGTCACAGATTTAATGGAAATTCATTTACAATTTTTCATGGTATTAATTTATCTTTATTTTACTTATGCAAATATAGAATTTTGTCATGTGCCCATTTGAAATATCTTTCTACGTCTGTGGCTAACAATAATGCAATATTTGCTAACATTAGTTCAACTTTTACCATATTAAATACTTTTGATAAAAACCCATTGATAAGTTATCCACACTCCCCATTTATAGTTGTTGCCAATACTCAACTAAAATTTTAAGGGGCCAAGGGGGAGAGAGACAATGTCATCGGTGTCAATGTTGATGGCAATTTGACCCCACCTTCAAGTTCAAGTTAAGGCAAGTAAATGCAATAAAAAGAAAACAAAGCTACCTTTATGCGTTCCTTATATACTCTTAATATGGTAATTAATTATATTATATAGTAAAATGATTTTAAACAAATTTCAATAAAATTATTAGAAATCATTTTAATTTAAACAGAAACCAAATTTAGTCTTAATAATTTCAGAAACACAAAAACCAAGCTAATTTTCCTAATAGATCCTTTATTTAACAAGTATATATTTATATTATATAGTCAACCGATTCTTTGAAATCTTGGTATTGTCATATATATGGTTGTCAAAGTTACAAATACCAACTTTTATGACAATCGTTTAAAAAACACTAAAATTATGGATCTTTTATTTTATTGCTAATAGATCTTTCCCATAGAAGCTATATGATATAGTCCGTCGATTCCGAAATAATAAAAAAAAAGCAAATTTTTGAAGGAATTATACTATATATATATATGTGTACTTTCGATTTCTTTCTCTAAAGCTTGAATATACCCTTATTTTAGCAAGGGTATGGAAAACGCTTGGCAACAGTCAACCTATTGTACTTGGTCTTTCTTTTTGGGACAGTCCCCAGTGGCTTAGATTAGTGAGCGCTAATTAATTGGCTGAACTAATTACTTAAATATTAACTAAATACTTAAATAACAATCTAATTTTAATTGGAATTTAATCCAACATTCAAGTCTATATAGTGAAAATGAATGCAAATACTGTGGTTTTGGTCAACTGACCTTAGTTTCATGGGATAATTAAATTTATACCCTACATTAGCAAATAACCATCTATAGACATTCAACTTGCATTTATGCTTAAAATTTATAATTTATAAGGAATTACATAGAGTGTATTATAACCATCTAGTTTATTACCTAAACTAATTTCATTGAGAAATTCTCTATAAAGGTTTTGACTTAAGTAAATAAATTCAATGTCAAAATCAATTTGATACATTTTTCTCAAGATCGATTAAGATACATTGAATCAATGTATGTATATATGTTGGTATATATTCACACCTTTATATATATCAATATGTTATCGTTGCCCATCTGGCAATTAGAGGAATGACTAACACAATGCAGGTGTTGGGCTCAGTAGATAACCAAAAGTAGTAACCAAATTATGATATACCTAACTATACCTATCTAATGCTACGACATCACACCATAACTGGGCCCATATACTCATAATTCATAGAAATTAATTTATACTTGAGGCTCGGCAAAGCGCCATGACAAACGAGCTCTGCCAGACGATACATTTTTACTAATCTTCACCCACGTTCATATATGTATATATATATATATATACATATATAGGTAGAATATAATATACATATACATGCACATATGGTAGTTTTTATACAATATTATGTGCCTGACAAGGCAAAGTAAAATCAGCTAAAGCTTATAAAAATAACACTATATAGTCCCATAATTTGATTGTAAGGAAAATATTCGCAATTTAAAAAAAAAGTATTTAAAAAATGAAAACTAATAGAAATCAAATAATCGGGAAAGCAGAAGCTTTGGATTATGAATGGCAACAATATTGTGAATTTGAACTTTAGACTTCATTATCTTTATCGTTTTTCCTTCCTGATGTATCAAAGCTATAAAAATTATATATTAAAGTATTTCAATCTAAACTGAAAATTTGTCGTGTTTAAAAATAAAAATGTTTTGAAAACAAAAACATTATGTTTGATTGATAATTTCTATGTTAGCTATATGATATAGTAATCCGATCTGACCAAAAAAAAAACTTAAGTTTACTATGTTAATGAAAATCGTCTATACAAAATTTCATTTATATATACTATAAACATCTATCTGAAATACGCATAGAAATAAACAGATCAACTCAAATTTTAAACTTAATAAAGATAATGTATTAAAGATTTAGAAATTGTTGACCAAAACGCTATTTAAATTATTTGTAAATTAAAAATTTGGTTCTTTTAGATAGATTGATGATTATATATGTATATATATATAGTTATATACTTGTTTCTGTTTAATGAAACATTCTTTCTTCAGAAGAAATATACTTTTTAAAGCAACGATTTTTTTTCCAAAGAAATTTTTTCTTTTTCAAAACAAAAACAATAAACATATATCCGATATAATTTGTATATCATACTTACATATATATATATATAAAACTCATTTATATAAAACCGTTTAATTAAAGAAACTAGATCAAACAATAGCACTAATCGAAGAAATATAATATTTGTGAGAACTATAAAAAATAATGGGAACAATAAATAATTACAATTAATATGCAAATACTTTTGGATAGTAAATAAATATGGAAATATTGGCAACCATTCAACATTGATAATAGGTCGTCTCTTGGATTCCCAATGACCACACAAGTTGTTGTGACAGATAATTTTAATGCGCAGCCAAATATTTAGACATTTTATAAACAACAATACCGATATATAGGAACATCTAGTCTATATGTGTCCCCAATTATAAATATATACATACGTAATCTCTACGTTGAAACACAATATACAAAATATATATATACATATATGTACATATTTATATATATGTACCTATATTTGAATCGGCAAGCAAAAGTAAAAACATTTCGCAGCCTCTCATCATCAATGGGTAAACGGGAGTGTGTGCTATCAGTCACGACGTCTACGATGACGATGACAAAAGTACTTATTGTGTACCATTTTGCGGTACTAAATTGAAATCAAATGCTTCAGAAATGGGGTCATTATGTGTGTGCAAATGTATGTACATACCTCATTGAAATAAGTATATGTGCATTTGTTTCTTGCTCTTGTACTATATTAAAATCTAACCGTAGATTGTTTTGGAGTATGCACGTTTTTTCATACATTCATATAGCATGTGTACATATTCCACATCTTCTCTTTGAACTTCATTCTTAGTACCGTTATCTCAAATTTGCGACGCAGATCGTCGATTTCTTATGAAATAAGTATATGTGCAAAATGATAAAAGTGAAAAAAAAAAGGAGTTTGTTGTCCTTTCCAATAATTTTTGTTATTTAATAGTTAATATGTTTTCCCTTATTAACAAGCATTTGACTAATTCGACTTGGCATTGAATTTGACAAGTTTTGCAGAGTTGAAAGGTCAATTTCATCCCATTCTTTGACTAGTGCCTTTTTAAGGTCCTTTACAGTGTCAAACTGGCGGTTATTCTTGTAGACCTTGCGTGATAATATTCCACAAAGATCTTCAATCGGGTTTAGATCCGGACTGATCGCAGGCCATTCCAAAATAGGTATTTTCCTATCCTCAAAAAATTTTTTTGTTTTCCGCGCAGTATGAATTGGCGCGTTGTCCTGCTGAAAAGTCCATGTATCACCGTATAGGTCTCCAGCAAACTCAATAAGTACCATGTCTAACAATTCTATATACATTTCTGCATTTGTTCTCGTGGGTATGAAACAGAGTGGAGACTTTCCAGCATATCCAAATGCTGCCCAAATCATTAAAGATCCTCCACCGTGGTTGCGCTTATGACATGTCTTACGTGGTTGCCTTACATCCCGCCAATACTTTTGGAAACAGTCTGGTCCATCTAGGTTAAACTTTTTTTCGTCGGAAAAAAATAACATTTTTGAACTCTTCTGACCAAAATTTATATTTCTCCCCAAACGCTAGGCGCGCGTTTCGGTGGCGTTGCAATAGCCTGGGTACAGCCTCGCGGGAAGCATATGTAACCGTGTCGTTCTCGTGTAAAATCTGGTTCACCCGTCTACTGGATACATTGAGCTGTAGCTGACGTTGGATTTCGGTACATGACTTACTCTTTTCCACCGCCAGTCGCCGAATTTGCCTTTTGCAGCGATTATCAATATCGGTAGGTCGGCCGGACCGCCTTTTTTTCCCGTAATTTTCGGGATTTTTGAGGAAATTGGCCACTGTGTTTCTATGCCTATTAACTCTAGCAGCAATATATGTTATGTTCTTCCCAGCTTCAGCCAATCCTGTGATCAGACCTTGGTCTTTGGGCGACAAATGCGATCCACGAGGCATTCTAACATAAAATCACATTAACAACTAGATTCTTGAACTCAAATACAATTTAAATTGTTCTAGTCACCTTCTAATTACAAAATTATTATTTGTTTTCCACACTTCAACGCTTGAACATACGCTAAAGCACAATATTAGCACAATGCACATATACTTATTTCATAAGAAATCGACGATCTGCGTCGCAAATTTGAGATAACGGTACTAAGAATGAAGTTCAAAGAGAAGATGTGGAATATGTACACATGCTATATGAATGTATGAAAAAACGTGCATACTCCAAAATAATCTACGGTTAGATTTTAATATAGTACAAGAGCAAGAAACAAATGCACATATACTTATTTCACTGAGGTATATAGATGTGATACATAATAGGTACTTGCAATGATACTGCCAAAGAAATTGTTTGTGGTAAGAAATGCCTAATGTACGGTCTTCTTACTCTGAGAAGTAAGAAAACAAATAGAAAGCAAAAAAAAAAAAATCTGGTATATGAATCGATTATGTATGATGAAAAATTTAATTGAAAAATCAAAATTATACTAAATCAATCGAAAGCAAATTGTCAAAATTCCTTCTCTAAAAAACGTTGCTTAACTTATAAAGACCACTCTCATTTAAAAACTACTCTTTCGATTCCTTTCAAATTTAGTACACATAATCTATATACCATATAGTATTCACACACGTTTAATTTTTTTATTTTACTTTGTCAAAAATAGTCATTTTCACTTGAAACAAATACAACAAATTAAAAAAAAACGGAAAAAATAGTTAGAGAATGTTGGAGGAAGACTTTAATATTACTTAACACTATTTTCAAAAAGGTTTTTTGAAAAATTTCTGGCACTAGCCATTGAAAAATAATATTTAAAAACCAAAAAATAGCAACATTTTTTGAAATCCAAAAAACTTATAGCAACTTTTAGCATATTATCTTAAAAATTATCCAAAAAGGGTTAAAAAACTTTAAAATCTTGGCTCCAATTTGAAACAAATAATTTTGAATACTTTAACTCTCGCATTTAAAATTTCCTAACGAAACATTTTAGTTTCCGACATAAAATACTTAAAAAATGCATTTGCATTAAATAATTTTATAACAAGTAAATATTTATAAACAAAAAATGCACAATGATTGCTTTTGTGGCAAATTTATAATTTATATATGTACATATACACATACATACAAACATATATATATGCCTTCTCTAGGGCCCTCATCAAAGCCACTCACCTGGAATGTTTCCGTTTGCCATTGTCATGGTCACTGAACGAACCAGTTGTGGCTAGTTGTGTTAATCTGCAAATAGTTATAAGGGTATAAAAGTTTTAGTCCTTTGAAAAAATGACACCAAGTCAACTAAACAAACGCCTGATTCATAATTCATAAAAATGTACAAAAACAAAACACTCTCTTTCTCTCTCTTAGTCGCCAAAGTGTAAAAACAAATAAAAGAACAAACACGCTGCTTACAAGTTACATACATAGATACATAAATACTAATACATGTGTACATATATGCACATATGTATGTACATATGTAAGTGTGCCCATTCCCCTTCTGTGTAAACTAAAACAAAAAAAAAAATACCCCTAATTGCCGATGCTTACCTTGATTTTGTATTCGCACAAAGGTTTTTGCCAAATTTACGCAATAATTTTACATGCTGATGCTTTTGATAAAAGTTTTCCAAACACTTTTTACACTTTTTGTGAATTTTCGTTGATTTTATGGAAGCACTTTTTGCAATTAATTAATTCTTCTTATCTGGGAAGACAAAGATTTTTGTCTATAACAGCAGTTATTCAAACAGATTCACAGATTCTTAGAGCAGACGTACAAAAAAAAAACGTGCATACACACACACACACACACTCAGTATATCTTCGATAATATGCAAGAAAGGAGCTTGAAATAAATACCGGAGAAGAAGCCCAAGGAAAACGACGCGCGCTCAAATTGTATGCCAAATAGCAACTGCTCTGCCGCTCTTGCCTGTGCCTTTGTCAGTGCCAGTGCCTGATTATGACATTTTTATATTGCTCAGTTCTCAGTATTTTTGTTCTCATATATTGGTTCTCCCTTCTGTTTCACATGCTCATTCTCAGCGGCAGCAGTGGCAGATTTTGTACTGTGCCGGTATTGTTAATATGCAGCGACTTCAGCACTGCCAGCTGATAGTCAATTCAAAAACTGAAAAAAAGTGCAGGGGGGAGCACGGTAAGAAGAAGGTGGGTCAACTGATGTGCAAGCAACCCCAAAAAAGAAGGCAAATATACAAATACACACGCCCAGAGTAAAGCTCTTCTGTATGCATACATACATACATACAAACATTTGTACATAGTCAGCACATTAGGGATGTTCAAAAGAAAAAAAAAGAAAAGCTACCACTAAAATGTAGACTATGTAAAATATACAAATGATTTATGAATCCATGACGCCAACAAATCATAAATAATATCAAAATAAATTAAAATTTATAAAAATATATACATTATATATAAATATGTAGTATACTTCAAGGGGATGCCACCATTATTTCGAACTACCTTAATAAACATATGTACATACATATGTACCCTCTTCATTTATTTTTCTTTATTAAGTTATCTGCAATTTTGTATTACCTTTACATTTAAAAGATTTTAGCAAATAAAAAATATTACATCATCTTTCGTTATATAGTTTATCATATGTTTGAATTTAACTGCTATCTGCTTCTTCTTCTTTCGCCACTCTGTAAACAAAATGGTCATGAATGCCAAAACACCTTTAATTGCTGCCCAAGAAACGTCACCCACTAGAATGACAAGGAGAGGGTCATCCACCCAACACCAACACATACAAAATGTGCTTTAGAATTGCCGCCAGAGAGTACCCGCTCAATTTCCATTGTACATATAGATTTTGCACATATGTATGTACATCTTGATGGGATTAGGACAGAGATGCAATGCTGTTTGGTTAACCGGCGCATTCTCTTGCTCTCGCAAATTGAATGAGAGACAATGAGAGAGATCAAGAGAATTAGATGTAGAGAGCGAGAGCAGCTGCGCATGCACACAAATGATGCAAATATTGGCACATTAGGGTGGACAATGAAAATAAAAGTTCGAAATAAAAGACTTTATTTAAATAATAAACAAATCAATTTCATAAACAATCCTGTAACGAATGCCTTTTAAAATCAGATGTTAAAATGGACAAACAAATGTTAATTTATGACATTTATTTTTAGGTGCTTTATTGTTATTGAAAATTGCGTTTACTTTACTTACTATATCAAAATTTTCTATAAAAACCATACCAAATTAGTCTAATTTAAATACTGTTATATATTGGCATGTACATAAAAGCTTTCTCTTTAGAAAAAGACTAGAGAGAAATGTTAAACCGATTGCCAAACGGCGGAGACAAGGCAAAAAATCTCAGCCCAAATAAAAGGTGAAACTTATGGCAACGCCTTCTTCTCTAATTTAAGCATTTCACCGGCCTGCCATGTGCATCTAATCACAATCCCATGAATTGCACATTTAATTTGTTTATCATGAAAAAACAGCAGCCACAGCAACAACAATGTTACAATGATATGAAACAAAAGGTATTGCGTTAAATTATTTGGCAAACATTCACCACTAATTTAACGTCACGCTTTGCACCAAAAATGGTTCAGTACATAAATAAATAAATAAATTTAGTGAATTTACTTAACAGCAAATACCATTAAGACGGAATGACCTTGTAATGACCATTGTAATAGTGGGACCAAGGCTAGACAAAACATAAGTAGCTCATCCATAACAAAAGAAGTACACTGAACAAAATTATCTAATACAAATTTTACAACAAAGATAACCTCATGAAACAACTTCGGTTTAACATTATAACACTTACCGTTCTTCGCTGGTGCTAAAACCCACCGAAGCAGTAGTAACCTTAATTGTCTGCCGTATTAAAGAGCCCAATACACTACGCTTTTGGTTTCTCGGACGTTGTGTAGGATCGGTATTGCAGCGCGGACGAAAGAGTTCGTTTAGATGCGCAGAGCGTGAAGCGGGAGGACGCTTGCGCATAGGTTCCGGTGATAATGTATTCCTACTATCTGTTGCCAAGCCATCCTGTGGAGGAGTCAATGAATTTGCACGTTCACGTCGACAAGGACTCTGTGAACTGTCGGAATGCTTGGTGGTCAGACGTTTATGCATATCTTTATAACAAATAACTTCAATTGCTTTTCTTTTTAGCAATTTATTGATAAAACACTATAATTTATCGAGTCAATAGAAACTTTATTTGAAAGGGAGGACGACACTACAGAACCAAAATCAGAACCGCACTGTGGACTAACTATCAGCATCGATAGACATAATATACACATGGGGCGCTAGTCTGCTGCTGCCAAAAGCAGAAAAACAGAATAGAATAAAAAAAAAAAAAAAAGAATCTACCACACGACAACGAAATGAAATCGCAAAAACAGCGCACGGCATTGCCATTTTGTTGACAATATTGAATTAAACACTTGGCATAAAAAAACACAAACAAAACAAAATAACAAAAGAAAAAGACAACCGACAATAGAAAAGCAAAATAACGTATAAAAAGAAACGCAAGTCAAGGAGAAACTTTCTACATACAAATTATGGCCACCTACCACCTACCCTAGGCCAACCAATGCGATTACGATTACGATTACGTCAAAATGTTTTGATTTGGGGCACTAACCCTAAACCTCGTACTATTATCTATGTATTGGTAGTATATATATATATATACATATGCCACACTAATACTAAGCAAAAAACAATGACATTATCTACTACGGTACATTTAATGTTCAGTTATCATCTGAAATAAATTCTGTACTACAGATTACATAACGGAAGTCATGAGATTGAAGGTAAATTTTTGGTTTCCTATATATTATTCTATATTAAAATACTCTATTTGTGTTAAAGAAGAAGAATAAATCTATAAAATTTCGAATTAAAATAAAAACATATATAAAATGCACTATAAATTAGTTAGTTAACGATCTTTTAAATATGAATATACATAAATATTAGATATCTTAACAATCAATGTTAACTCACTATCAATTTAGTAAAAAGGGAAAGTGTATGATATTTTCGACACGTAACACCTAACTACGTAAAGTGTTTTTTGACCTTATCAATCAATTGTCGTCATAACATTATATTATTAACTATTATCATAGAAAACAATGTTTTTTTGATAAAAATCTTTGAAACTGAAATATAAAAGAAAAAAATGGATTCACCTAGCATTTTAAATCATTTACAAATTTTTTTATAATAAAAAATTATTATGTAAATTGACTAACTTAACAATTTTCTTTTCTCAAATATCCCGTAATTAATATCTGGCTATAATCAATATGGAAAATCTACAAAAATGGCTAAATGGAACTTTATGTGACCAAACAAAATTGATATTGCCTACTTCAGGGACCGATGCTAAGCTAGTGTCCTATAAAAACTCCTTAACAAATGGACTTATAAAGTTATTTAAATGGATTTTGGGTTATTTTAGTGGTTACTTCGATCTGGAGAATATAATGCAAGAAAATATTTAATTTATATATTCCATTAATAAAAAAAAAAAAAATCAAAACAACATTTTAATTGTTAATTATTAATACTTAATTTGTTTTAATTTTGTGCTAATTATCATTTTTTATTTTTTTGTATTAATTTTTGTTTTATTTTGAAATATTTCATCTTGTTCCATCATTTTTCCATAAACATTTAATTATAATTTATTTTATCTCATTTTCCCATTCGTTTCGTTCCGTTCCCATTTTTTTTCCATAGAGACGCGTACATCCGTTCCGCTACGCTCTGCTTGGCTTTTTCTAAGGCTATTCCAAAACTTCAATATTTTGAATTTCAATATCATTTTATAATATAATAATATATAATATGGTATAATATAAACATTTCTTTGTTTTTTATTTTTCACATTGATATTCGCATAATAAACATTTGTTTTTTTGTTTTTTCTTTTATAGTTTTTGCCCAAAAAAAAATATAAAAGCTCAAATTATAAGGAACAGAAGGTCAAAATAACATCGTATAGGCCGATGTTGTTTTCTTTTTGTATAGCCTTGCAAATCTGTAAAGTTTCTAGACAATTTAAGCCATATTATATAGCCAATATTTTTTAATAATTTTAAAAAAACAAACAAAAGGCTAGAAACAAGAAAAAAGTTAGAAAAGAAGTTGAAATATTATATAGAAATTATATATAGGTAAATATGGGAAGCATAAATATTATATAGAAAGTATTGTTCCTATGTTATAGACGAATTTAAAAAAAAAAAAACGGACAATTCAAATAAAGTTTACTTGTTTTATGATCATATATATATATATATATATATATATATATATATGCTATGCTGCAAGGATATACAAATTCATTTTCATTTTGTACTCAAACATAAATTATACAACAATTTCCATTGTATATCTTTATATATATATATATCTGTAGATGTAAGTATATATATATATATATATATTTTTTTTTATATTTCCCTCAATCATTAACCTTTCCTGATTCCACACTTTGCCATTTGTGACAATTCATCTAATAAATTGTTTAATTGATTTGATTGATTTAAAATTGCTAACAGTATGCAAACTATGAATTAGATTAGTCCATAGTATATATATATATATAGATAAATATGTATATATATATATATACTATATATATTTAGATTTTGAGTGCATCACATATAATTTTGCAGTGCACTTACATGAACAGAATTGAAAAATTGTTTCAAGTATTTTTTTATATTTGTTTGTTATTGTGTGTTACTATTAGTATGTATGTATTAATGTATGTATTAATGTATGTATGTATGTATTTATGTATTGTATTGTAATTATGCATAATTAGCAAAATGAATTTCTAGGATATTCATACATATGTATATAGAATTCATCATTAATCAAAGTTGAAATTTCTCTTTTTTTGTTTTTTCGACTTCTTTTTTCTTCCTCCTTTTTTTTTTGTTTTTTGCTTCTATCACATAAAGACATTTAACGAATTGACGGATTTATGATGAATATAGATAATATATATATATATAAATGTATATATGGCAGGTTTAAAAAAAATCATTATAAAGTATAGACGATGAAAGTTAATGTGAGGTTTTGGGATTTGGTTTTGGGATTGGGATTTCATTTCTTTTTGTTTTTCCTAGATAAACTTTAGCTATAGCTTCCCGAATTTACAACCCAAGCTTTATACGGCTAAAGTCAATATCACATTACATATATATGTATATAGTATATATCTATACACATATATATACAAATACATTATAATCGGAGGCGTTCTATATATATATACGACACATTTTTTTAATCTGCTGTTGTATTACAAACATAAAAAACAAAATGGCAAAAACAAAAAAAAAAAAAAAACTTTATATTCTAGATTTTTTATATTTTTATCAATGGGGCACAACTGTCAGTTAGAGATTCAGACTTAACTTTCTACAATAAATATATATATATATATCGATAAATATATATATGTATATAGAGAGAGATTTATATATATGTACGTATGTATGTATGTGTGTGTGTGTGTGTTTGGATTTGTGTGTAAATAAACTTATATATATATACAGATATATATATATATATATATATATATATGTATATACAAAGTTGTGCATTGTTTAGGTTTGTTTGTTGCTCAGGAACTGAAATTTGTATACATCTAGACAGACATATATATATATATATGTCTGTCTAGATGTATATGTATGCATAATTGTATATAACTGTTAACGTTATATACATACATACATACAATGCATTATAACATATACATATATATATCGATAATCGATAACCATAGAGCTATATATTAAACATTTTCAAGTGTGTATTTTAATTGAATTTTTAAAATTTTGTTTTTTTTTTTTTAAGTTTTCGTATATATTTTTTGATATCTTTGATTTGAAGTATAACATCTGCTAAAATTCTCATATTCTTTTCTATTATATAACTAATATATGTACGTATGTTTGTATGTATGTATGTATGTATGTATGTATGCATGTGTATCTATACAGGGTGCCCCACATGAAGTTACCCTACGATTAAGAGTCAACAATTTGTTTTCAATATTATTTATTTTGGACCTTTTTTTGTTTTTAAATTATTTCGACAAATAAGATTCATACAGAATGGGTAACCTTATGTTGGCACACCCTGTTTTCTATTTGGTTTTAACAGTGGTCCAAATTTTTAAAAGCAAAAAAAAAAAAAATGTTTTTATATATGTATATATATATGTTTAGATTTATCAGTTTTGCAAAATATTACAAATATTCACACTCTGTTCATCAATAATCCATTTAACAACCTTTCAACAAAAGTTTTTCCTGCCCTTTTTTTTGCCTTTAATTGTGCTCACGACTTTTCTTTAGGAAATAAAACTCAATTTATAAGAATTGAAGAAAACAAAATATATATTACATATATATATATATATATATATATATATATATATATATATAAATGCTCTGAGTTTTTTTGGTCACTTGACAAACCAACTTTTTAGTTTGATTGATACAAAGTTTTAAAGAAAAAAAGAAGTTTGAAATGAATTTTCTAAATCGTAAATATCTAATTCATTATCTATAGCTGATATTGACTGTAGTTTTCTTTAGACTGTATATAATTATATAGTTGTTATATAGTTTGCTTTACTATTTATTTAATTTCTTTATAACAATTTTGATCAAATGCTGCTATATTATCTATATAGTTTATATAGTCGTTTAATCCAAATATATGGTAATCCTATGTGATATTTTATTTAGAAAATGAAGTTTAGATCAAGAGCCAAGTTTATAATATAAAGAAATATTACTATAAAGTCACTTTAAGGGCAACATGTCGTATGAGTAATCTTTGAAGAAAACAACAGACATATTGGCATTATATCGATCAAATATGTATATATATATGTATATATATTTATGAATTCTATTAAATCTCAAAGTTTGGTTTTACATTTTAAATCTCAAAAAAGTTGGTTTATCCTTTATCTCAGAACCGAAATAACAAAAAAAAAAGGATTTTCCCTGGCTATGAATACAATAGACTGAATTATCTATGGAAATATTAGTTAACGATATAAACTAATTGATTTTCGTTTTTATTACAGATAAAGAAAGAAGAAAGATTTCGATGATATATGACCTGTTTAGTATATTTTAATATTACTCATACGACATGTTGTTACTATTACAAATAATATAAACTTTTGCAACAATTTTACATTGTTAAATGCTTAATAAAGTAACTTGAATGTTTATTTCACTTCATTTTATCATCTCGCTCTCTTTTTTTTTGGGGCAACATGTCGTATGCGTAATTTGATGTTTCGTTTAACATTTAATATTGTTTCATTTTCGCTATGTCCATATATAAACCAGTCTAAAGTATATGTAAATATATATATATACATATATATTTGTATGTCTATATACTTGTTATTGTGTGCGTATGTGTGTAAGTATGTATCTGTATTTGATTTCTTTTATATATATATATATATATAAATATATTGGCTAATATATTGAATTGGATTTACATGGAAATAACTTTTGCCAATTTATTAATATTGAGATTTTGAGTTTCGAAATAACGGTTTTCTACAAATAAAGCTTTTGAATCAATCGTTTACATTTTGTTGCATTTTTCAATTTGTTGCTTAAACATTTGCCAAATTTCAAACATTTGCAACAAATGCATTTTGCTGCTATCTCTGTCTCTTTCTCTAATCACTTTTTTTTTTGTTTCTTCTATTTCACTCACTTAGTTTTTACAATAATTAACTATAACATTTGATTAACTTTTAGTTAATTTACGTAGTTAAATTTTGAAATGTTTTAAAAATGCTTTTTCTTTTTTTTGACTTTTAACTGATTCTTGATGTTAGTTTTATGTTAAATTTGCAAACTTTAACAAAATAAAAAACATAAAAATATAAAAAAAAATAAATTAAATTAATTGCTTTCTATATGTGTATATATGTATGTATATGATAGATGAGACTAATGGGCTAATCAGACTATTTGGTGGACTTTCTTCCTTTTTTCTTTTGTTTTTCGTTTTCTTTTTATATATCTGTGAAATAATGGAAATGTTTTCGGATATTGGATTGAGGTAGGGAGAAAGTGGGAGGTAAAGGGGTTTTTGTTTGCAACAAAAGGCATATGGAGGCGTGTTTAAGAATTATAATAATTATAGATATACTTATATATGTAGGGAAAGTTTGAAAAGTTTTGATACTAAACATGATTTAAAAATCCATTTGCTATTCTTTTTATAAACATAATAAAATATATAAAAATTAATATATATTTAAAAAATATATCTAAAAATTGTTTAGTTGTGAAACATTTTCTTTTTCTTAGCTTTCTTTTCATTCTTTTAAATGCTTTTCCATCATTTATATTCTATTATATAATAAATCTGACAGTTTTGATTTTTAAATATTATTCTGACTGCAATTATAAAGATCTTTGTTCCAATATTCTATATAGATATAAGAAAGTTATATCAAAGTTCAACAACACAAATTTAAAAAAGAGTTTCTAACTTAAAACTGGCTAATATACTTTTTTTTTAAAATTGCTTTTATGAAATATTTAGATTTAAATTCTTTTTAGCATAGAACAAAAAATAAAATAATATCTTTTACACTCAATTTATCTATCAATCTATCAATCTATTTTACAATCTATATATTAAAGTTTATATATTCATCAAATATCTGTTTAATTGTCTTTCATATTCTGTATTTATATATAATTTTCTTAGAAAATCAGCACAAAAATGAATGAAAATATAATTAATTAAACTGTTTCAACAGCTTAAACAAAATTTTTTAAAAATATTTAAAATGAATATTAATTTTTGAAACATATAAAATTTTAAGAATTTTGTAATCTATAAAAATATTATAATTTAAAAGTTATTCATTATCAAAAAGCAAAGAGAAAAACTGATTCAAAACTTTTCAATTTCCCTTAAGTTTAAGAAAATGCAAACAAAATGCTAATAACCTTAATATTAAAGCAATGTACCGTTACTTTAACCAAAATAAGGATACATTTAGGTTATTAATAAAACAAACATTACGTTTGCATGTCCTTAAACATAAAAAGTACATGTGTCTGTTTGTGTGTGTGTGTGTGTTTGTATCTTATAAGAACTTATATATAAAATGTTGGCCATAAATAAAAAAGGTTTATAAAGTTGTAACTGATTTGACGATTGTCATACAATATGATTGGATTAACCGTTAGCATTTATGGCCAAATAACCAAATAAATAATAAATCTAATGACAAACAAATTCAAATCAATCCTGATATATATAAGTATAGATATATATATATATATATAAATAGTTTATGTTAGACTTGGATTTCATTTTGACTAGAATATCCTTTGATATATGGTTAATCCTTGACTAGATACCGTTACATATAAAGCATTTTAGATCTGTATAGATCTCTATAGATTGGTCTGTGCTCCAGGCTGTGATGATCCATTGCCAGGTGGTATCCCTGTGGCCATATTACCAGTAGGGATACCATTGATGGCACTATTTGAATGGCTACCGCTGGCATTTCCAGTACCAGGAACATTTGGAGTTGCAGCATGATGCAATGGTAGCCCATGCTGTACACCCATACCCGTTAGTAATTCATGTTCAGTTTTTGCCTGACGCAACCAATTGCGCAAATCTCGTGTCCTCTCCACCAGGCTAGTGGTATAGTTGACAGCTCGTGGACTTTGTGAGACAATGGTATTGGCTGCCAATATGGCACCACCCATTGAGCTATGCATACGGCCAGCGGCCAGTTGACGATATGTCTCTAAACGATCGGCCAATGTGGGTATAGATTGTGGGGCATGCACCTGCACCTGCATTGTACCTGTTACACTGCCCATGCTATGACTGGAGCTGCTCGTTTGCAACGGCAATGGAGTGGGCGAAGCTGCTGCTGTTCCCGTTGATGACTGTTGACTGAGCATATGCGACCAACTCAACTCATTGGGCGAGATTAGGGGCATGGATGTGGGCATTGTACAGGGCTGCTGTTGTAAATGTTGCTGCTGCTTCTGACCCAAAATATCAAGAATTTCTCTAATCTCTGCATTAAGTATCTCTAGATTTTGTATACATTCGTTTGATTCCTGCTGAAAGTATTCCTTTCGTTTGTTTAGATCAGCACCGCTGGCAAAATCGGTGCTACTGAAGCCAGAACTTGAGTGTGAAGAGAGATCACTTAATGTGGTGGCATCATCCTTGGGTTCCAGCTCAAAGCTGGGCTTCTCCTTCTCATAGATACGTAAGAGACTTTGTTCCAAGTGACGCAATCGTATGACCTTTTCCCCTAATAAAGCTCGTGTGCGATGTAAATTTACTTCCATTTCGGTTAACTCTTTCTCTTCTTGAATTAGCTGATCCAGCGAGTGTCTAGGTGATAGGGTAGTGCTTTTATGACGTTGCTTAATCTCACGTTGACGTGCTCTGAAGTTTGTGCGTTGTGTGCGCAATGATTCCTTGGCTCGACGCACTGAATCACGTTCCAAATGGATACGATGCTTAAAGAATTCTAATTCTGATCCAACACCAACAACAGCGGCATGCTCATTGGATATGTCCGTAAAGGGATAACGCAAATGATAAGTTGTGTCCAGTGTGTGTTCCGGAAATTGATCTTCAAGATCCTCGAGCTTTTGCAATTGATGACGCAAATTCTCCACAGGTGTACATGGACGTTCCAGTTTGTAATTGTTATCAGAATTCAAACGGGATGTGGATGCCGATTTAGTGCGAGAGAAGAGCTTCTTGCGTGGCCCACCACTTAGACCTAAGCCCAAACCCAAACCTAAGCCCTTATTGTTGCTATTATTGTTGTTCTCTTGATTTCTGGCTGCCTCTGAATCTGAATTACCATTGTCGCTAAGCACTATGTGGCCACCGCCACCAGATCCAGCTGCTCCTCCAGTGGTCTCTCTACCGGGAGTGGGCAAATAACGTCCTTTACTATAATTATTCGATATGGTTGTATCCGATTGGCTAATTGATGTATTTGTATCATCTTGAAGTTGCAACTGTTTGATATATTTACTGGTTATACTTGGCTTGTGGCTAAGATGCGTCTTGGGTGGGACTGGCGGCTTAACTTTGGCCACTGTTCCTCCTCCTACTCCTGCTCCAGCACCGGCGCAAGCATGTTCCGAATAGCTCAACGAACGATTCTCACTATTACCAATCGAAGGTTTATTCGATATGGAGCGTTCCGTTTCCGAACCAGTTGTGGTATTCGTATTATTCGTGTGTGTGTGATGCTGTTGCAATGCCTGAGCCTCACGGCGACGATTACGACGTTCTAGAGATAATTTCACATCAGTCTTGAGACGGACATATTTCTCCTTGAGGCAACGATATTTGTCCTCAAGCAAACGCTTCTCGCAACGCACTTTCTCATAGAGACGTTCTTCGCCATTTTCACGCAAACGCTGCTTCTCCAGCTCTAGCTCGTGGGCAAGCTTATCACGCATTTGGGCAAGTTTGGCGGCATGCTCTCGTCGCAGAATCTCCTCTTCGCTGTGAAGATCACGTTCAAGCTCTTGAAGGATTTCTGCATGATTGCTTTGCAGGGTGGCCATGCGAGCTTTGTGCTCACTGACCACCTGACCGCGCTTTGTCTGCAGTTGTTGCTCCAATTGCTCGCGATATTCCTCTAGCTGGAGATCAAATGCTTCTTCCAGCTGATGCTGATGGGAGGTTAATCGCAGATCGTATTCGTGTCTTAAACTCTTGATTTTCGCTTCATGTTCTCGTCTTAGATTTTCCATGTCCTGCTGGAGCTGAGCCTCATTAAATTCGCCTCCTGAGCTGCCACTGGGATCCTTATGCTTGAGCAGACCGACCAGTTTGCTGGCCATTTTGAGGGAACGCATACCCAGCTTGTCAGAGGCTGCCTGGGCCGATTTGCGCTGCAGCTGCTCCAATTCGTGGCTATGCTTACGTCCCAATTCATCCAAGTCGAAGGGATTATTGCCGGCTGCCTGGAGAGAATCCTGCTCCGACTTGTTGATTATAAAGCTACGCACCGAACTGCCCTTGGAGTCCGAATCTGTGTCCTCGTATAGCGGCTTAACGGTATTGGTCTCCTTTAGCTTATCCAAATAGCTGCTAGCTACGGCTGCCGGCCCACCACCAACACCACCACTGCCAATTACAGATCCTCCTCCAGTTTGCTCCATATCACCATTTTGGGACTTCATCATTTGAATTGTCTGAGATTTAGGCACACTGATAACACGTATTGGTTTGGACGCATCGCTCAGGAAGGGATTAAGGCTACACATGACCTCCATGGCATCGGGATCGACAACATCCACCTCATCCCAGACATCATCATCGTCGTCATCATCATCAACATCATCCTCTCGTTCAGCTTCCTCCTCCTCATCATCATCGTCGTCCGAATTGATTGACAACTCTGGACTCTGGGTTAGCTTGCGGGAACTATCATCTTCCGGTGAGCTGCGCAAACGTTGCGTCTCTTCCAAATTAAAGCGTACACTTTTCTTATCCTCCGTTTCAGCGGCAGGTTCATCCCGTTCCAAACGGCGCCGCATATCCGTTAGACTTGAATCACGTAATATACCCTTGACACCACCACTTGATGTTGGAGTACCACCACCACTACCCCCAGCACCACCACCAGCATCCATAGTTGTCGGTGGCTGTTCTAATTGTCTTCGTGATTTCAGGAACATGGCTCCCGTGCCGGAAAGCTGAAACGCTCCACCCTTACGTTGCAGCTGGGGATGATCCGTGGGCTGAGGTGTGTCTCCATTACTGCTCGATTGTTTGGGTGTGCCAAATTTCATCGATAGACTTATTTGAGCATTTGTTTTGGCCACCTCAAAACGTGTATTCTTTACCGGCTGAAAGATTGGACCAAAGTTTTTGCTACGCGACTCTAAAAATCGACTAACGCCACCACTAAAACCACTGGGACCCGGAAATGTAGCGGTTGCCGTTGCCATTGTTATTGATGCGGGTGTGGACATTGTAGTGCCATGATTCTGGATATGACTACTACCATTATTAAGAGGGGAACTCATGTCATCAAGCAATTCTTCGGTGCCCTGCATGCTGCGTATGCCCGAATCCAATTGTGACACATCATCCGAATTATCAATAATCGGTGTGCCAACACTTCCACCACCACCACCACCACCACTGCCACCCACACCACCGGCCGTCACCTTTTGTCGCGTCTGTTCAACAAGATCACGATAGACAGCATCCAATGGATGATCCCACTGCGATTGTTTTGTACGTGTATTATGATAATAATGGCCGCTCTTCTCCTCCGAATAACTGCCAAATGAATAACGATAAACAAAAAATTGATCGATATAATAAATTCCAAAAGCTTACCAAATTTTCCATTCGGCAGGCAAGGCGGCCATCAATCCCTCCTTGGCCAAATAAAGCAAATGCTGTTCCTTACTAGCCTCGATACCTATCAGAGCAGCATATTCATTGATTTCTGTAAACAGAATATTAAAGAAATATGTTAAATATATATGTATAAAATCAGAGCAAGGTTCTTACATTGATATGACGATTGATGTTGTTAAAAACAAACAGAAGAGAAACTCTTTTATTTCAAGCTTTGTTTCTTTTTTCTCTCCCCTAAACTTTAATTCTCAACCAGTTTTAGCCTTAAAGTATACTAAGAATCAATAGCAAAAGATCGATAGCTAAGCAGACCCTTTTAGCGAAGCTTATAAATCAATGTACAATGTACAAACTATTAGATATAATTATTTGAAATACTTGTATACCATAAACAAATTAAGAATAAATATTATATGAACACGTATCTTTATCTATCCAATATATATAATGACATTTCGTAAGGGAAGAAACTATGTAGACATGAGTAATAGTTGTCCACTTGATAACCAATCGATCCACCGATATCATTCTTCTTGTAATATAAAAAGATCAATGATAAATCAACAACCATACTGTGTATTTCGATAAAGACACCCAACCATTCTAAGAATTAAAAAAATAGTTAAATTATTATTTGTCATTTTAAGCGAAATTGAATTTTAATTTTGGAATACCCTTTGAATGCATTTCGGTATTAGTTGTTGAATCCCACGTGATAATGGCCAGGTAACCAAAATAAGGTTAAAAAATAAGCAAACCAAAATAAAACGCATTGTTAAATTTTAGTTAAACAGTTTCCAAGCTTCTGTGATTGTTTAATTTAAAAACAATCAAAGTCACACAATAATATATGAAATTTAGGGCAACATGATTATAATTAATCAAATACAATTAAACAGATGTTTGTTTTTTTCTTTTGTGTTTTGAAATTATGAACTATTGTTCGAAAGGGTTTTACTTTTTGTTAAGATTATCGGGTAGATCGACTGTTTATGGAAATCGTTTACTTTAACTTTGTTTTCGACTGATAATGCCTTCTTATGGATAACTTTGAGGTTATATATCCAATTAAAAATCCAAACAGGTGACTAAAAGTATTTAAAGTTTTTGATTTAGTAAATATTATAGAGATTTTATTTAACTATGAAATCTTTAATGTATTTATAGCTATTAAGGATTATAAACTTTACCGAAAAAATGGGATATAAATAGAAGGCAACGCAGTTTTTTGCTTCACTTAAGAATCGCCAACTTTCAGGATACTTTCTTTTTTAATAGGAATGCGACACTTTCTCTCAATTTTTATAGGTTTTTAATACCGAAATTGCAAACTTTCTTTTCTGTATAAAAATGATATAAGGCTTCCCTACTGATGTTAAGATGCCATTAAAATCTTTCTGATTTTGAAGATAAAGAGTTTTACCAAAAAGAGGACTTAATACAAAGAATTCTGAGTCAGGCAGTAAAATCAGCAAGAAAAGGTGACCTTAGTCATGTGAAGCGCACTGTAGATACATAATTTTTTAATTATAATCAAAATATACTTAATTAAAAGAGAACTTTGTTGACTTTTCTTTGAAAATTAAAGATTTATAATGATATAATCTCCTTCAAATAGAAAAACTCAGGGGAAAAAACTAAAGTTTGTTACTTCAACTATATTTGATCGATCGAGACAGATCGATTCTTTTTCCTTTTCCAAAAAACTATAAAACTTTGACATAAATTTCTAATAAACATATGGGTAAATGAAAGTGTATTAAATATGTGACCACTATTGTATCCTTTGAGTTATCTGCTTATATGTATTCCCATTAAGAGCTATTCACCCATTTATAATGTGTATACAGTCACTCCTAGCTGTGCGCGCACAGCATAGCTTCACTCATATCCTGGTAATTACCTACGCTAATGTAAAGAAAAATGTCTCTGTGGGTGTATGAGTGTGTGTGTGTGTGTATAGAAAGTATGTCATGGAAGAAATGCAGAACTCTATACTTGTACTAACCTGAGGTGAATGCTAGTGAAAGGATGTGAAATGATTTCTAAGGACCAATTTTACTTTCAATAAAGGCTTTCATTTCACGCTGCAATGTTTTGCTGTGCAATCTTCTTAGAATCTGATGGCTGTTGGTACTGATGTGATGGCGGTGCACTTATAAATTCCATTTGGCTTTGTAAATATAAACATGACCATAGAAAACCTGCCAGTTAACTGAATGGCATGAAAGGAAAACCACCAAACAAGAACCCACCAAAGAGCCAACAACTTGGCCTGCATTTTGCATTGAGCATATTGATTTTACTTGGTCTGGATAACTAACTAACCACCATATACCTACACACGCATACACATTAAGCCAAGCATAGCATGATGGGAATCTTGGGCAATGGCAACAACCACGACAATTAACTGAACTGAAGGGTTGTTAGCCAAATTTCAACTAACCCAACTTATACGCGTGTGGTAATATTGTCAAAAGGGTAGTTGGTCTCGACCTCCGCTTTAAGCCGTAGCCATAGAGAAACTAAAATAGGAAAAATAAAAAACACATACAAAAAGTGGACAAGACATTTGTCACCACAAACATTCGCTCATCTGTTCCAGCACCGTCCTCAAACTAAAGTCCAAAATGCACCAGTCATAACCATTAATATTGCAAGAAGATGGCCAAACAGGTTGCAAATTTCATTAAGAATTCTGTTCCTGGTTACTAATTAAAATGCAACAATCCGATATCAATTATTTAAACTATTGCAAATGATATTTTTTATATAAGAAAGAATTGGTTTAATAAACGGAAAAATGGCTTTCGAAACTTTGAAACCTCTGATTATGATTAATAATAGAAATAATTTTTAAAAACTTAACATAAAAATGTTAAAATGAAATCAAAATTCAGGTTTATGAATTGATAATTCCAACTAAAGATCAAATCACAGTTTTGAATTTGCATTTTAATGGATTTATTTTAAGTTTTCAAACTAAATCTCGAATAGTTTTTCAATTGATGGTCTAATTTTCGTAATTTCTTTTACTTTTAGATGTAATTCAATATTAATTTGAATAAAAATATGTCAAAAGATTCCCTAAACCCTAAAAATAGAATTCAATTTTATGAATTTAAAAATTTTTTAACCCCTAAAATTTTATGATGATACAATTTTTCGAAATGTCTGCTTGAAATAATTCTAGTAAATTAATGGATAAAACAAATTTATCCAAAAATGTATAAAATTGCTATTAATATTTGAATATTTGATAGAGAAATATTTAAAAGTTAAAACTTAAATGTATTTATTAAAAAAAATTGGTCATTCTTCTTTTAAAACCATTTGTAACCCAATTGGAATCCGAATTCAAGTTAGCCAAATATGGACAAAAGAAAACGGAAATTGGATCGAAAAAGTTTTGTTTAAAACTGGAACAAGAACAGTTCCTATTTTATATCAAACGAATTCCTTTCAAAATATATAGAACCAAATATTTTGGAAATTGTGCAAACGTCCAATTGATATATAGACAACCGATATCCTATACAAAAAGGTATTAGGTAAATTTTTCTTTTTAAAAATATCTTAAAAAACAATTATTTAAACTTTGATATTTGAAATGAAAGTTCATACACAATAATTAAGCATAGAAACATGAATATCCTTGATGTTCGTCAAATGGCAACATTTCTACTATATACTCCATATATAGTATATACTTGTTTTAATTTTTCTACATATTACGAAAAGATTTCTTAAAATTAAAAAAAAAAAAATCAAATTCTTTCAATATGACCCACAATGTATTTGGAATTGTCCTTTTATAACCCCTAAAATTGTAACATGTTGACCTGTTGCCTTATTTTTGGGTTTTATTGATTAATTTTGTTTCTGGAAAAGCTTGCTTAAAGGGAAATTCAAATACAATTGGAATGAACTTGAGGCTTTGGTATGGATTATATGTTTTGCAGGAATTGTTAAAATAATTGCCACACCTTCGACCTACACAAGTTAAGCAACATCTATTCATAGCGCCAGCTAATATGGCTTATGTAAATCTATGTAATTTCCATTATACATATATATATGTAATTAAACTCACCCTCTGACGATGGCAGGCAGGCATCATCGAAGACTTCCTCACAGATGACGGAAGCCGATGGTGATGTATAACCCAATCGTTTTGCTGTTGTTGTTGTTGTTGCTGTCATCGCTTTGGTTGTTTGTGTAGTTGTTGGTGTCGTTGCCGGTGTTGTGGCCAAGGACAGAGATGGCGTTGCCGATGAGCCACTGGTACTGGTGCTTGGACTGCTGCTTGTGGCTGCCATATCTTTCAATGCATCACAACAGTATTATCTCACGATATTTGTTTTTGTTGGTTTAACTCAACTCTCGTCCAGATATCTAACACAAAGATTAGATGACAATAGCACTGAGAAAGCTATCGTCCAGATGCTTCTTCTTTTGTTGTCGTGGCGTTGCATAAATCCTGAGCATCCTTCCCTATATGTATATATGCCAATACGTATATATATTTTGTTAAATGTATGTACATTTATGTTTTAATGTATTGTGTGGGATTTTCTGTTGCGACCGGCTGAGGCAATAACAGCTAACGCCAACGAGTATCAAATGTCGACTGACCCAAAAACCAAAAGAACAGAAAGCTAAAAAAAAGAGGAGAAAAATATATAAAGGAAGTCGGTAAGAAGAAGAAATCGTTGCACGAGTTGCATTTGTTAGAAAAGGAGGAGTGTATGAATTGGTTGGGTGCTATGGGGTATGAAAGGCACAGGATAGTCGGGTGAAGGGCGTTCGTTGGCAGTTGCGATGCGATGCGTTGCGTTGGTCGTTAGCCGTTGGTTGGCAACAGGAAGGATATAGACATGGAGTTTTATTTGCAGACTGCGCAGCCTGAATAACGGCGCTCGCCCACACACACACACACAGACCCACGCACATACATATATATATCTGTACATACATACACGCATACAATGTTTCTATGTGTGCATGTTCCACAGGACTCCCCAATTGAATTAACTAAACATTTTTCTACTAAGTGCTGGCGATTTGCTTAATTTATTTTCACAATACCGACTCACTATTGCTTTTTAATTCCCCATTCGAAATAATCGACAGTTGAAAGATACTATATCCTATATAATTTCGTCCGTTCTAATTGATTTTTCACTTGAACTTTCAGGACGTTATAATTACAGTTGTAGTCGTTTACGAGCACTGATATTTGTCAAATCCATTTTCTATCACTCTGTTTTTGTTGACAAGTTATCGTTTACCAGAACTGTGTAATATAACAGTATCATTTGCGAGTACTTTAAAAGTAACAGTATCATTTGCGAGTACTCCTGTTAAACTTAACAGTATGATTTTTGGCATTGTTGTTTTTACTTTTTTTTCGACCACCTGTTATTTAGCATCATCAAGTAAAATATAATCAATATTATGGCTCAATCTCTCTCTCTCTTTTAAAAAAGATTTTGGCTAGTGCTTAAATATAGAAAATATTATAGTCTGTTGATTACTATATAAAAAGTTTAAGCTCGTTTGGAGCGCTTACAGCGCTGCCAGACCAACAAATACTAGACTTCGTGTTGTCTAATACAAAAAACAGTGTTGAAAATAGCAATCGATTTTTCAATATATACAGTGTTGCCAGTATACTGCCCGATTTTGCTTCTGGCAACACTGGTGTATACATTTTTCGTCAGCAGGCAGATTTTTTTCGTGGTAAATGAAATTTATAGTAATTTATGGTGTTTATTTCATATGTTTGAACTCGGGTATTTGGCTTTATGTGATTTTCTTGTTAATCATTCGTTTAAATTATGTTTATCTAACTTCTCAATACCAGTAACAAACAAATTTTGTGTCAAAAAAAAGTGGCGACGTTAGCGTGTGGAAGAGGAAGCAGCAAAACCACAAGAAAAAACGAAAGAAAGAGAGAAAGATATATAAGAAAAGAAACGAGAAAAAAAAACAGTGCCCTGCATATAACAATATTTATAACAAGTGTAATTTTCTTTCGCTTAACTTTCAGTTGGGAAGCCTTAAATCAATAAACTAGGTCCATTGTTGAAATAAACGCGCGGCATATTGAAAATGTAAGTAAAAATTAAAGAAAACAAATTGTTAAGTGCACTAAGATGAAGTTATAACAGTTTAGCTATAGTAGTGTATTATATATGCGCTATGTTTTTGTGTTATACATAACAAATCTGTAGCACAGATTTCATTCTTCGGATTTCCAAGAAATAAAAGAAGAAGCGAAAAGTAACAACAAAAATAAAAATAGAAGAAGTAATAAAAACAGGTTTTCGCTTTTTATTACCTCTCTCCTTCTGTCTCAACGAGCCGCCTTTGAAGCTGCGCTTTGTTCGTTTTCTTTGTGTATGTGTGTGTAAGTGATTTGCACTCTCTCCCTCGCTCACTCAATCAGTCGTTCTCTCACTCTTTTTAAGAAGCTCTGCTGTTGCTCTGCTCTCAGCAGGCTCTCACTGAAGGTCAACACAATGCTTTCTCCTCTCATTAAAAATTGCAGTTTTATTTTAACTGCCAACCACTTGAAAAAGTAATTAACATTAACCATTTGTTTTTTTATTCTTGTTTTATTTACACTTCACATTAACACACATATGCACATACGCATGCACGCACGCACCTACAGAGAGAAAAGAAAAAGAGTGCATGGGACCAGGCGACGTAGGTCAGTCAGCGGGAGTTGAGAGCGGGCTGCGGCGCAGGTAACTGGCGTGTGTGTCGCCCTTTGCCTTGCTCTACCCGTCGTTCTGCCACCCACTTTAGGGCTGGACTTTTTGTTATTTGACAATGCGCAAGACAAAAAAAACCGACAACAACAGAAGAACTAAAATGTATTGTATTTTGAAATTTTTTCTACAATTTCATTACAATTCTCAAATATTAATTAGTTTTTAGGGGCCAACAAATATCGATATTCCCATTTCCAATTCGTATAAACGAGAGTTTACAGTTAGTTTCTATTTGAGACGACAAAAAGATAATCTATTTAATTTATAGTTGTCAAAGCTCCGAGCTATAATACCAATAATTTATATTTCATTATTAAAGATTTATTGGAAATCTCACAAAAAACTTTCACAGCACATGAAAAGTAAACTAATTGAAATAGAAAACAATTTCTATATATAGTATATATCTTTTATATACAATGCAACAAGATTTAAAGTACATTATATGCAGATATTTGAAATTATATATATATGCAATCTATTTCTATTCGATTTTAGATACTCTAAGTCCCTTTCAATATCAAAACTTAAATTTCCATAACAAATACCTTAAAACCATTCCAAAATTTTAAGAAAAATAAATAATACTTGTCAAACTAAATTTTAAAAAACTCAAAATATATGCATATATTCGATAGCGATTCTATAACCTTTTTTGTTTATTTTTAAACTTATAGAAACAAAATTATTACAATAGTATTAGGATAAAAATGCATAATCTTTTTGAATTGATAATATCTTCAATATCTTTATTGGATAAAAAAAACAACAGTAATCTTTATAAATTGATAAAACTATGTTCAATATCTTATTATTCATATATTTTTAAACATTCGAAACGATGAATAACTGAAATCTAAAAATATTTGAATGCATTTCTTAATACATAAGAACAAATCTTTCAAACAAAGAGAGTTACAAATTTTCCAAAATTCGAAAAAGGAGTAAGAATTACAATAAAAATTAAAAATAAAAAGCTTTCTTGTTGCTACCTAACGATAACGGTTAACCGACAAAGGATTATAATTCATTTCAATTCATTGCATTAAGAATTTATTCATGTTAACTGTATAAATTACTTAAAACATTTATTTTATTTATGACTTAATGCAATTAAGTTAGTTGCAAGGGTTCTAGTTGTTCAGTTTAACTTCGTCTGATTCTATATACATTAATTTAAGAATATTTCCATATTTATATATTTTAATATTTGCGTGTATGTGTGTGTGTGTGTGTGTACTTGTTATTGGCAACAGCCACGCCCACTTAATCCATTGGGCTTTATACTACATACCTATGCGTATCCCTATGTATGCTGCTCTTTTGCTAACTCACAAACATACATACATATATATGTAAATGTATATATGTATTATAATACTTTGCACAGTGCAACAGAGCAAGCAGTAGTAGTAGTAGTAGTCGACGTCGACATCGTCGAAGAAAAAGAATACAAGAGACACCCCGCCGCATAGGAGGATTATCTGCTCTGTATGTGTGTGTGTGTGCAGTGCGTAGTGTCGGCCGATGGATGAGATGATAAACAGAAAACAGAAGCAAACCAGTTGGTAACGCGTTGCCGTTGCGTACGGACGGTGGTGCGCGCGCAGTTATTGTTTCTGTTCAATCATATGTTTCTTGTTTTAAGAATTACGGAATTGAACCGAAACTGAGAAATATATATATATATTTAATTGTTGTAATTTTTTTTATATTGATAGTGTTCTTGAATATACATACATTGTTTGAAAATCATGTGCTAAATCAACACTATATTAATCCCTAACTTATCTACAGTGTGTGTGTGTGTGTGCTGCGTTGTTGAGGCGGGTTGACTGTTGTTGCTCCTTAACAACGTTCACAACGACGACGACAACGAGGACCATCAATTATAATTATGGAGGATCCCAATCGCATGATGGCCCACACTGGCGGCATGATGGCACCGCAGGGTTACGGTCTGCCCGGTCAAGATGATGGACAAAATGCTGGCAATGAGAATGAGGTGCGCAAGCAAAAGGATATTGGCGAGATATTGCAACAGATCATGAGCATATCGGAGCAGTCGCTGGACGAGGCGCAGGCCAGAAAGCACACGCTCAATTGTCATCGCATGAAGCCAGCTCTGTTCTCGGTGCTCTGTGAGATTAAGGAGAAGACCGGTAAGTTTACAAACAAAAAAAAAACCAAAAAAAAAAAAAGAAAATTTAATATGCCATAGCCGTATAACTATTGCATCTCCCTCCAAACAACATTCTCTTCTCACTCCATCCCTATACCAAAAGCTTCCCCCTATACCAAACACCCCCCCAGAACAGAATTTCAAATCGAGTTCTGTGCGTTTATTTCCCTTTTATTTCTGTTTTTTTTTTTTTTTTTGCCTTTTGTTGTATTACACCCACGCAGAGACGTAAACGTACACGTAAAATGGGCAATAACAGAGCGTTTTGATTGTGGGCCAGATGTTTTGAATGGCCTCGACGTTGTTCCCATTGCCATTGCCGACTGCCGCCAGCCTAACCCTAAAGTAAACCCATCTCCCTTTAGAAAACACACGCACACACCTATTTATACTAACCAACCCGAAGAAGACAAAAAAAAAAAGCACACACCACCCCCTCTTTGACTATAAAGTGCCTGTGCACCGCATTGCGAAATTGTTTTGGTTAAAAGAAAGTGTCGTTGGTTTTTCTACATACAAACATACATATATTTACCCTTAACTTTTATTCCATTGGAATGCCATTTTTAA
The DNA here is from genome assembly GCA_018903615.1 of Drosophila neocordata. Taxonomy (NCBI): domain Eukaryota; kingdom Metazoa; phylum Arthropoda; class Insecta; order Diptera; family Drosophilidae; genus Drosophila; species Drosophila neocordata. The sequence continues at coordinate 4,275,036 of JAEIGI010000011.1, forward strand.
ACGTAAACGGAATGCATTTACAAACTTTATGTAACTGTAAATATTATCGATCAATCATTTCTACAATATTTTTCGATAAATTGTTTTTATATACTTTTTCTTTATTAAAATATAAACAAAGGATTTCGCTTGTCATGCTGTTTACCATCATATTTTGCATATATATACCTATATACGATATTATCGAAAACTTTTCATCTTCTGCGTCATATATAGCTTTATGAAATGGTTTCCTAGACATATTTGGCTTAATTTGTAAAAGAACACAAAGCACAAGAAGTAGGGCAGGAGAAAAGGGTTTACCCGCAACTGATCGCTCCAATGGTGTCAAGATTCATTCGATCGACACTCACCATTATCGCTCGGCTGGTTAATTTCTAAGTGTTGGCGCCCCTCAGGGCAAATGAGTTAATGTTTTTCTTGATTCAATTTTTTTTTTTTCTTGTATACTACTTTATATATATATATATTTTTTTTTGTTATTTTATCTATTTGTAAGACTCATAGATAAGAAAGAGACTCGGTAATGGCGGGCGCCTTCGCAATGAAGAAGTAAACAAAGTGCCAGACCTAAAGACACTTGATCCCAGTCGAGTTGTATTCTTTGGGGCGGGAAGACTATATCTCGAGGATTGTGAGAACCCGTTGATGAGCTCTTTTAAAGAACGAAAAAAAAAAAAAACTCCAAAAAAAAAAAAACGAGTATTTTAAAAATACAACAAGATGTATAGCTGTGGGATGGGTTGCTCTTGTTGAAGGCGAAAAAGGGAAGTAGTGGCAGGCGACGGTGGCAAAAGGCAAGGCGGCATATCGTTGTGTTGTATTTTTGTATGTATTTGTATTTGCATTTGTATTTGTATGGCCTTTGCTGCTTGCACATTACCATATTTTATCGACAATCGGCAATCGGCCGTCTTGAAATTAGTTTTCGAAAAGCGCAAACCTGTTTTCCACCAAACAGGCTAAATATACAGAAACAGATATATATATATAAATACAAACATATATATATATATATATGGCATGTATGTGGAATCAAAGATTGGCTATTTAACAATTTCTTGTTATAAATTTTTAAAGCATTCTTTAATCAAAAATTTAGATTGACATTCTGATAAAATCAGTTAAAAACGTGTTTAGAATTAGCAAAGATTTTGAAAACCTTGACCAAGGGTTGCCAATCTATGCCCCATACCTATTATTTTAAAATTGACTAGTTAATCACAGTTTATATATATATATAACTCTTTGGGAGACTAAGAGGAAACCGATTTGGATAGCAGCTACGCCAAAATGATGAAAAAGTGACGAAATCGTATATGTTGGCAACCCTATAGATTATATACTCGATTAAGAAAAGAATAATATAACAGCAGCTGCGTATAAATGATAAAAAAGTGACGATATCTCATGACTTATGAAGTCAAGATGAATAGGTGGTAACCCTATAGATTATAGGTACACATTTTTAGTCCATGTTAGATGAAAACTCGATTAAGAAAGGAATTATACAACAGCAGCTACGTATAAATGATAAAAAAGTGACGATATCGCATTACCTATAAAGACAAGATGAAATGGTGGTAACCCTATAGATTAAATGTACAAATTTTTAGTCTGTGTTAGATAAAAACCCCATTAAGAAAGGAATTATATAACAGGACGAAGTATAAATGACAAAAATAATGAAATGTCGTAGGAAGTCAATGGTAACCCTATAGATATATATAATATATACGTTTTTAGTAATATATGGCAACTCTATTAATTTTATATATTCTCAATTCTTCTATAAATCGAAATTTCTAATCTTTTGATTTTTTATTGACTTGTTACTTGATTAAAAATTACAAAAAATGTGACAACTCTGGTGCTTAAGTAAAATGAAACATATTTTGCTTTGTTGCCATATTTTTTGCTGTTTCTTTTTTTTCTTTGTTTTTTTGTTGTTGTATGTAAGTCCTTTTCCGTTTCGTTCCTTGCCATTCTGGCCCATTCAAATTTACGAGCTGGAAATACCATTTACCCAGGGAGACGAAACTGTGCTGGCTATGCTATGGCTGCCGATGCTTGCTTTTAGATGCTTCATTAGATACGCAAATGATACTCCTCATCTGGGCGTGCTCAAACAAAAGGGTTGTCCAGCCCCCACCGTTACCCTACCCCAACTCCTATCCTATCCTACACACCCACCCACCCTGCCACCCCTACCAACCATTCCATCCTTTGCCTTCTTAACCATTAAGTCAACAGCAGGGCAAGGCAAAGGCAGTCAGTCAGCAGGTGTTAGAGAGGTGTTCCGACTAGAAGGTTTCATTTAAACTGCAAATTGAACCTGCACCATAAAAAAAGGCACAATTTCTAAGGCAATCACATTTACAGAAGTCGAACATTGATTTCCATTGATTGATTTACAACTGCCTTCGACTATGCTAAGCTGGCTAACTATGATAAGATAAAGACTTGAACAAAAGAAAACTAAATTTATCAGCTGAAACAACTTAAAAGAACAAGTTTCTATTCTATTCTATTCTATTCTTAAAACAAAAACAACAAAAAAAAAGGGACAAGAAAACAATGCCAAGAGACACGCCAACAAATGACATTTACCCAACCAAGCAACCTATACCATACCCCATGCCCATGCCCATTATTATGTCCCTGCAACCTCCCCCCGTAATCGTCTTAGAAAACAACAACTTGGAAAACTTTAGCAATATTCTCTAACCTTAACCAAATAAAGCAACCACCGCCCATGCCATTGCCATTGCCATTGCTATTGCCTCCATCTCTAAAGTGCCCCGTCCCCATCTCCGCTTCTTCACATCCCACGTCGACCAACGACAACAACAACATTGGCTTGTTTCTTGGGCAACTACCTTACTTTTCTTACTTTCTTTCATTCATTCCATCCTTCCTTTCACTCGCCACCTTACCCCTGCCATTCCCGTTTCTTTTTTGCTATATTAAGCCAGCTGTCGCCAGTAAGCAATATCTATTCCCTAGCTGGGATGAGTATAAAACTGAGGGGTACAGAATGTATACACGAGAAACACCTAACTTAACTTATAGACAAGAGATCATTATTCAGCAGCATTATATAGAATATATACATATATACCATTTTATATACATATAGATATATATATATAGGTATGGTTAAACTAGATATTGAAATTTTATTTATTTATTTTTAATTTTTCTTTTAAATTTCAATATTAAAGGGAAAATTTGCACTTGTTCATTCTCTAACCACTTCTTTTTATCATTGTTATCCTTCGACACCTTCATTCCCTAGCACTGGCTCTAGCTCTGACTCTGGCTTCTCTCATTGTTCTATGAATTATTCAATACGAGTAACAAAATGAACAACGGCATAGTGGGTGGAGTGGATAAAAAAAGAGGGGTGGAGAGAAAGAAGCGTGTAAAGAGATATAGAGAAGGACGAATATAATATTGTATTTCTTTGCCTTGTCTTGTTTTTGTTGGCCATTTACTTTTGTTGGTTGTACGCGTAGAGTGCACTCCGTTAAAATACCCTCTATGCAAAGTTTTAAAACGAGGGTATATTTGTGCAGCATCGGAATAACCGAAATACTAAAAACTTACGTTCGGGCCCCCAGAAAAGAAGAGCCTATTAAAAGCTTGGAACTAAGAGATCTAGTTCATCTAAAACTATCAAAACTCAATGGGAAATGTAACGTAACTTCGACGAGAAACCTTTTTTAACTTATTTCAAGGACAGCATTAGAATGAAAAAATAACTGGAAAAGTATTTATATTACCTAAACAACCGAAATACGAAAAACTAACGGTTCATGCAAAAATCAAAAGAATTGTAACGAAGATTGTAATGAAGATGAATATCAGTAGAGAATATTTTTGAATGGGGTAACTCGAAAAGTATTCATATTCACAGTTGAATTTTTATTTCATTTTTTCTAATCAAAGTTTTACAAAAGAAAAGTGAGTCTAGACCTGAAGCTTATCTTGAAGATAGTGCGTTAAGTTCTATCAACTTTCATAGAAGAAAGAAACTTACTCCTTTTTGGGTGAAAACGTGATTAAGATTTCAGCACGCTTCGCTCTCTCTCTCGCCCCCATTTCTTTTTAGTTATCCTTTTCACCGTCTATAATGGGTAAGAGTGGGATAAGGGCAAGACAAGGAATGTGGCGAAAAATCTAATTCATGCATAGCCATGCCTCGCGAATAACAAGAAAAGCATCAAACAGCAGCAGTAGCAGCAGCAGCAACAACGGCAAAATACGTATTTTCCCCCGACAATATGAGGAAAAGCTTAGCCACGCACATACACATACAACCAAACGTAACCAAACCAAACCAAACCGTACCGAACCCACACCCAAACCGCCCACACGTAATACAATTGGCAATGTCTTTGCTACTGCTCTTGCTCCGGTCTTTTCTGGTCCTGGCAAAAATAGAAACCCGTCGCAGTTGTTTGGGGTTTTTTTTTTTTTTTTATTCTTGTTGTTTTTTGCACAGTCTGTTGGACGAGTTTTGCTTCTACTTTAGCTTCTGCATATAATAAAATTTTATGTCCGTTCATCCTGGGGAAGAAGAAGTGGATGGCAGCAAGCATACTAGAAGGATAACTTGGCTATAGACCAAGCATTGGGTTTTTGAAATTGCAAAAACTTTAATCATACGTAAAAACTTAAATTTTCTTCTCAATTTTTACAGTCCTCTCAATTCGGAACACGCAGGAGGAAGAGCCACCAGATCCACAATTGATGCGCCTGGACAATATGTTAATTGCCGAGGGTGTGGCCGGTCCTGAAAAAGGCGGCGGTGGTGCAGCTGCTGCATCGGCAGCGGCAGCCAGCCAAGGCGGTTCATTGTCTATCGATGGGGCCGATAATGCTATCGAGCATTCGGATTATCGTGCCAAATTGGCACAAATCCGTCAGATCTATCATCAGGAGTTGGAGAAATATGAGCAGGCATGCAATGAATTCACAACGCACGTTATGAATCTGCTCCGCGAGCAGAGCCGCACTAGGTAAGAAGAAAATAATCAATTGATATCCCGATAAGGATAATTTATTATGTTTGTTTTTTCTTTTGCTTTTACCTCACATAGACCCATCACACCCAAAGAGATCGAACGCATGGTGCAGATCATTCACAAGAAATTCAGCTCCATACAGATGCAACTGAAGCAGTCCACCTGCGAGGCAGTTATGATCCTACGCTCACGCTTTCTGGACGCACGTCGCAAGCGTCGCAATTTTAGCAAACAGGCATCGGAAATTCTGAACGAGTATTTTTATAGTCATCTGAGCAATCCGTATCCATCTGAAGAGGCCAAGGAAGAGCTGGCGCGCAAATGCGGCATAACGGTGAGTAGAGAGAACTAAATTCATATTGACTGATTGATTGATTTATTGGCTGATACGATATACACAGGTATCGCAAGTGTCAAATTGGTTTGGCAATAAGCGCATTCGCTACAAGAAGAATATTGGCAAGGCACAGGAGGAGGCCAATTTGTATGCAGCCAAGAAGGCAGCTGGCGCATCGCCCTATTCAATGGCCGGACCGCCCAGTGGCACGACCACGCCCATGATGTCACCCGCACCGCCACAGGATTCTATGGGTTATCCCATGGGATCTGGTGGTTATGATCAACAGCAGCCATATGATAATAGCATGGGCGGCTATGATCCCAATTTGCATCAAGATCTTAGCCCTTGAGGATAGGCTTGCCAAAACTAAACTAAACCCAAAACTAAGCTCCACCCACATACATACTCTCTCTCTCTCATACACTCTCTCCCCCTCTCTGTCTGTTTTTTTTTTTAACCATTTGATTTTTATCATCAGTCAGTCTTGGGCAGCGCATTTTTTTAAGTTTTCCTTTACACTGTGCTACAATTTAGCAATCTCTGAGACGATTGTCAAAAGATTTCAACTAGTTAGCTTCATAGTTTTTGGGGATAATGATAAATAAATAATTCTAACAATCTAAAAAGAAGGAATAATGTGCAACCTATCCTTAAGCCAATGTATTTTGCATTCGTTTTAAGCAATTTAAACTTTGTAAATTTATAATAATGCAGCCACACTAAACTGCATACGTTTTGTAAATATGCAGCCACACTGTTTCTTGTGCCGCTTTTGGAAATTAATATTGGTTGCACTTTAAACTATTATATATATATATATATATATATATATATATATATATATATATGTATATGTGCAAATGCGCATTGCATGTACGTGCGTGAGTCCTTGCGCTGATTGTTTGAATCTTTTTTTGTTGCTACTGTTTCTTTGAAAACAAAATGTATTGCACAGTGTAGTAGTTAGTTAAAATGTATACGTACACGAATGTAAATCCAATTTAAATCATTCAAATCAAAATGAATACACTTCACATGTGCCGTGTCCTTTTTGTCATTCTCTGTATCTCGCTCCCTCTCTTTCTTTCTATCTATATTCTGATGCATGTGAAGATATAATTTAAGCAAAAGGGGGAAGAGAGAAAAAAAAGGGCGAGTGAGAGTAAAAGTTATTAACAAATTGAACAGCAATTGCAATTGCCTCTATGTCGTCCTGTGCGTGTGTGAGTCATATTTGTGGCACACAATCAACAAAGTATACGATTAATTCTTAATATTATTACCAAAACAAAAAAAGTGAAAAAAAAAAAAACGAATCAAATGTGGAATTATTGTTGTATTTTTATCATTATTTCAATTTAAACAAGAATAGTAATTCAAAAAAATCTGCAGCAAAAAAAAAAGAATCAAACAAACAGCGCAAGGACTCACACACGTACATGCAATGCGCATTTGCACACATACACACACACACAGAGAGATATACATATATGTATATGTATAGCTACAATACATTTATTTATCATTTAATTTGCGTTGCAATATATTTACATCAATAATATTATTAATAATTAAATAATTTTTTTTTTTTTTTGTAAACAATAAACTGAAATTGGTCCACATTTTGCTGCAAAAACACAATGTAATGATCGTTTTCATTTTATTTCAATACATATTTCTGCCTCTTTCTTCTCATACTTATGCCACCCACATCCATTTTTCATTTCTGTTTGCTTTTAGCTTTTTGTGCTAAGCTGAAAAGAGAGAGAAATGTTGTGTGTGTGTTTGTGTCTCTTTTTTTTCTATTTGGTTTATGCTAAGCTAAAAATTTTCATCCCCGCTTCTTCCTTTGCCTAAATCTATGTGAACCGTAAATACGTAAAAGTAAAGAACAAAATTTAAAAAAAAACAAAAACAAAAAGAAAATGCAACAAAATATGAGAATGAATATAATGATAAACGAAAAGAATAACAAGATGAAAACTTATACAACACTTTCTATTAGGCATTAGTTAATAGTTACTTATATATTTTTTTCTTAGCCTTTAAGCCGCAATGCTAACGAGATGAACAAGAAGATGATGATAAACAAGAAAAGAACAATTGTATACTAAAAAGAAAAAAGAAAATTACATTTAAACGATCAAGTTGATAAAACCACACATACATACATAGAAACACACACACACACACACAAACAAATAAAATGTATACTAACTAAAACCATTAAATACGATTTATGTATACAGATAAAGAGCAAAGAATATATATATATATATATACATACGATTGATATATAATGTGCAACTCAACTCAAATTGTATACCTAAAGAGAAAATAACGGTAATACCATATGTATACTACATTTAAAAAAAAAAACAACAAATTACCCAACAATGAATAATAATAATAATGTTTTCGACAACAAAATCTTGAAAGTAATCCCTAACAGATATAGATTCTACGTACATATGTATACCAAGTCCTTTGTCGGACTTTAGAAAAAACTAAAACTGTCAAGTATTAAAAAAAACAAAAAAAAAAAAACAGCAGCAGCTAAAAAAAAAAAGGAAAACTCTTTTTTCTTTTCTAATACATAGAATTTTTATGGCAAATTTGATAAATAAATGAAAACAAATGAAAAGAACAAATGAGGTTAGGATTGGTAAAGTTTCTCAGGTTTAAACAGTCGGCAGCTCTTCCTTAAACTATAACTAATATATAGCTTAAACTGATTAAAAAAAAAACCTTGAGAAATTTTGGCAATCGCAACCGTCCCATACAAAACTAAATCATGTATACGATGTAAATCAAATTTCAATTATTACATTTTTGTTAGTCAACAAAACAAAGAAAACCTTAAAAAAACAAAAAAAAAAAACCTAAACATAAAAGAAAAAAAGTGAAACATAATACAACTTAAGTAAAGTTTAGGAGGAAATCGAACAAGTTAGTCCGATATTACAAAAAAAATAATCAAGTGAATGAACTAACCTTCCTACTTCCTCTTAGTATTTGATGGAAAAAGTATTGTAATAACACTTTCAGCTAAAGCTCTGTTGGAGATCAGAAAAAGAAACCTAATCTATATATATATATATATATAAATATATACAATTATATACATATATATATATATATATATATATAGATATTTAACACACAAACATATACACATACATAAATCTATGGATAAATTACATACAATTATTTTAAAATAATAAAGAAAACTATATGATAATTAAATAAACAACAACAGTAAAATGGTGGCAAACAAAAAACAATTAATTGCATTTTAAATCGTTTTAATAATTAATGGGACCTATTTATAGATAGGTATATAGATACATTTACTACAATTAGAATATAACATGGAAAAAACTGATTAGTTTTTGTAACATAACTTGGTCAAAATCTTAAACAACTCGAATTTGGAATCCCTTATAGTTTTTCTCATACAGTATTTATGATAAATTATATATATACTTGATCAGTATGAGTATTTTTATGCTTAAATCATCATCTGTCGTTTATATTTAGTTCAGATGCGATTACCATATCGTTACATAACCCATGAATCTGTTTCCTAAGTTATATTAAATATCTTTTTTTGCATACTGGAAATATAATTTGAAAAATTTCTAGATAAATTCCTTATAATTTTTCAAGTAAAAGTTTTAAAATTCCAGGTGAAATGCCAAACGAGAAATGATTACCTATGATTATGTCAAACTAATCGAATTGAAAAGTAATTGACAATTAGTCTGAAACTAATTGAAATACAATTTTAGTCGAATGTTTCTTCAGTTTGGTTAATGATTCCTCTTACTGGCTTTTAAAAAACTAATATTACAGATAAATTTATCGATTAATTTCATTTAAACGTACGTACAATTTTTCCGCTTTTGTTTAAATACCAAATTTAAGCCTGAAAGTCCTACTTGATGTTTTAAATATCAAAGTATATATGGAATTCTATATGTCAAACGTATATGGGTATGGTCTGGTCTCAATTTATCTGAATATTTTTTCAATTCAACTATTATACCATATAAAAATGGTCAAGATTTCATTTTAATATTAATAATAACATCATTTTTATCATTTTCAATATTTATTAGTTGGCTCACAAAAAAACGTTCAATCTTAAGATATGTTTTACAATTCAAAAATTAATTTTAATTTGTAATTTACTTTTCTTACATAAATGAAAAAAAAATCTTAAAATATCCGAAATAAAACCGTTTAATAAGTTTTCATTCATATTTGGCCTTTTAAGGAAGTTATTTTATTGAGTACATTTTCATTTATACCTATTTCCCCTTCCTTCTATTCAATATTATTATGAAAGTCTTTTTTTTTTTGTGATTCCGAATACATTTCTCTAAAATTAAAGATCATATAGGCCAGTTAAGTATTTTATCATGCTTTTTCTCTTAGTAAATTACAAATAAATAAGTAATATAACTTCAATTGATACCTACTTATATGTATCTAAAAACTGCTTACCGATTCAGTGGATATAAAAATCAAAACTGAATCGATATGGCAACTCTTTAGTTTTGTGTTACAATAAAATCGAAAATAGTTTTCATTAAATTCCATTAACTTCTTTTATTTCAATTGATTTATTTAACATTTTACACTAAGCGAATTTAATACAAAAGGAAAAAATAAAAGGATTGCAAAAACAAACATTTGCACTTGGATGCAATTAAAGATAGATATTAATCTTAATGTGATTATAGATAAGTATGCAAATTGTACGTATTGTATGTATGTATGTATGTATGTATGTACAAGAAGCTGGCAAATTCTTAAGAATTTTTGTTATTTATACGAACATAGAACATATATAGTATCACAATGTAGGGGTATGATTTCTAACGCAGAGCTAAGTTGAGCAGAGCGGATCAGGAAGCATTTGCTGATTAATTTGGTCAGCGATTGCGCCAGCATTGCCATTTTGTCCACGTTTGACCAGGCATTTGGTCCAGATTGTGACACTGCTGCTGTTGCTGCTGCTACTAGTGGTGGTAGTGGTAGCGCTGCTACTGCTGGTGCAACTACTTCCACTGCTCAAATGCACCGCGTCTCATTCGGTCTTGGCCTTGGCATCGTCACTGGCATTGCTATATGTATTGCCATTGGGATAATCGCTTCTGCTACTCCGTCGGCTATCATTTTGTCTTGACAATGTATCTGTCCCTGATTCACCATTAATGGCATCCGATAAAGCAGCTGCATCTAGAGAATTTGGTGTTAGAGCCTGAGGTACACAGGCACAAGAATCACAGACCCGCACATCCGTCTGCCAGCCACGTTCCAACACTGGCATACGTGTCTTTGAGCAATTACTACACACTGCCTGTCCACAGCGACGACAATGGTGTCGACGGCAATCACCAGAATTGCCTTGAGATGAAGAATTGCCGCTTCCACTTCCGTTCACATTTGTTGAAGAATTATTTAATTTATTATTTGTTTGGACATGCAAACGCCCCACATGCTGGGCCAGAGCCAATTCCTCAGCGTTACCAAATACGGCCTTGCATATGAAACAGCTCGGTGATTCAGCATCTGGTACCCAATACGATGGACGTGCGCTATCTTTGATCATTTCTATAAAAAAAACAATTATTAATTCAATTTAGTAATCTTTTTAACTGTAAAACTCTTACCCTTTGGATAATCTATGGCCACCGAGGCCACAGTGCTGATTGTATTATAGATCGTCTCGCCATATTTTCGGACTAATATGTCGCCATCATCGTTGGTCGGCCTGGAGCCTGTGTGTGCAATAGTCAGATTGGAATTGCAATGAATAAATTCAGCTTGATCTTGAGCGTCTGTGTATAAGGGGGCAAGGCAATAACAATATATAGTAATATAAATATAACAAAAGACAAATTGTCACATGAATATATAATGAACAATAAGCAAACGCACAGAAGAAAAAAAAAAAAAAAAAAAAATATATATAAAGAAAAAGCAAAAAAATCAATTATGAAAATGAAACTAGAATATAAGAGAACAGAAATTAAAGTCAAAAAAAAAAAAAAAAAAACAGAGATCTGATGTTTACTTATCTATTCATTATAACTTGGTAAGAGAATTTGTTGCGAAATTCAGAGAATTAGTTACAAAAATTTTGAAAGATCATTTCTTAGAAATTTCTCCTCTTTTCTTCAGTGATTTCTACTTGAATTTCTAAAGGAACAAGAACTATTCCCTTAAGATTCCTAGAGTATAATGGATAGTGAAGCAGATATATATTACAGACCGACTTAATGAGATTATATGTACATATATATTGGTTATGCCTTCCTTCTTTCATTATTTCACAAGGAAAAAAACACAAATGATTTGGATGTGAAATACACTTACCTGGCGTGGCATCCGATTTACGTTGCAATTGCTGATGACAATCGTTGCATACACGCACCGGTTGCAACCAACCACGCCCTGGTACTGGTAACTTATTTTGGCTACAAGTATGACAGAAGCCTTCACCACAACCACGACAATGATGCTTTGGCATACCGGTCTTTTCAAAATTTCGCTTACAAGCATGGCAAAGCTAAAAACAAAAAACATTTAAGAATAGATTATTACAAATTTTTGGAGAACTTTTCTAGCGACACAATTTTAAATTGATTTTACGTACTATAATCTCTTGATTAGGACGCCAATAGCTGGGAGCCACCTTGTCTGCTAGCCAACCGCTGAGTGCCTTGGCAGATGGTGCGGATATGTTTGTAATTGCCTCGCTTAAATAACTTACACCGTCCAACATCATTTGAGCCGAATGGGTATTACCGCGCATGCCCGCATTGCCACCTTTCCAAACATGCACCACTTGAACGCTGCAAAACCAAAAACAAAATTAATATGAATGTCACTACAAGTTAATTAATGTTGTTTTTTATTTTTAACTTACCGCACTACTGATGCCTCAGGAGATTTATTACCATACCAGTATTGACGGGCACGATAAATTTCACCACAATAGGTGCATTCAATGACATCACCTTTCCATACATATTTCGCTAATCCCGACCAGGCGCTATCCGAATGCGCTTGGGAACGTACACTGACCACAATCTCTTTGCCATTGTTGTAACATGCCTTGCAAAGATATTCCTTATTTTCGAACTGATGCTGATAATTGCATGGATGTGTATTAAAATGCGGTTCACCATCGCTTACATGACCCATGGAGCGTTGGCAACGACGACTGCATGATTCACAATGTGCACCACAGGTGAAATATTGTTCCGGAAATGGATTGATAGCCTTCTCAATGATCTCACCGGCAAATTTTTGATTTAATAACTTCATGGCACGAAATACAACAGCTGGCTGACGTGGTGAACGAACCGCAGTATTCTCAATCTCTAGACGCAATGCATCCTTGATCTTTTGAAAATTTGTTGGCTTATTTGCATCCGTTTGTATGCCCACATAACGCAACGAGCTAAAGGCGTTCGTTTCATAATTAAGACGAGCGAAACTGCTGCGCAACTTGTCCTCGGCACTCTCCTCCACAGCTGATAAAAACAAATATGTACATACATACATATGTAAAACTGATTGTCTACTCTTAATACATATATGTATGCATATACTTACAACTCTCCAATGGTTTCGTATAGTGAGTTTCATGGAATATAATCACAGCTGGTCCAAGTGTACTGCCATTTCCCATTGCCTGCAGTGCCTGGGTAAAGTGCAGGCAAAAAGCTTTAGATGCTGTACCCAAAAACTCATACATATCACTATGAAGGCGTTCAGAGCGTGTCCGATATATGACAATATCGGATATTGCAAGTATCTGTACGATTAAAAGAATATAAATGAATAAAAAATGAAATTAATTTCAATCCCTATCTCATCACATACCTTAAGCAACATTCGCATGCGTTTATTGCTTTTGGCCGTGGTACCCAAAAGACCCTCCGTATCTAGACATAAAACGCCCTGTTCCCTTTGCATTGCAGCATAGACGCCAATTGTACATGATGTTTGCTCAGTGGATGTACGAAATACACGATCGCCATCAAAGAAGACTTGATTCATGGTATGTGATTTACCATCTCCCGTATTTCCAAATATTGAGATCACTTTAATTTTATCCTCACTGTGGCAGTGCAATTTCTTGCAAAATAATTCCGGAGTGGCAATTTGTAGATTCTCATCAGCATCCAGAAATAGAAAGGAACGCAATGCGTTTGTTGTACTATTGGCATTATCCAGTGAGTCCAGCGTTTCATTGGTATTAATGAAGGGTATTGACTTGAAATCGGCATCACTGACCACATCTGGCTTAAGCGCCTCATCCTATAATGAGTGAGAGAGTGAAAGAAATAGATCAAATGAATATCACAAATAATGTAAGAAGCAGAAGAGGGAGAGGGCGCGGGAGTTTCATTCGTCACTACTTTGTGTGAGTGCCGCACCTCTGTGATGGATACTAGAAAAGCCATCGTGTAGAAAAATGGGATAAGGATTTACAGATGGCCGCCGTTTAGTCTGCCTTTGCTCCTAGATAGAAAGAGTGTAGCTTCTTACGGCTTCTTGGTACGTCTGTTAGCTCTCGTTTTCCTCGCTCAATAACTGACGGCGCAATTTAACAAAAAAACAAAAACTTCTGGCATTTCTTTTGTTGTTGCTACAAGTGCCAAGTGCTTGTATATGTGCCAACGTCTGATTGTATATGTGCATGTATTTTTATGTGTGTGTGTGTGCATTGGAGAAATAATAATATTCTATATATGCAAGTAAATATACATTCCCATTCTCAGTTAGGTTGCTGACTTTTGCAGAATATAAAAAAAAAAAAGAATTGAAACCAGATTTTGATTTGGCAACGCCTGCACCAAAGAAATTGGCTTTGAATTTGACTTTTAATTTTTACACTTATCACCCAGAAATGTTGATGATTCATGGAGAAATTGGTCTATTGCTATGACATCTAACTTTATATCAGTTGTCAGTTTTATTCATCGATTTACGAATTAAGACATTTAACAAATATTATTTCGCCATAAAAGTGGAAGGGCAAATCATCACATGTGCGAAAGAGATGGCTTTAGTGGTCAGGCAAATCAGAGCTTATTACACCCTGTAGGAAATAGTGATTGAGCGAGCATATAGAGATCATAATTATGCCCAACTATTGAAAGTGCAAGTATGTTAGCTTCCCCTGTCTTTTTTTCTCTTACCCGCTCTCTCTCTCACCCCCTCTCTTTAATTTACTGGGTTAAGCCATTCGATTTTGAAACGTTTAGCTGCGTGGGTTAAAAAAAATCATGGCATGGGGTAATAAGTTGTTTTATTTTTATCCGGTGGCCATGTTTTTCGGGCACAAAGGGAAATGTTATAGCATTTGGAATAATAAAAATAAATAAAATAAGCACATTCAATTTTCATTGAATTTCGTTTTATAACTCAAATTTATTTGTTCTGTGTTAAAATAGAAACAAACTTCAGGTACAGGTTGGTTCCTACAGGGTATATTTAAGTCGAGTTAAAGTTAAAAGCTTTCAGAATTTGCTTTGCCTTTGACTTCTACGTATGTTTGTAGGCATATATGTACATACATATATGTATATGTAAATATACATTTTTATTGTATTTACATACACACTGATAGCAAGTCCAGCTTAGTCGTGCCCCCTTTCAATGTAAAATGCGTCGCAGCTGATTTTGCTATAACAAATAAAACTACACACACATGTACACATCTGAAGGTAAATACACATGTATTTATCTGTATTTGTTTATTTTTTTCCCTGTTAAAGTTAACTTTATCAGCAAATATATGTATGAAATATACTGCTTATATTTTAATTAATTAACAGTGCGCAATTCATTCATTTCGACCTTACCAATTTCTGATGTACATACATACCGATGTATACGCATGCATTTCAATTTTCTTACCTGAAAATACGGCAGCGGTTGCATGATTGGCGATTGATTTTTATTTGTCGTATCGAGTTTTATCATTGTTTGTTCGTATATTCAATTATTTTTCTTCCTTTTTTTAATTGTAACTAACTTTACGTATATCTTTTAATGCTTATACTCTATGAACACATGTACAAAAACAAAAAAACAATAAAAAGAAGAAAAAAAAACTACTGCGCGTGAGTCTGTGTGTGTGTGTGTGGTTGCGGTCGGTGGTCAGCTGTCAACGCTTAACTCTACAACTCGACTTGAGTATTGAAGATTCTATTATTTATGAGTAAACAATTTCAAAGAGCACACAAAACACACCTTAAAGAACCGCACGCACATTTTACGAGCAAAGAAAAACGGTCATTGAATTTGTTTTTTTTTTTTACTCCAGTTGCAAGCAATAACAAACTCGTGTAGTGTGACCGCTTAGCTCCAAATAAAACAATACTGCGTTAAAGTCACTTATATAATAATACCAACCAAATTACTAAATTTTTTAATATGCTGATATTTATAAGTACATACATTCATGCAATTGTAATTAAGATCAATAATTAACGAAGGCTTAAATCAGAAGTAGCATTTAACACTTTCATTAATAAATTTCTGAACCAATTAAAATTAAGAGAAGCAATCTACCTTCATACGTACGTATGTAATAAAAACCACTATTAAGTTTAACTTAAATGCAATAAATATGCAAAAGTTATAAAAAGGTAAAAAAATCTATTTTTACGTTCTAACTCGTACATATGTAAGTAAGTACATTTTTATTGAACCTAAAACCCCATTTAAAATATCATATTGAATAACGAATTAGTGTTACTTAACAGATGTAAAAAAAATTATTTTGGATTTTTTCAATAAATAATTCGGTTTTAAAGCATGCTACTGGCACCTACTGCTTTTTTTTACTAAATTAAAAACATCTAATGCTGTCAGTTGGATAAATTGTTTATAAATTAAAAAATTTTCTTTTTGGATTCATTTTCGTCGCTGCGGAACTTGTTATTGTTAAACATTCTCCAATTTTGCGACTTAATATTTACGGAAATACCCTTAATGTATTTCGGTATTTTAGAAAAAATCCAGTATTAGTAATTGTTTTTATAAATAAAAAACTGAAGCTCAGTATTCTTGGCTTGAAAGTGTATGGTCATACCTTTGTCGTTGTCAGTGCGGGTCCGTACCGAAGAGGGAGAGTGAGAGAGAGACAATCGGGAAGTTGAAATTCGTTGGAAGAAACAAATTAGCAAATTGCAATTTTGTTTGGTGAATAAGCCGTGTCTTGTTTAACGGACTAAGTAAAAATGTCTTGAATTCGTATGGAAATTTTTAAGGGAATTTTTTGAGCGAAATATGACAAGTGACTGTGCTGTGGTTGGGCCTGTGTCGTCTCGTGTATGGTGCTAAAATTTACACAAACATATACACACATACACACAAACACGAGCGCGCATACATATATATACATACTTACAATGTAAGTGTTGAAAATTTCTTTTGTTGCCTGGGCTCCAGGGTGAAGAGAAGTGTAGAGTTGAGTGAAGTGGAGTAGAGTGAGAGTGTCTGACTGTCTTAAATGCATGTGTGCGTGAGTGTATAAAAAAAGGGGTGGTGGTCATGCCCAAGAGGGTGGAGTCCACGTCCGAAATCCTTTTTCGGGCCGGTCAGTCGATGGCAGACATACACACAAAAACATACACAGTCACATACAGACATACATACATATGTATACATTAATATACGCTCATTCACTGGGCTAATTGAAACAATAACGGTAACGGTATGTCCAAAACATTTGCAATTGTTCTTCAATTAAACACAATATGCAGGCCCATATTTAAGTGTGTGTGAATGTCTGTATGTGCCTGCCTGTCTGCCTGCCCTTATAAAATTCAACTCCATTGGTTGTTTTTTTGTATTATTTTTGGGGTGGGGTGGGTGTGTGTCTGTCGTCGTCATCATCATCTTTATCATCATCATCATCATAATCGTCTTCTTCGTCGTCGTCAGTTTGTCATTTGATTGTAGAGCTGCCATTTTAGCAACTTTAATGCTGCTTTTAGCTTTTTTGATATAAAAGTTTTGGAAAATTGCCAGAATTCTTTATGTTATGTTTTACTATAATTTATTTTGTTTGCTTCCGACTTAGACTAAAAATGAGTAAGACAATGATTTGTGTTATTTCAAAAGTTAATACTGATAAAAGAAAATATAATTTCCAAGTATCTGTTTTTAATTATTGTAAATATTTTACGATTATTTATATGATAGATTTTTTACAGTATTTATCTTATAGATGCCATATTATGCCTTCTGTGCTTTTTAAGCTTTATTTAGCCAAAAGTTTTAAACTAGCATTTTATAATTGAGTTGATTTGGCAGCACTGTTCATCATTTGCTTTGCAATTCCTTCTCTTTTGATCTTCTCTCTGTTTGACATACACATACATACCTAATTATCACTCTCACTGAACTTAATCATCAAGCGCTCTCTTTGCATTTTACAGTGAACAACAACAACTGCAAACACATTATCAACTGTCATTATTCTCTTTGCGGAGACAGCGAGCGCTGCAGCGTGCGCGCTACGCACATATACACACGCACATACTCACTCACAGCTGCTTACGCTTAGGCATTGCATTTGCATTAACTAACACCAAAAATAAGACAAATCATTTAACTTAAACACTTACACGCATAAACAAATATAGAAGAAACACGCACACTTACATTACCACTTGCATAAATACATAGACACATCCATACATACATACATACTTACACTTATAATGGCAGACTTAATGCGTTTGGGCTTGGGTAATGTGGACGTTGTCATTCAGAAAGATAAACTTGGTTCGCCAAACGGCGGCTCCGATGAGGGCAATTTGGCTGCTCTGGGCGGTATAAGCAGTCTGGGCGCAATGATGGCAGCTGGCGGCATTGATTTGGCCGATTTGGCACAAGAATTGGATCAGGATGAGTTCGATGGTCCCCATATGTTAAATGGTAAGTACTTATAACAGTAGAAAATTCCCATTACCGGTCCTATACCAACTGCTAATCTTAACGCTAATTGAATTCTGTCTCTCTCTTTCTCTCTGTCTCTTGCTGACTCTATTCAAGTGAGTGAGTCAGTCAAACTGTAAGTGACAGGGCCGCGCTACAGGCTTAACTAAATGCTGCGCATGCGTCATTACGACCACTAACAAAACCTTTGCAGAGACCTCTCTGACTCATATAATACGGTCACGCTTCCGTCTCTTTAAGTTAAAGATGCTAATAACACAGACACACACACATGATTAAGATGCATCTTAGTTCGGTTTACTTAAGCCATTACAACTCTACAATAACAATCTCTCAACCTGTTTATCGGCTTAGGCAATTTAAAATGATTACATTACAGTGGCTCTAAAAATTATTGATACTTAAGCAATATAAGGGAAATGCAATTATATTGCTATCTATTAAAACTTTAAACTTGTGCTTAAGCTTTAAAACCAAATAAATACTATTTTTCAGTATTATTTTTATTAAAATACGAAATTAAGGTCCTTTGAGCAAGATTCAATTTATTAATATCAAAAGTGTAAAAAGTATCACTGAATTTTAATTTTTTTTCCTTGTAAAAGTTTTATTTTAAATAACTGTGCCCACAAAAAAAACTGTTCCCATATAAATACAGACAATAAATTTTCTTAAATATCTACAAATAAAATTTACATTTAAATATTATATCAGATTTGTTTGATAAGAAAATATAAATTTTAGTTGATAAGAAAACGGATGAATAAACTTTTTAATTAATTCAAATATTGTGGAAGATCATGGATATATAAGCCTATAGTTCATTTACTTTAGATTCTTAACATATCTTGAACTATCACGTTAGCTATTTTAAATGAAAATTTAATATTATTCAGTTCAAGGACCTTTAAACAACAGCAGGAGGAGAAGTGGGTGGTAGGGGTTTTCTTTTTATTTATTATTTTGTTTTAATGACCTTTCGCCATACAATGGTCAAGTCAATGCTCTCCACTCAATAGAGCGAGCTTATCTGAAATGTCTTTCTATGTATATTTTATTTTTTTTTTCTTGATTTTAAATTGCTTTCTATATACAAACATACATAGATATATATTTATGTAAAAAGAGATGCATATACATATTTAGATAAGAAACTCTTTGACTATAGAGGATAAGAAGGAGTACAATAGATCTTACTTATCGGAGTGCCAAAATGCTTTATCAAAATTCACAGGTGTAGATTTTTGTTTTTGTTTAAAAAAAGTGCGTCACACGTTAATTTTTATATGACACATATATACATATATTTATATAGAGTTTTGTATGTGTTTTTTTTTTTTTTTTTATTTTATTGGTAAGCTAGCACACAATCCGCATATGATTATTGTTTTCCATTTTGGAAAAAATCATTTTTACCCAGCTGCATTTGAAAACCTATCTACATGCATACATATATATTTATATAAATATTTGTATGTATGTATCGTATCTATGTATATATCATTGTAGTTTGTCGCCGTCGTCGACGGCATCTCCGACCGCGATACGTCTTGTGCCTTGTTATTTTTTTTCACAAGGCAAAGGCGGCTGGCGCGCAGCTTTCTTTCAGTAGTTAATTCATTTCATATGGTGCATGTTCTAACGATAAAGTTGCGGCCAATTTACATCAATTTTTAATAATAAATAGTTGTTGTTTTTCCACCATTTTTCATATGGCTAAATGCCCTAGAGGTACTAACGTTAAAATATTTGCAAGAATATCTAGTCAATTAGTGGTCACATAACCTCAGGCGTTAGTCGTTTGTCCTTCAATTTGAGAACTAATGTTCCTAACACGTTGCTTTCGAAGGCTTTTCTGTTAGTCTTAAAAGTTATCCTTACGTGGACAAACAGTTACTTTAAATATAAATATAACGTTGTTTTTTTTGTTGTTTTGCTATAAAATGATAATTAAACAATTTGTATATTTATTTACAGGTGAACGTCCGGCAATTATTGCACCGCCGGAAAGTGAATGGTATCATGGAAGATTGGATCGTTATTCGGCAGAGTCCCGTTTACGTGGAAGTGGCAAATTGGGCAGCTATTTGGGTGCGTAATTTATTGAGATGGAGAATTGGCTAAAATGTTTTTTTTTTTTTATCTCAATCTTGATTTTATTCTATTGCTATCTCTTTTATATCTATTCAAATACTAAATGTCTTACTTATTCTTTCTTTCTCTCTCTCTCTCTCTCTCTCTCTCTCTCTTTCTCTCTGTATTTGTGCCGGGTGCAGTTCGGGAAAGTGATCGCAAGCCAGGCTCCTATGTGCTAAGTTATTACGGACGCACTGGCATTAATCATTTTCGGTAAGTAACTTTTCTACTCCCCCTCGCATCTCCCTCACTTATACGACTTTTTATAATTACCAATCTGATAAAACAGTTGTGTATATATATGTACATATAAACAAACGGAAATCTAGTCCAATTTTTTATTTGATTCAATTAATCAATTTAGTTAATATCAAATTTCTTGAAAAGTCTCTTCGACCATCTGTTAATGCTTGGTTTCATTTCAACATAGTGATTAGTTTTTAGTTTTAATTTAAAAATTAATTATGTTTTTCTTTAATAATCGTTTAGAATTACGGCCGTATGCGGTGATTTTTATATTGGTGGTCGTCAGTTCATTTCGTTGAGCGATCTTGTTGGCTATTATACGTCATGCAGTGATCTATTGAAACGTGAACGTTTGGTAATACCTGTGGCACCACCAGAACCCGTCAATGATAAGAAACGTGTGGTTGCCATATTACCGTATACAAAAATGCCCGAAACGGATGAATTGAGCTTTCAAAAGGGTGACATCTTCTTTGTCCATAATGATATGGGAGATGGCTGGCTTTGGGTAACTGCTCATCGGACTGGTGAACAAGGAATGATCTTTCGTGAATTGGTAGATGATCTAGATGTTTCAATTGATCCAAATACAGTATTCCCATGGTTCCATCCTAATTGTACCAAGAATGAGGCTGTCGATATGCTTGTCAAAGGTAAAAACAAATAAATTTCATGACTAGGTTTACTCTGTATTTACATTGTTCTTCTTTAGCTGGTCCTGGTAGTTTTTTGGTGCGACCCAGTGACAATTCGCCAGGTGACTACTCCCTCTTTTTCCATATTAACAATCAAATCCAGCGTTTTCGGATCGAGAAGAAGGGTGTACGGTATTTGATGGGTGGTCGAACTTTTGAATGCTTGGACGCGGTGATCAATCGTTATCGTAAGGAGCAAATTGTTGAAGGTCATTCCCTAAATCATCCAGTGGTTAATGGCACACAGCCGGAATTCAATCAACAGTATGTTGTGGAGAAGGCAGCCGAAAAGATTTATGCCACATTGCGTGAATGCCGCGATCAGATCGGTCTTAAGAAAATCAAGGGCATTAAACATCATGGTCAACTCAATAAGAAATCGGACAAAACTACCAAATGGAAGCAATTATATTTTGCATTAATTAACGATGGTACCGAAACACAACTTTGTTTCTATGACAATCCCAAAAAGACTAAGCCCAAGGGACTTATTGATTTGTCCTGTGCGTATCTCTATCAGTGCCATGATTCTCTTTGGGAGCGACCATATTGCTTTCAAATTGTAGAGAGAGCCCTGCCCTGTCTGGCCACAGTTACATATTTGTGTGCTCCTAGTCAGGAGACCTATGTAGAATGGATAAATGCACTCAAAGCGCAATGCGATTCACAATTGAGTCGGGCGCAAAAAAAGGTATCGCGTCTGCGTGAGCTACGATGCCTCAATTTACATGTGCTAGAGGCACATCGCCTGCCATTTAAACTTGTGCCACGTCCCTACTGTAGTATCTCGCTTAATCAGGTCAAGGTGGGCAAAACTCGTGTTAAACCGCAACCGGATCCTGTGTGGGAGGAGGAGTTCGTATTGGAGTGAGTATCTTAAAAACCACGTCAGCATTTTTTCATTTTCAATTTAATCACGACTTTTTGGCAATTGTTTTGCAGTGATGTGCCACCCGATGTTGTCTCTCTAACCATCACATTGGTGTCGTGCGGAAAACGTGGCAAGGATTCAGATGTCGCTGAGTTAACCATCGATTTGGCCAGTCTTAAGAATGGCCAAGAGACGGAAGGTTGGTACCAACTCACCGGCATGACGCCCATGGGCGAATGGGGTTCATTACGTTTGCGTATGCGCTATCTGGACGATCTGATAATGCCTTGTGAAGAGTATAGCCCATTGCAACAGTTACTCCTCGAGCCCGAGTTGTATGCGGTAAAAGCTCTGGCCGAACTCTGTCACAATGATCGTGTGCCATTGGCAACAGCCCTATTACGTGTGTTCCGCCATGAGAAACGCGAAACGGAATTGATACGGATTTTGTGCCAAGCGGAAGTGGCCCGCGAGAGTGAGACTACTACACTATTCCGTGGCGCCTCATTGGCTACCACCCTAATGGATTTATATATGCGCACTGAATGCAGTGGATTCCTTCAATCGGCGGTTAGCGAAACAGTGCAGCGGATTTTAGAAAGCAAACAGTCGGCAGAACTCAATCCCACAAAAATGGATGTCAATGATGATGCCTGTACAAATGCTGAGTTCCTGCTGCAGATACTCGATCTCGTCACTCAATCGATATTCACATCGCCGGATGCCTGTCCCCGTAATGTTCGCTATATATGCAATTGTCTGCAAAAGGCAGTGGTAGCCAAATGGCCAACGGAACGTCTAGTTCGTACACGGGTCGTATCTGGTTTTATATTCCTGCGTCTGCTCTGCCCATCGTTGCTGAATCCGCGACAGTTTGGTCTAGTTAATGAGACGCCACCAACGGCAGCAACACGTTCTCTCGTCATGGTGGCCAAGTGTCTACAGAATTTGGCCAATTTAATTGAATTTGGTGGAAAGGTAAAAGAAGGAAATGGTTTGCTACTCTACATAGCTTAATCTTTAATATTTTTTTTGCATCCCAAAATAGGAACAATACATGGAGGTGGTCAATCCGTTTATACTCAAAAATAAAGAACGTATGATTGTATTTTTGGATCAATTGTCTTTAATATCTGATCCAAATCCACCGCTGGGAATGTTTGTTGAGCAGAATACCAATCATAATGCACAGGACACTGGTAAAAGATGCAACTACTTCTATCTCTTTCTAAATTTTTTATATATTTATCTCTTTTTATTTCATTTATTAGGTCGGGAATTGGCAACACTGCATCATATCTGTGTATCATATTTACCAGAACTGCAAGAACTATCGAATATTATTTCAATCAAGAAACTTGTCACTGTCACTGACATGTTGACCAAGCACAAATTGAAATATCGTGAGATGATCAGCTAAAGTTAATAAAAAGAGAGTGATCCATATACTAAAAAAAGAAAACACAGCACATGACAGACAACAAAAAACCCCCCTCACACATACACACACACAGAAACAACAGTCAGTTTACATATATATTATATATACATATATAGATATCTGTATTATGATTAGTCTATAACATAACAGTTGGAATCAAAATCCAATTATCATCGTATTGTGAAGGCAGTTTTGTTTTGTAATAGGATTAGTCAAAGGTTATTTCTTGGATAATTATTTCGTTGTTTAATAACTAACCTTCATACGATTATTATTTTTATATTTGTCCTATATATACACACACATATACACACAACATTTACCCAACACACTTTTCTATATATACATGACAAATGTGGTGTCAAGAACGTATTTTTTTTTTGTTCTTATATTTAGTTTTTTGTAATTTTGTATTCAAGAAAACTGAAACGAATGAAACCTTAGTAGTAATATAAAAAATAACAAGTCTCAAAATGTGTTCAAGAAGCAGCTAACAACTACAACTCACAAATATTAAGCATTTTTAACAGAAACAAAACAAAAAAGATGATGATAATCTATAATTATTTCGGCATGCCGAATTTAAAGTATCCTTGCAGCTAAATGAATCTTGATATATAAAACTCTATGTATAGTAAAAATTATCCGATATAATATAATGTATAATTATCAACGTTTGTTGCCATTGTAAAAGTAGTTTTAAAAATAACTATATATAACTCAATTCAATTTTATTGTAATAACTGGTTAAAATATTAGTTTTGTCTTATTGTGTTAATTTAAAAGTCTATACTCTGGCAAGGTTTTATTATTGTTAATCAAGAATTGTTTTCAAATTTCTGCCAAGGGTATAAAAAAAAAAAAAAAAACAAAAAAAGAAAAGAAGCAACACCAAAACGAAGAAAATATGAATATACAAAAAAAAAACTCGAAAAAAAACACGCGTGGCCATTAATTGAAAACAAAATGAAAACTTAAGTATATTAATAAATATATATGTATACATATATGTAATAGAATTCACAAAATGCAATATTATTTAAAATATAAAACTTACATATATATATATATATATATATATATATATATATATATATATGATACATATGCATCCAATATGTCGTCGTCTCTTAGCTTTTAAACACTACCCAAAACTATGCATCTCGCTCTTACACTATATTATTATTATTATTATTGCAATTATTATCATGTATGTATGTATGCACTGTTGCTCTCTATCTATGTATATTATATACACATAAGTCAGGCAAATGCATCTGTAGAAAAGAAATGCTAAAACTAATTTGGCTTTTCTTACCCAGTCTTTATCTTTTGATTTTTTTTGCATACATACATATATTATACAAGCTCTGGTTTTTACTATTTCTCCTTTTTTTTGTAACAATATTTGTTCTCTCTTATGTTTGGCCATTTTATATTATTATAAGACACACATCCCTTTATCTCTATATACATATATATTTATATAATATGTATGTATTTATATGACAATTACAATTTGTATGTGAAATTAATATAGTTGAACTTGGGATAAAAAAAAAACATATAGTGTATACAGTACATAATGTAATTTGTAATGCATCAAAATGAAAGAAAAGCGTTATATATACACATATATAGATATATAAACATACATATGTATGTATATATATACTGCATCTGCATCCTAGTCAAAACAAAAGAAAAAATATACATGAAAATAAAAATAAAGAAAACTTGCAAATATATACAAATCAAATAATGGCATTTTCTATTGAAGTAATAATTCTATACTTACTTATATATTTAATAACAAATCAGTAAAAATTTTGCAAGTTATACCAGGCGTACCAGGCTTTATATATATAATCAGATATAAGCCAAGGATTAAAATTTAGTAGCGAAAGAAACAGTTAATAAAATTCAAATATGATTATTTATCGATAGGCCGATAATTAACAGTTTCATAGTGACGGAACTTGTTTTGCAAACTGATAAGACTTGAACTACTCTCATTCTGATCTGAATTTGTTTTGGAATTGGAAGTGTAGGTAGCACATGATGGCACTGATACCGCCGGTAACCCGACTCACATCGTCCATAATACGCATATTGGGATGCAATCCCAGCCCCATGACACTGCAGGGTACAAATACTTATCTTCTGGGCAATGGTAAAAAGTGAGTACTACGAAAAAAAAAAACAAATACATCCAAAGTCCATTTATTACAAAATCTTCATTATCATCATGATCATATAAATTTTATCAGACGCATTTTAATTGACACGGGTGACGAGAATGTCCCACAGTATATAGAACATCTAAATGGAATACTTCGTCAGGAGCAGGCCTCCATTGGTACCATTATACTGACCCATTGGCATCACGATCATGTGGGTGGCGTCAAGGACATTGTTGGCAGCAAACTGACTGATAAAGGTGCGTAACCCCATCGTATCCATGCACATATATTTTAACTATGTGTATATGTACATATATATATGGTGATGGCTTCAATTGGGTTCCTGTTTTGTCTTCGTCTCCATTTCTTTTTGGTGCTAAAGTGCTGCCCCTTAATCCAGATTGCCAGGTCTACAAATATAAGAGAACTGATGACAGCAATCCTTGCCCCGAGATCCCATCCCATATAGAAGTTCGCGAATTATCCGATTGCCAAGAGTTCTCTGTGGATGGGGCCACTGTTCGTGTAGTCCATACCCCTGGCCATACCACTGACCATGTGGTCTTGACCACAAATGATGGTACTCTCTTCAGCGGTGACTGCATACTAGGTGAGTATTTCAGAAACTTGGTTTTTTTTTTTTTTTGTATAAGCCTCTCTCTCTTATTTCATGTTTAGGTGAGGGCACAGCCGTGTTTGAGGATTTGTATGATTATATGAAGAGCCTACATAAAATACTCGATATAAGACCGCAACGCATCTATCCCGGACACGGTAATGTGATAGATGAGCCAATTGGTAAGATCGAGTATTATATTCAGCATCGCAATCAGCGTGAACAGCAAATACTACAGTTCTTCACGGAACGCGCTAATGAGCATTACCAGGCCATGGATGTGGTTCGTGTGGTATACAAAGAGACACCTGAACATCTTTGGCCAGCTGCCGCCTACAATGTCGATCATCATCTGAGCAAATTGCAAAAGGAAGGTAAACTAACACTGATTGACCAAAACAACGGCGACGAAAAGTTCTATGCCTATCAGCCAAGCAAAACCAGTGCCCTTTAAAGATTTTATCTATTATTGTAAATAATCATTAATCGTTATTAAATATGTCAATTTTTATACTTGTTAAAGAGCAGTAATATGGAATCACTTGGCATTTTTAGGGTTTTTTTTTCATGGAAGTCCATTTGTAAGAAATTTCTATTCTCAATTAAGTTTCTCTATATATTTATTAGATTAATCCAATAGTTTTATTCATATACATATTTATAAGGCTAGACTTAGATAAAAAACTACTTGCGTTTACCCTTGCCACCGCCCCTACCTTTGCCTTTGCTACCCTTTTCCCGACGCTTTTTAGCGTCCAGAGAACGCTTATCCTTCTTTTCACGGGGATCGACAACACGGTAACGTCCCTTAACGCCAGCTGGTCGACGAGCACGTCGTGAAG
Source organism: Drosophila neocordata (assembly GCA_018903615.1). Classification (NCBI taxonomy): domain Eukaryota; kingdom Metazoa; phylum Arthropoda; class Insecta; order Diptera; family Drosophilidae; genus Drosophila; species Drosophila neocordata. The sequence goes on from JAEIGI010000011.1 coordinate 4,302,435, forward strand.
CTGTATGCTTCTTGGCCACTACATAGGTAAGCTCCTTCTTCTTTTCCTGCGTCTTCTTGTAGACCTTTCTCAGCTGTTTAGCCTTCTCCTGTGAGGTGGCATCGGCATTCTCCATAATTTTCTCGGCCATTTTCTTAGCCTTGGCCATACGTTTGGTGGCACGTCGCTTCTTGCGCGCTTTAGCCTCCATTACCTTTTTAATGGGTCGCACATTGAGCTCTTGTACCTTACGTTGATATTCCTCGGTTAATTCCTTTGGCACTGGTTGTGGCTTGGTCATATGCTCTTTTTCTTCTTGGACAAACCAAACGGGTAGGTTCTCATCGTTGAAAGCATAACGATTCCAGGCGGCATCAACTAGGTCGCGTCGTGTCTTCTTGCCACGGACAAGTAAAGATCCAAGTGCCAGTTCCTCCTCGGTAAGGCGGACCTTCTTGGCCTTGGGCTCTAAAGAAAGGGAAAAGAAATTGTAAACGTATCTTTACAAATTTCCCTATGCCAACTTACCTTTGCTCATATCACCAGCTACTGGTTCATCGCCATCTTGTTCCTCTTCCGAATCTGAGGACGATGACTCAGAGCTGCTCTCCTTGGCATCAATATCGTGGCGGGCCCGTCTTTTTGCCTTCTTGCCGAGGGCCAAAGTTCCAGAATCAGAGACAAGAGTACTTCTACTGTTTTCACCCAATACAGCGACACCTTTTGCCTTATACTCCTTGGCTAAATTGTCCAAATCAAAGTTCTCTTCGGCTTCGTCGTCTGTTTCAATGTTTTGGAGGTTGTCTTTTTCATACCAAAGTTGAACACGCTGTTGCCTTTTTGTGTCCTTGTCTCGGAAATCACCAGACTTGATGAGTGGATGTTCTCCTCGCTTTTTCCTTTTTTGATTACTCTTGCCTCCCTTGGCATTGCTACCATCTTCATCGTCACTGAGCCCCAATCCCGTACGATCATAGTCACTTTCACTATCCTCATCTTGGCTTTGATCGGGCTCATCATCGTTCTCATAGTTGGCATCATCATCCATTCTTTTGTCATCCTTGTCGTATCTCTTGTATTTTGGAATCTTGGGTTGCTCTACCGGCTCACCGTCCACATCGAAATCGGGCTGAATATCAAGCATTTCATCGAGCTCATTTGCCGAACTGATGGCTTTAAGATCGAATATTTCATGTTCGGCTTCTTCCACAGGTCCATCATCACCTTTGATCACCATGTTTAGGTTCATTTTCTCGTGAAGCTTGGCTTTGGTCTTAAGCGTCTTTTTGCGTTTGCGCTTCAGATCTTTTTGTTCCTCGTCGGCGAGTGTCTCAATTTGCTGTTGGAGCTCAGCATCTTCCATGTCCTCAATCTCCTCTTGTGTCAGTGGCTTTGGTGCTGGCTCTTCGACCACTAATGCCTCTGTTTCTGTTGTTGCCGTCTTAAAGAGTTCTTCTTTGATGGCCTTCCACCAGAGGAGAAGACCTTTGATATCCTTGCGACCCAAAACTTTAATATCTTTGCAGCATTCTAGGATCTCTGGTGTGGTCTTCTTGTGTTTGGCTATGCGCTCATCATCCATTCGTATGGATCCTATACCCTGGAGAGCAGCCAAAGCATTTTCAGATTGCATGAATTCTGTGGCTGCCAAATCGTTGCGTAGGGCTATGTCTTGCTCTGTATAGCCCTCTGCTTTGATGCGCTTTTGCTTTTCGGGATGCAGTAAACTGCTCTTCTTCTTGCCCTCCAAATCGAGCTCCTCAAACACATATTTGGAATCAAGCAAACGGGGATCAATACGATCTGGAGCTAAATAGCCCTGGCAAACCACAAAAATTTCAGCTGATTCTTTACGAGAGGCGCTTGGTTTGGTGGCATGAACCTTCTTGAAAAGCTGCTTGAGTACCCACAACAGAGCATTATAGTCCTTGGACCGAAACACCTTGGTCACAAACCAACCACCACTGCGCAGAAACTGTGTGCCTAACTTTAAGGCATTGAGAGTCAAGCAGATCTGCTGATAGGCATCATACAGCCAATTGCGGCCTACATTGGGTGCTCCATCGTGCAACACAACATCGGCTTTCCATGACTGCAGCTCCTTGGTCAGAGACTGGCGACATTTCTCTGTGGTAATATCTTCTACGAGACCAATACAACCACCAATGGGACGTATAGGGAAAAGATCAACACCAATTACTATGCTGGATACGGGCATATTTTGTTTGGCTACCTGCATCCAGCCACCGGGAGCCGCGCACAAATCTATGCATACCTGCGACTGTTGAAGAAAACCAAATTTCCGGTTTAATTGGATTAACTTGAATGCGGCACGAGATCGGAAGCCTGTCTCCTTGGCCAATTGGTAGAACTTATCCTTGCGGGTCTTTCCAACTTTGCTCTTTTTACCCATTTTGATGCTGTTCTACGACTTTTAAATGGTGAAAACAAAACGCGCACAGAACAACGCGCTCAAGTAAGTTGCACGTGTTCGTGTTTTGGAATTGAATTCTTCCTCTTCTGTATTATATTATCTGTTATCGATTATCGATATATTTTGAATGCCCTTTGCAGTAAACTGGTTCGACAAAAAATAAATTAATAACCTTGTTGAATTTAGCAATTCGCATATACAAATTTATTTTGCTGATTAGACAGAATTTATTTTTTTCTCTTTCACCGTAATGTTTATTTTCCTGTAATACGATGATGAATCCAATATGTTTCTCATCTTTATTGACTATCGCTAGAGCTGGAATTGACACATCTCTAGTGGTGCGGTCTGTGGATCTCGCCTATACGAAGGAAAATAAACAATTTATGTATAGTTTAATTAATTTTTGTATGAAACTTATATAATTAATATGCTGCGAACAGTTATAGGGGATTTGGCTCGTTTGAGGTTTGTGTGTTAAATGCAAATCTTTTAAAATACAATGAATATCTATCATTTATTCGGTCATACAGACTTAGCAGCAACAACAGCTGGAGCAGTGCCAGTGCTAGCGTTTTGGTTACACAAGTGCGCGAAAAGGGTCATCTGAGCCGGCCTCGTTTGCGGAATCCCCATTGGTTTTTGCGTAAGGAGCGTTCCGTAAGTCTTAAATGAGTAAATCTATATAGCATTTCTATGTCCTAGTATATATTTTTTACCCCTTTACCAGCGTGCTGATGACTTTATAACGCCGGAGAATCGTAATTTTGTTAAAGAAGTTGTGCACGAAACATATGGATCACCAGCACTGATAAAAGGAGTGCAGACCTATGAGCAGAAGCTAATTAAAACTCCATTAGAAAAACCTTCCGCCGATGCAGAGCCGTGGACACCAAAAGTGCGCCGTTGTGGTGTTATAGCTCGAAAAATTGGTCAATATCCATTATGGCTAAAGAATGGAAAACGAGTGCGCACCACTTTACTACAGATTGTGGATAATCATGTGATCAAATATACACCACCCGAGGAATATAAGCCCAGTCACCGACCTCATGTACATAATCTACAAAAATATGGCTGCCTACTGGTAGGAGCTGAGAGTACAAATCCCGCTCTGTTGACCAAAGAATATTGTGGATTATTCCAAGATTCCGGGGTTATGCCTAAGAAAAATGTCGCACGTTTCATAGTGTCACCGCAGGCGGCTTTGGCGCCTGGCACTCCCCTTAATGTTAGTCACTTTCGCATAGGCGAGTTTGTCGATATACGCGGCAAAACGTAAGTAAAGTGTTTTAAACTCCACTTCATATATGTCTTACTAAAGTTAATGCTTACTTGCAGTGTGGATCGTGGATTTCAGGGAGTGGTAAAGCGTCATGGCTTTAAGGGTATGCCTGCCTCTCATGGTGTAACCAAGACCCATCGACGTGCCGGCAATATTGGTGGCGGCGGTGAGAAGGGACGTGTCTGGCCTGGTACCAAGATGCCTGGTCATATGGGAAACCGTTGGCGCATTATCAAAGGCATGCGTATTTTGCGCATAAACACAAAATATAATGTCATGTGGGTTCATGGTAGCTCTGTTGCCGGGTCAACCAATGGCCTGGTCTACATATATGACACAATTCTACCCCTGCGCAAGCCCAAAGAAGCACCGCCATTCCCCACGCTCTTTGAGGATGATGCTGCAGAGCTGCCTGAGGATATTTGGTATGACCAAGTGCACAATTTCAAGGATGAGACCATCACCTACAAACCTGAGTAATCAGTTCAGAAGGGACAATAAACTTTAGCCATAAAGTTGTTTAATTTCTTGTTATATGTGAAACATTACACAAAACTGAAAGCTTTTCACCATAGTTAAGATAAACAAACGAAAGAAAATTAAATCATTAAACAAAGAATTCAATTTGTGTTTTTCAAGATTACTCGAAAATCTTTCAGGAATATATAAATATATATATACAATTTTGCAACTATGTGTGCCTCTTATCTGATTTCAAATCAACTTTTAGGATTGGTTTCAATTTAACTTAAAAATGGCTTAAAACTTTCATTCAATTTATTTTCAATTTTAAATTTTTATAATACAAATTAAAATAAACGAAGAACAACAATTTTGAAACGAAAATTTTCAATCTAAGGATCATCTTAATCTACTATTACTATACAAATTGATATACTAAGTCATAGCTATGTGGAGATCACCTTCTTTATATTGATGATCCACTTGTCGACAACAGTCTAGATACAGACATCTGGTTCCCGATCCAATAAAAATAAATCAATGATATATAAACATTTCAATTGTCAATAAATAACATTTTAGGGTATAACTTTATTCTGGTTGCTTGTGGGAAAAAATTATTATTAATATCAAACTAAAACTGCTTTTCCTTTATTTGTGGGGCGAGTGTGGAAGTTATCACAGCAAAATGAAACAGAACTAAAATCTGGCCGATATAAATACCTATACATGCTACTCCTCCCCCTTTAATAAAAAAATAAAACAGTCTATTTGCCACACAACAAATTTTGGTGTACACAAAAGTTAAAAAAAAAAAAATATTTAAGTATAAGAATTTAAGAAAACCAACAACAACAACTGTTTTCCAACTAATCAAGCGAATTCTGTCCCACACTGTGAACATCCAGTTCAGTACTTGAAATACTCGGCGATATGGTTGTTGAATTCGAGTTACCGGCACCACGGTCTAGATTATAATATTGAACAATGCCTGGTGGCGGACGATTCGAGATGACTTCAGTGATTTGGCCAACAATCCATTTGGTTAGCTTAATGACAGCCACATGTGCAGCAAACTGCAGAATCATGGCTCCAAAGCCCTTATAGAGACCGCTAAAGCCTTCCGTGATGATGGTAGTACGATAGCAATCGACAGCACCCTGATAGTTGGTCAAAATAGGCACAACTGCATAACCATTGTCCAGGTTATCAATGATTGTTCGAGTACCCTGCAATTGCAGGCGATGCAATATAGTCTCAAAGGGAAAGAATATGACCTCAGTGGTCAGCATGGCAACTAGACTGGCATAAATTTCAGCATTTTGATGTTCCAGGTTATCATCGCGATATTTGGCACCGCGTCTCTCCTGCATAAGGTTTAAACGACGTCGCATAATGCGCGATGACACGCCACGTATGACCAGACTAAACAGATATTTCGTAATCCCTAAAGAGACGCTGGGTCCAATTATAGCCCAGGCAGGTAACATTCTTCCCTTTTGTGGTGAACTCCAATAGAATAGCCGTAAACTGCCTTCGCGAAAAACATCAAAAAGTCCGGGTTTCTCGCTTGCAATATCACTCTGAACTGTCTCCACCAAAGATGCGGCATAAAAGGGCACCACAAGGCCGATGCTTATGCTGTAAGTACCAAGGAGTATTAATGGAATTTCTTGATTTATTTTAGTTTCGTTTTACCATTTGAGTAATATGTGTTGGCCAAAACGTTTGAGTGATGTTCTACTATCCACATCTTTTGGCCAACTGGTAAACTTTGATATCACATCATCAACGGCCAATGTCATGCCTCTAACTAATAAACAGCTGCCCAGCCCTTTCCACAAAGTGGTAACTCCTTGTCGTTTATGCAGATGGACAATGGTCGGCAATAGCGAAATTGGATGCAAATGGTATCGCTGAGATGCATTGTAAACCTGACACTGGCGACGTAGCACAATAAACGGATGACTGAGCAGATTTTCGGTGACTAGTGAAACCCATTGGACACCAAACACAAGATATTTGCGAAACGATGCATCTGCAAGTAAAACAATTCTATTATAAATTCATTCTAAGATTTATATCTCTTCAACTTACCATCTTCTTGGCTATCTAAGAATTTATCCAGCATCTTATGCTTTTCCAATGGCAGCGATAGATCACGTTCAGAATTGACATATTTCAATTTTGTGATAGCATCCTGTTCGGCATTTATATTGTCGACAATGGATTTTTCCCGGTCATCGAGACTAATAATATATTGGAGCAAATTCGTTTATGTAATTTGTGTGATGTACATATAAATTTAAGTACATACCTGCTTCCAAGGTGCATAGTAGGGCCGCTGATAATTGTAAGGGGAGCGGGTCTGTGTTTTTGTTGATGTTGGTTCTCTCGATCTCCTTGCTCGTCATATTGCCCACGGTTGGCAGCGTATCTGTTTAATTAATGCAGTGATAAAAATTATATAAAGTTTACCGAAATATTTTGTCAATTTTTTTACTTACATCAAATTGGAATAATTGTTTATGCCTGCCATAATCTTGTGTGTGTGTCTATGTGTAAGTGTCACTTTCGATGTGATATATGTGTATGTGGGATGCTAGATTTCGCTGGATATACGCTCCCTCTATGTTTAGTCGTGTTGTCCGGCTGACAGGTGTAAATTATTTGTAAAAAATAAAATAAAACAAATTGTTTTCAACTTATACATGAACACATGTGAGTTTCCATATATTTGTATGTATGAGTGTTGTTTGTTGGTATTAGTACTGCCTGAATAATCGAAATAAAACGATATTTGTTATGATGTAAGTGGCAGTCAATATATCGATAAGACTTTAAAACCGGTGCATAATTGAAGGCCATATTTAGAAATTGGGATAATACTTTGCTTATTAGGCTAAATACAACATTCTTTTAAATTAAATGGATTATATTAATAGAAATATAATGTTTACATTATTAGCATAATTAAATTTTTTTTAAGAACTAGTTCTACATTTGTCTCAAAAGAATTGAGCATATCGATATTTCAATCGATTGCTGGTGGCCTTCCATGTGAATATGTGAAATTTTTGAAATCGACATTGAGCTCAATTCATCCATTATGGCAAAACTGTTTCAAAAGAAAGGAACTGTCTGCTTAGCTGCAAGTGCCTGCGATCTTGATAGAACGTTGCTTGGCGGTCAGAGTTTTCGGTAGGTACCTCTATCAAAAAAGTAAATAACATTATTCAAATAATGCGTTTTTCTTTAAGTTGGCGAAAACTGTGCGATGAGCGGCAAAAAAAATACTGTGGCGTTGCGCTGGACACATTTTGGGTTCTCACCCCATGCAGTGAACATATTGAATTTCAGGCATTTGCTGATTCGGCACTAACGGAAACTGATGTGTATGAAGCTATGCTAAGAGAATATTTGCGTGCCGATTTCAACTTGGAACAGGAGCAATGTTTGTGGATGAAAAACGATAAGATATTTGCAAAATTTTCTGGAAAACCAGTGCGAATATTGTCACAGGAACCTTTAGAGAATATTATTTGTTTCATATGCAGTCAAAATAATAACATTAAGCGGTTAGTTAGAAGTCAATCTCAGTTGTACAACTTTTAATTATTTTTTTCATTTCTAGCATCTCAGCCATGATACAGTGGTTTTGTTCCTCGTATGGCAAAAAAATTGGCCATTTCTATGGCCAGGATGAGTATGCATTCCCCACCCTTGAAAAGTTCAGTGACATGGACTTCCGTCAATTGGATTTAGATTTACGAGCTGCCAAATTTGGTTATCGGGCCAAGTTCATAGCCCAAACATTGGAGCAGATACAAAAGCGAGGTGGTGACAAATGGTTTGAAGAATTGCGCCATATGCCATATACTGAAGCACGAGAGGCTTTAGTACAATTGCCTGGAATTGGTTACAAGGTGGCCGATTGCATTTGCCTCATGTCCCTTGGTCATTTGACAGCCGTTCCCGTCGACACGCACATCTACAAATTGGCTCAGCAGCACTATCTCCCACATTTATCGAACCAGAAAAGTGTTACCAATAAAATATATGCCGAGGTATCTCAACATTTCCAAAAATTACATGGCCAATATGCAGGTTGGGCTCAAGCGGTAAGTTTTTGTTATATATTTGCAGGATATTTATTTACAATATATTTTTTCTTCTGTATAAGGTTCTTTTCTGTGCCGCTTTACCGGATTTTAAGGAAACCACAGAGGAAGCGCCACCAAAGAAGAAAAGTAAAAAACTGAAGAAATAATACTACAAATCATACTAAAGCTAAGTATCTAATAATTTAAGAATTACGGTATTTGAAATCGCCAATTCGTTTAGAACGATGTTGATATTCAGAAATAGTAATCTGAAATTTAGTTTTAATAGGATTTCTTTTTGCCACTATATAAATTTAAAGATTTATGCGCGTCACGTAAAATGAATCATAAGCTAAAGCATAATTTGAAATATGAAAACTTATAGTAAGCAAAAATATTGTCCACGCAGAGTTCTCGTGGTATGCAGGGCCGAGTCAGCATAATGCATCAACCAATCTCCGCTTGCAACATGTTTACATAATATCACAAACGTCTAACACAGCAACCTTGCCGCCGCGCGTGTATCATTTCCGCTGCGAGGGCTGTTCGTTAACTATTGTAAAATAAATGTTAAGTGATTATATTGTTTTTCAGCTTCTTTAGATAGGACACAAGTAGTTCTTTTCAGTTTGAGTTTAGTTTATTCAATCCATCTTAATTCTGTTACAATTGTTAACTATAGCTAGGACCGCTTAGCTGCGCTGCTAGTAATGCAGGCAAAGGAGCGGTATGCTTATGTATAAACATATTTATATATAGATGTATAAATGTTTACATAAGAATATGTATGGGAATATGCCGCCACAGCGGAAGAGTGAGGATGTATCATATTGCATCTTGGGCCAGAGCGGCCGCGCGTGTTATATTTGCCGACACAGCAATTGTCCAGCACCCTGCACTCATGGGTGGTTATGTTACTTAAGGGGCAAATACACTTGCTTTATGTTATTAATATATATTATTCCAGAACATGCTACATCCCCCCTCTTTAGAAAAATAACGTAATTATATGAAATTATTTTCTAATTTAATTTAATTTTGTAGTATATGGAAATTCATTTATGTATTACTGTTTATAAAAATTTTTTTTGTTTGAATGTTTGATTATTTGTTTAATGATATTTGCGGTAAAAAGAAAAGATATTTTTGTATAGTGTCATTAAATGTAGGGAATTTTTTTTTTTTGTTTTTTTTATTATTTTTTTTTTTTTTTATATATATATTAATTGATTAAAATTTTTAACCTATCTTTATGCACTAATTGTTTCTTATTCTTTGTATCTCTAATTAAAATATTATCCCTATCCTTTATCTCTTCTATAATATATGGGCCTAAATACTTAGGTTCTAACTTATGTCCCGTATCATTACGTAGTAAAACTTTATCTCCTATTTCTAATTCTATATTTTTTACCTTTCTATTATATATTTCCTTATTCTTTACTTTATGCTGTTCTTACATAATTCTGGCTCTTTTATAGGCCTGTTCTAATCTAAATTTAGATTCCTTAGCATAATATTCTATATTATATAGTGGATTTATCTTATCAACACTATTAAAATGTTTTGGTAAATTTGGACTTTTACCGAATACCAACTCATATGGACAATAATCATGTGCCATAGAGGGTGTTGTGTTAAAGCAATAAGCGAAGTATCGTATCCATACATCCCAGTCGCTTTTGTCAACTGAAATGTAGGATCGTAAAAACTCATTAAGTGTTCGGTGGCTTCGCTCCACCGTGCCTACAGTCTGGTGATGATGTGAGGTTGAAGTTATATTTTTAATTTGCAAGTTTTTGCATAAATCTTCAACTATTGAGTTTCTATATTCTGTTCCCATGTCCGTAATGAACGTCTTCATTGGACCGTACCGCAGAATGAAATCTTCAAATATAGCTTTCGCTACTGTTTTTGCACTTTTGTCTCTAATTGGTATAATAACAAGATATTTTGTTAAATCGCAGATTAAGGTTACTGCGTATTCATTTCCGTTTTCCGTTTTTGGGAGTGGACCGATCGTATCCACTATTACCCTGTCGAAAGCCAGTTGTGGCGTTTCAGTTATAACTAACGGTGTTTTTGTATGCTTTGTCACTTTTGATTTTTGACACTTATTACATTTTTTTATATAATGAGATATATCTCGTGTCATGTTTTTCCAATAGTAGTGTCTTTTAATTTTTGCTATGGTTCTTGATATTCCAGTATGACCTCCTTGTATAGGGTCATCGTGGAACGTAAACAGTATTGCTTCTTTTTCTTTATCATTGTTTGATAATAGGGTCACCGGCTTGAGTAGCGCTACTCTTAAAAATTCTAATATTTTATTGCCCATATTTTTAAAAGATTCTATTGAAATAGTTTCAAAGATCTTTTCGCTCGGTGCCACTTTGACTTTACTGATATTGAGTATACCGGCTTCTTTTTCGAGCCTTTGAAAAAAAGACCCCTGCAAGTGCTGCTAGCAAACCTTCATCGATATACGCGGCTTGAAGGGTTTTGCGCAAATTATCTATCTCCGTTGTAAATTTATCAGCTGTTTTACCTTTCTGAGTGGTATTCTTCAATTTGGCTTTTATAACTTTGGATGTTTCACCAATTACAGTTTGAAGTTTCCTGTTGGACTTCATATAGAGTTGGGCCAATAATTTTTGATTTTATTACCTCAACTGCTATATTTTCATAGTCGCCTTTCATCTGGAGTTGCATTTTTGTACCATTAAATTCAGGGATGGCCATGTTAACTACCTTCATATATGCCCTTTGGGCATTTAATTCTGTCATTATGTCAGTTTTGTTTATGACACATGGTTTTATTTCTAAATCTGATTCGTTATCTTGTTCAGACAACGCTTCTATATCAGATAATCTTAATAGCGCAGGAATTGTTAGATCGTTTAGATCTTTTTCTTCTATTTCTTCCTCACTTGTTTCAGATTCCTCACCTTCTTGCTCTGTTTCTTGTTTACAAGTGTCTATGCTCAGAGGTGAGTTTAGTACGTACGGTAGGTACAAATATGTCAAGATTATATTTTGTTTTTATAGAGATTAGGTTTGCTCTTAACTTGATCAATAGGTTGGAAATCTTTGACCAATTTGTTTTACCTATGTTCTCTCTATTAACATGCACTAAATTTCTTGCTTCGTTGAAAGAATCAACCAGCATTTTTGCGTGCTTGTTTATTGTATCCTTTTGGATATTTCTATTCTGCGTTACGCATTTATAGGATTTTTTGAAATTTTCTTTTATATTTTGGATATGGAGAAGTAATTCTTCCCATTCCATACTCAAAAGTTTATTTTTTTTTTTAATAGTCTATTAATTGTACATCCTCATCTGAGTCTGCTATATTAATAGTTTCTATATCTTTTTTAAAAATATTGTGTACCCATTCAGGTACATCCTTATTTTTAGGTTTGTTTAATAACAATTTTTTATATGCTATTTTGATGGATTTTTCCATCAAGTCTACAATATTTCTTTTAAATTTGTAGTTATTAACTATCCAAAATTTTATTTCCTTGTACTTTTTGTTTACTGGTCCTGAGTATATCAGGAAATCAAGGAAAGGAACTTATTTTTGGAGATGTCTTGTCTCTATTTTACTCATACTTTACGATTCATATTTTATTTGGCAACAACTTGTTATCGTTGGGCTTCATCCATCAGGTAGAAGCGAAATGTGCCTGTTGAACTCGAAAAGCAGCATATATTTGGTACTGTGACAATAAAACACGTCTGTACCATTGAACTTCCTTGAACTGGGAAATCTTCTCCCGTTATATCAAGGTATGCTAATCTGATCTGCACTAATGATATTGAGCTTTGAGCTGAATTAATGTTATCTCTCTTAAAAACCTCAACTAAATCTGCTACAATGTTAGGATTCCTATCTACTATTTTCCTAAAGTAATTGTCTAATGTGGTCATTCTAGTCAATTGATATATATACTTGTTCAGTTTTAGTTTTTATTTAAAGAATCATAAAAAATGCGGGGGCTTATCTTTCCGCCAATTTGTTTGTTGTCTGTACCTCGACGTCGATGGATCGACATCCATAGGCTGGACCTGATTTCTCGGGTACGAATCTCTGTCGTTCGCCGGTTGCCTCATTTCCGGCTTATAACCGTGGCCCCGATTCCCTTCGAAGTGGGGGTTCTTTTCGTAGCCTCTTCCCTGTCTGGTTTGGGTACGATTGTTTACTTTGTTATTGTCGTTGGTATTGCTTCTTTCTTCCATTACTTTGCATTATTTGAATTGAATTATTTGAATTATTTAACCGATGCTAGCGTTAGCTTAGCAATCAAAGTCGGGTTTTTACGGCGTTTGCCGGAGCAAAGTATTTATTGACCAACTATGTGGTTCAACTGTTAATACAGAACTAAACTAGAAGAATTAAAGTGAATTTAAGCTAAAGCATAATTTGAAACATAAAAACTTATAGTAAGCAAAATAATGTTCATGCAGAGTTCTCGTGGTATGCAGGGCCGAGTCAGCATAATGCATCAACCAATCTCCGCTTGCAACATGTTTACATAATATCACAAACGCCTGACACAGCAACATTGCCGCCGCACGTGTATCATTTCCGCTTCTAGAGCCGTTCATCAACTATGCCGTTAACTTATACATTTCCTGTGTATCTCCTATAGGATCTTAAATCTATTCTACAAAAATGTCCTGTCCTGGTTCGTAGTTCAACGGGGCCGACCTCGTTTTGTTTCTTGCCTTATTAGACATAACCTGATTGCGTTGTAATAGCCCCTTATGTCTTCATGTTCTTTCTACCTGAGTTCAATCATCTTTTGCAAATCGATGTAGATAATTCTGAATAAGTTTCTTGGAAAAATTGTAAATAAACTTCGGGGATTTGGACTCCATTTATAATAACCGGTCGTAAATGCCTCTTTAGAATGGCAGCCAAGGAGTTCTTAATGTTTGCCAAGGGAATAATATGCCTCGTGTTCCCCGGAAATGGTATCTCCAGAGAGTAAGTGATAGCTTCGGGATCAAACACAAGTTGGTTCCTAAATACGTTAATCGGGACGTTAATCTACATGTTGTACAACGTCTGACGCATCTTGGAGTGCGCTATGTACCGTTGCCACTGAATCTGAATCGCCACACGAGACATCAACAGCGAGCGAACTTGTGTCTAACATATTTATTTGTGAAGGGAGTCTTGAGAGTGCGTCTGCGACCACGTTAGACCTTCCCGGTTTATAAATAAATTCACAGTTGTATTCTTCAATACGGGCTTTCCATCTTTTCAATTTCGCAATGTAATTACGATTTTCTAAAGAATAAGTAAGGGGCTGGTGATCCGTGAAGATTTTAATACAACCAGCGCCGTAAAGGTATGATCGTAGGTTGTCTAGAGCCCAGATTATTGCCAACATTTCCCTTTCGTTGGTAGCATAACCCTATTCAAATACCTTGAGTTATATGCAATCAGGCGGTCCTTTCCGTCTTGTATTTGAGACAGGACAGCGCCTAGCGCATATTCGGAAGCGTCGTTGGTCGAATGGAAGGGTTTGTGAAAATCGGGGAAAGCTAATACCTCAGAAGAGGAGAGAAGAGATTTTAGTTCCCCGAACGCCCTTAAACCGGCTTCATCGAGTTTTATAGGTACTTTTTTCGATTTGGAAGCCTTTATTCCGGCACCCTCTCCTCGCGTAAGGTTGGTGAGGGGCTTCGCGACTTTTGCATAGTCCTGTATAAATTTCCTATAATAGGAAGTCATACCAAGGAAACTCTTCAGTTCCTTGATATTGGACGGTGGTCTTAATCAATTGATATATATATATATTTATTTAGTTTAATTTTTATTTGGAAAGTTGGAAAAGTTTTTTTTTTTTTTTTAGATAATTTTTTTTTGAAATGCACTGTTACAATAATTGATGCATATGTTGTTTAGATCTTATCAAGATCATTAGCATGGCTTAAGGCTCTTTTTGTTACACATTTATTGTGTAGTTTGTATGCTTTGTATAACACATATGCGCTCATTATTATCACAATTATTAATAAAAGTGCATTTGTTGGTTTTAAATCGACATTTGATGACTCTATTTTGTTAACTACATTAGCAGTGGAGTCCACTGTCTTGGTATCTATTAACCCCATATTGGGTTCATCAAATATGTCATCAAACTTGTTTATTCTATTGTCAAACATTCCATTTGAAAGATTTTTTTTTTTTACATATATCCCTGCCTATTTTTGCGTGTGGTTTTCAGGCCACACTCTAATTGGACAGCTTTAATGCCGCACAACTTTACATAGATTGTTATAATTATATAAAAAAAAATATGCATCGCAGTGCAATTAAAAAAAATGTGCGACGCAGCGCATAGTTGTTTAAGTTTATTATATTGGTGGGCGCTCTTTGTAGCGCTGCCGGTTAACTGTTGAGGCGCGTTCACGTTGCCGGTGCTGACTGCACAGGCTTCTATCTTGGGGTCCCGTAGCAGTGGCTACAGGTATACTCGCAGTATGGCGAGTATAGTGGTCCCTCACAGTCGTTTGGGCAGACTATTTTTATCTTTGGTACTTCTTTTTCATGTTGTGGCGTTGTTTTTAGTTTTGGTTTTGCCACGTTGTGTATTGTAGAGTATGTTGATGGGATGTTCGTTGTGGTTTTATTTTTTCTTTCGCTCAATTGGCTTTTTATGAATTCTACCTCGGCGTGTAATTTCACCGAGGTATTCCAATTAATTGTATTTGGGCTGTTTAGTAGCCTCAAAATTTCAGCCTTTCTGGCTTTTAGTTTGTTCTCATCACTCTACTTACTGTTGTTTTTTGTCCTTATTCATGAATTGACGATGCTCCAACGTCGGTGTAGTGGGCGGATTGCCTACCACACGTTATCAATCACCTGCTTAATATCTCTCATAGGTGTAGTTGACGGTCTGCCTACCACACACGGGCGCATGGGAAAATCAAGTCCCTCGAAGTAGCCAGCACCGATCTCACTTTTTGCTTCAGCACCTCCAGGGGCTGTTGTTGCAGTTTTTTTTTTTTATTTTAAAATACCGCACATATATATACGTGACGTCCTGTCACGGTCGCCGACACAGCAATTGTCCAGCACCATGCACTCATGGGTGGTCATGTTACTTAAGAGGCAAATGCACTTGAATGTTGCGCACATAAATATTGTAACTAATTGCTACAATATGTTTGTAATGTTATTAATATGGAGGGTCTTATTATTCCCTCCTTAGCGAGCTCGGTGACCTGACGTTCCACTTTCGCCCGCATGTGGGAAGGGTAGGGGTAAGTTCTTGTAAAAACTGGTTCTTGAGTGTTGGTCCGAATCTCTGCCCTCACTGTTGTTTTGACGGTTTTACATGGATCAATGGGTTTGAAAATATCGGGTGATTGAGTGTGTCGCGCACCCCCTCGAGATGTGAGTTGTCAAGCAACAAGTTTATGGTCTTGCAAAGGGATAACCACTCCCGGCTCTATGGTAAGAAGGTCACGTTTACTGTCTATGACGGCATTTAGTTCTTTCAAGGTATCGTCTCCGATAATGCCATCGAACGAGCTTAAACCGTGGAGCACATAGAAGGTTATGGGGGTGTTGTTCTCTATTGGTTGAAAAAATGAACCTGTCAGTTGTTGGTCAATTTTAATGGTTCCCGCTGCAGAATGTACTAGGAATGGTTTTGGGAGATTGGTACAACCCACAGCTACCTTGGGGCAAATGAAGTTCTTGTTGGCTCCAGTACCGATTAGGAAGTGAAGTTCTGCCCCGTCTCCCAAGGCGTATTTTTTATGATTATTATATTTTCTTCTTTTTTTTTTTTATTGAGGTGACGAATTCTCTTAATTTGTTCTTTTTTTTTATATTTGCGCCACAATATTACAATTCTTTTTTTCCTCTTATTTTTACTCTTATTTGCTTATTCGTTTCTTTTGATGCACGTAAGGGCAATTTGTGGCAGAATATCATTAATTTTAATTAATTTAAATAAATTGTTGCAAGCCACTAACATTCGTTAACTACTCTCCCCTTTAAGTGATACAGTATTTTTAAAATGTTAACTTTTCATGGGTTATATATTGTAGTCTCAGATTTATTAGATCATCTGTCAATTGTTTAAGTTATAAATTATGTCCTTACCTTTATTTGTGCTTGCCCTTTTAGGATCAACCTATTTATCCCTTATTTTTTATATTAACTAAAAGAAGAAATTGATTCATGACCCAGCTACCATTTATTACCATTTTATGGAAGTATATAAGATGAAGCACTTAAGTTTATATGCACTAAGTAAGACTACACAAAAAAAAAAAAAAAAAAAAAAAATTATATATTTATATATATATATTTATATGTATATATTATTAACTAAAACGAAACAGAAGTCTTAGTTGTACATTAGGTATATACACATGCTACGTAGAAGACACACTGCGGGCTCCAATTGTCGCCAACTGCAATGCACAATTTATTGTCCACTCCGACGTAGACGCTGATGATCGGCATATGCTGATCGAGAATCGTTCTACCGCTGATCGTCGTCTGGTCACATATTCGTCCGGACCAGCTGTCAAAGAAGTTGCTTGCGTACGGCAATCGATGTATTGCCGCCACGTGTTGTCAGCTGGCACACTGATGGGGATGGTGCAGGGGAGGGGTGTGTGGCAGATGTGGGTGTCATCTTATCGTTGCATCCGGTGGCATTAGCTACCGATCGAGCTATGACACTGCTATAGGGCGGCGGCGGTGGCTGGCGATATTCGTAGCTTGTGGCATTGCTGTCGGTGGGTTGGCTGCGCAAATTGGGCAAAGCCATGGGTAGGGATTTACAGTGCCGCTGCACATTACGGGCTTGGGTCTCGGCCAGTGTCAACGAAGAGGATGAGGCAAGCATTATGCTAGGTGCTGCCTCTCGTTTGGTGTGGTATGCCGCCAATGCTGTGGCTTGCTCTTCATTACCATTTAATGGATGCTGCTGTTGTTGTTGTTTGCTACTGTTGCTATTATTGTTGTTATTGCTTGCCGCAGTCCGAACACTACCGTACTTGGTCTGTAGGTATTCCTGGACATTAATGTTGTATTTACTGCGTGAATTATGGCCAATCGTTGTGGGTAAATCATCACCGCTGCCCCGACTCTTATAGGTCGGCAATAGGTCCGGCCGATACTCACTGCCAGAGGCTAAAACCGATGTGTGACGACCACCGGTGGTGCCATCATTCTTAGTAAAATTTCTAGTGCTAGTACGGCTAACTTCGGCTTGCATTAATCTTGCATTGAGCTTATCTGAAAATAGTCAAAAAAAGATGGATTACGTCTTAAGTTGGAATTAATATTAATTTATATTTACCTTCAGACTTTTGCTCCAAAAAGTGAGTGCCACGTTCTTGGCTATCGCCACGCAGCAATCCATCTCTATTGCGATCTCTTAGCGTACGCATTGATGGCCCTTCAGAATCGGCGCCCATGGCCTGACCCTCTAGATAACCCACTACCGAATGCGGTGATGGAGTTTGACGTGGCAAGTGACTGGGCCCACCCATTATCACGTCCACATATTTGCTATCATGGCCGTCCATTTCGCCGTCAGGTAGTTCACGATCCGAAGCCTTATGGTGCTTGAAATTACTGAGCGATGTATTCTCTACCGCACTGACCGAGTCGAGGAGTACCTCGGTGCCACCAGCTATGACAACATTGAGAGGAGCTGCACCACCATTACCGCCTCCTCCTGCAGTATTCATTCCACCACTACCAGCTAGTTGTTGGGGCGAGAGATTCAACTGACGTAGATGAGCATGCTGACTTGGATTTAACTGCTTAAAGCGCCTGTAAATGCAACAGGTGACCATAGATAGTAAAACAGAGACGCTGAGCAAACCCAAGGCCATCAGACAGATGACAACAAACAGATTGCTGTGTAGCAACAGATCTCTTTGTCCGGGCTTTTGCACCAGAAGGCTCATCTGGACGGCATCTTTGCCGCCGGCATTCTCCGCCAGACAAGTGTAGATGCCCTCGTCGCTCTTCTCTGCCCCCAAAATAGTGAGACGCGATATAAACACATCTCGGCCAAATTGCTGATGATCTTTGGATTGCTCTTCCCGGACCATTTGAATGTGAACACGTTGATGTTGGTGATGTTGAGCGCTTTCCGATCTGTAAAGCTGTTTGTTGTAATCCCATGCAATCACCGTATTGGGAGAGCCATGAACCCGGCATACAAGTGTCACATTTTCCTTTGAAGTGTTGATGGAGGCTCCGCGAGCTGGATAAATGATTCGCGGTTTGCAGGCAAAAGCCTGCGGCTGATCCTCGATCCAAAGCATACTGCGTAACTGTAGTGGATAATAGCAGGCGGTGGGTGGTGTATATAGATTCTGTTTTAGAACAAAATCGCGAAAGAGCTGCAGTTCGCATGTACAATTCCAGGGATTCTGGTCTAGTGATAAAGCTGTGAGACGTTTCAATGACTCGAAACTTTCCTTGCGGAGCACATTTAGTTGATTCCCGTCCAGATAGATCTGCGAAAGTAATGGCACTCCGACAAACGCCTGAGCATCGATACGCACCAAACGGTTGTGCTTGAGCTCGATCTTGTGCAAATATTTCAGGTTGTGAAAAACGCCACCATTGAGCGATTGCAACAGATTGCCATTGAGGACCAGAGCTCTCACCTTGATTAGGCGGGCAAATACATTTGGCTGCAATTCCCGCAACAGATTGTTGGACAAATCCAATTCGATTAATATCTCTAGCTGGGTGAAAGTGCGAGGATTGATCTGTTGCAGAGAGCTGTTGCGGATGAATAGCTTGTGGAGATTCTGCAATTCGGCGGCTAGGAATGCATTCTGCTCTAGGTATGGTATACGATTGTGCGATAGATCCAATACTTGCAATTCGGAGCTCAAGTTCTCTGGTACACCGCTCAGACTTAAATTGCGACAATCGGCTGTCTTTTTGCCGGAATTCCATTTGCAGTGACAGTTCCCGCAATCCATTAGCCAATCGGCATAGGCGGGACTGAATCCTATCAGAAGTGCCACAACAAACAGACATTTTAGCACACTACTTAGAGCCAGGCCAGGGGATGGGGTAAATGAATGACGGCTCTGTTTAGTAGAATTGTAGATAACCATGATTCAGGTGAACCTTTATCCCGTGCGGCATCCGCTGCTGCTGCCACTGACACAACATTCAGCTAAGGCTCCCCAAATGGAGCAAAATGTAAAAAAAAAAAAACAAAATGAAAAAAAAAAACAGAAAAAATGGAGTCAAGCACCAGCAGCAGCAGCCTTCAAGTAAAAAAATAAAAAAAAAAAAGAAAAAGACAATGGGCTGCGGCGTCTGCTTGTGCCACTCGAACAATGCCTCCGGATGGTTGAATGCGTCTTGACTGGAAAGTACAGGACAGGCTGGTCCCCACTACCCACTAGCCGTCGAGTGTATGTTGATGTTGATGTTAACTCCGCGTGTCAAGTGCTCCCCTGACTGTCAGATGACTTTCCTCTTTTCTCTATTGTTGCAATCAGCGGTTTCTTGGTTCCTTGTTGAATATGAAGCAGGAAATTATTCACTGTCGCCGCTGGCGTTAACGTTGGGGTTCAGATTCGTGTACCGGTACGGGTTGGAAGTGGGGTTAGGTGTTTCCCTCTTCCCGTTCCGAGTTAGATACAATGAAGGCAATAGTCTGGGTAAGCCTCTAGTGTGGTCACATAAACTTGGCACGCTCTTCAATTTGGCAGATTCGCTTGCACATCCGCTCGTGCATCCGGTTGCACTTTAATTGCTGTTTATTCGATTGTTCGCTGCGGCGCCTAATCCTATCTGTCATTCACGTTACACTCGTTCTTCCTGTATCTATCTCTGTCTCCCTCTCTCTAGCTGTCTCTTTGTGTGTGCTCGCTCCAAAGCACAATTGGAGCTGATTAGATGCACCTCGTTACACTGAAATGAAAGATTGTAATATGTATATATTATATATATGTATGTACATATGATGTATGTATGAGAATAGTAAAGAACTATCCAAGAGCGGATTTATAGTAATTAAGGGAAAGATAAATAAAAAGTTGGAATAAGGGGGAATCTGTTGATACAGTGAGCCAAAATCTTATATAATAATACTTTAGTAGAGGGCCATGAAGAGAGTCCAATTAATATATTTGTTGCTCGAAATGGGAGCTCAAAAAATTTCACGGCAATCAGACTCAAAGAAAGGATAGAATAAATAGAGTAAGCAATACCTTCCATAGCAAAGAGACTATTGTCTTTGACTTTTGCTCTCCTTATCTAACATTTATTATGATCACTTCGGCAGCCTTTCGGATCGTGTGTCTTGAGATTGCCGAAGTTGCTCGTTCTTCGCTAGAAATATGCGTGACTAGCTTTGAGCCTGAGTTGCTTAAGTTCAATGCCAAAAGAAATTCTTCTCTTAAAGTAATATACATTTGAGCCAGCAAAAGGAGAATGTAAAAACAAAATCATTTATTTCAAGTAAATATGAATAATTTTAAAAAATTTAAAATATTTCTTGGTATATTTAATGTTATGATTTGGGGAATTAATATAAATTCAATCAAATGATTAATATCCTAGGCCCGCTCCTGATATTCGCAAAAGTAATGTGAAGAGTGTGTTCTGCTTTTCATTGCATACAGAGAACACGGCAGCGAATGGCTTTCAAGAGAACGTAAAGAGCATGCAGTGACAGAGGCAGATATGAAGACAGTGTCAGAGAAAGAGGTGGAGGTAAGAGCAGAGCCATCGTGGCCATGTAATCTACTTTAAGACTAACTAGTTATATACGCGCATTTTCAATTAACTCAAGTTTGCCTTTCTTCGCGAAAAGAAGGTGTGCGTGTGTCTGTGTATCTATGTGTATCTATCTACTAACATTGTTGCGCCTAATGACCTAACAATTCATTTTCAATGTGCTGTCGGATGGGGTTGGAAATTGTTATATATATATATATATATATATAACCATTTGATTTGCATTTAATTAACCGCTGACACGAACTTAATGCTTTTGTGTATATCCATCTCTTTCTCTCCATATATACTACTTTAAAGTAGTTTCTTAAAATTTACCTTTACACATCTAACGTCAAAAATTTAATATAAAATTCATTTACCAAATACTCTCTCAACTGAAAATAATGCAAAACGGAAATCTCTAGTCCTCGCTACACAAAATAAAACCATTACGGGTTGGCATAGGAGGAAAAAAAAACAAAAAAACCTTATCCAAAAAAGTTTTCAATATATGTACATACAAACTTATATACATATATATATAAAATAGAACAAATTGTTTTAAGAATTTATGCTTAGTTTTAATAAATAAATTCCTTTTTTTTTTGTTTAATTTCTATTCAAATTTATATTATTTTTTTTAATATTTTTGCTGTAAAATTTTGCAGAAAAACAATTTGTTATATTTTTCAATGATTTTTAACTTTAAATATTAAAAAAAAAATGGGTTTTTTTTTGTTCTTAGACATATAGACAAGATTTTTAATTAATAAAACTAAATTTTGTTTTTGGTTCGTTTGATTTTTTTTATGAATTTTTATGGATTTTTTTGCTTTATTTGGAACAGCCATAAATTTTAAAAAATATTAATTTTTAGTTTTTGAAAAATTTCTGATTTTACTTTAAAATTATTAGAAAATGTTGCTATATATTTACTTTTTTTTTAATAAAATTATTTACTAGCCAAAAAATCATTTAAAATTAATATTAATTAAAATATAAAATTGCAAACGAGTTTAATTAAAATAATAAAATATAAAATGTTCTTATATTTTGATATATATATATACTTTTCAAATTATACTAAAAGTTTTACAATTTGTGAGCTAATTATTGTTGTTGCTTATTAATTTGTTGGCCCACACTGCGTATGCGTAACAAAAATGTTATTATTTTGTTTTCATAAGAAAAGTTTATAACTAAATTGTAAAGATTGAGTTGAGAAAAACTTTATGAAATTGTCACAATTAAATTTTCCTTTAATCTTATAAGAAAATTGTTGCAAATAATAAAAAAAAAAAAACAAAAACAATTAAGAAAGAGATATATAACCTTATAAAGATATATCTTAGATTTTACTATATATAAGATATTAATTTATATATTCTACTATAAATAAGATATTAATTTATATATAAGATATTAACATATATATAAATAAATATAAAATATATATATATAAAAAAAAAAAAAATAAAATTGAACTGTTTTAGCCATTTTAATTGTTAACTTTTATTTTAACTTTGAATTTCTTTCTTGTATTCTAGATTTAGCATTTATTCTGAGGGTTTTTTCTGAGTGTGAGAATAAACTAAAAAAAAAAAACTAAAGAAAAAACATTTATCAGAATTGCGATTCCATTACACGTGTTAATTTACCCCCCCCCCACCAAGTTTTGCACGTGTTAAAGTTTCATTTAAATTGTAGTTTTGCCTTAATACCGCAGTCTTTTAGTATTTCTCATACTTTAGCATAGTGTCCGGAATACAGGCAAAGCCGAAGGCCTTGCCCCCCTTTTACCGCCTTTGTCGACTATGAAGCGACATTTGCAATGGTTGCCACCACACACACAAACACACACACATGAGCGTAGAGAATGAAAATTAAAAATGAAAAACTATGCTGGGCTAATGTGCAGTATTTTTCTGCGCGTTAATATCTTTTTGAACCAGAAAACAGTAGCAGCGGCAGCGGCAACGGCAGCAAAGGCGCAGTGGAAGTGGGCGATATAAAAAGGATATGCCAAATATTATACAAAATTGTACGAATAATTAAATACCCTATAATATATTATTAACTATTAAACAAATATCAAAGACTTAAGAAGATTACTTAAATGATTTTTCAAGCAAATATTGTAAGCTTTTAACATTTAAAAGAAGTTTTATGAAATAAAAAATTAAACGAAAATATATATTTTAAAATTTGAATTTATTCTTTGTATATGTATATTTATATAGATCTTTCTATTTAGTTATTAAATGTTTACATTTTTATCTTTTAACTTTCAATGGGAATACTTTTTATTTATAGGGTATATAAAAAGATACGATTTGTCCGCAGTGTATATATGTATCTATATGTTTATATAGTGTGTGTGTGTGTGATATATTCTGACAAACATATGAACGTATCTATATGTACAAAAAAACAAAAAAAAAAAAAAATGGTAGAAACGTGGTTAAGTACAACAACGAAACGAACGTCATATTGTGCACTCATTCTCACATATATTGGGTATATATACTTATGTACATATATACCAGAATATATATATATATATATATGTAATATTCACAGGCACGCATCCAGAGGATGCCCCGCATTCCTACCTACACACACACATACGTATATATATGGTGGTAGGTAGGTGTGGCATACTCTAGTCGAATATATGACAACTTTTCAACCAATTTAAGAGTTGCCCTATGTCGTCGTACCATGCCACAAGGGATTATGTGACGGCTGGTTGAAACAAAGACAATGCTATAAATATGCGCTATTTACACAGGTTCTTCTTGAAATACAACATAGTCGTTATTTAAAAAGTGCAAACACAAATCACAAGTGAGCAAGCAGGAAGGAGACATAGTGCGAAAGAGAGCCATTCAAATAGTGTGCGTGTGTTATGGTATAGCAAGGCTCCCTGGCTGCTCCTTTGAAGTCATCTTTTTGAACAACGACAAAATTTATTAAAAATAATCCCATATTCAGCACATTCTCTTTTATCTTTATCATTTAATATTGTTCATCTAAGATATTTTATATTTTATCATATGAATTCTTAAACTTGTTGAGAAATCTTTTCACATTTGAAACTATAATCCTTTGTTTCTTTCTTCAATGTCATATAAATTTGAAATCTTTTAGAGATTTTCAACAATAATATTTCAAAATTTGTATATAGGAAATTTAAAATTTAATTTTATTAATAGTTTCAAAAATTTAAGAATTTAATTTAATTTAATTTAAATCTAGTCCTGTTTTTTCTGTTTTTAAATTGTTTCTGAAAAGTATTTTGATTTCAAGTCCATATAGTTTCTGCTTTCGGAGTAAAAGATCAATCACTTCAGTTTTCTCTGTTAACATAACGAAGTTTTCGATCTATTACATCAGCTGTTAATACCTTAACTATCGATTCAAGGGTTGTCGAGTTACATAGTCAAATCATAAACCAACAAAAGATAATTCTTATTTGCTATAAAGGAATTTTAACAATGCAAAATAAACTTTTTTGTTTTGATTTAAAGCAGTTTTATTTGTTTATATTTAAATTTAATACATATAAAATGAATATTGAATTTAATTTTTGCATATTTAAAGATGCTGACAACCCTAAAATTAATAATAAACCAAAACAAAGGGAAACGGAAATAGATCGACTTATATTCGATGGCAAGCACAAACAACTGTTGTGTTTCAAGTACCTTTTCCCGGAATATCTTCAAAAACAAATTCTAGCAATTTATTAAATCAATTTAAAATTATGATTAAAACTAATTATTGTTCTCAACATATTAAAAATAATAAAAAAATATTTGGAATTAAGTAAATTTCATTCCACTAGCTAAAAGGCGAATGATTTGGAAACGAATAATTAGTCTAGAAAACAAAGGTGAGAGAAGGTTCCGTTTGAAGTAAGTATTCGGAAGTGGAAATGGTTATATTTTGTTCTAAATTTCCACATAATTTTTTCTTAAAATTAACAAAATTTTATAATTTCTTTTTAAAATTCAGCTAAGGATGTTTTTTAGTATTGAAGTCTCCCAAAGTAGGAGAATCTGAAAATTCTGTTTTGAAGTTTATGATAAATTTTCATTTCAAATTATAAACAAAATATTTCCTAAAGTTAAAGAAGATTTAAGAGTTTTTTTTTTTAGTTTTTAGTGAAAAAAGTCTTATAGTTTTAAATTCCAATAAGTAAACAAAATTTAGGTAAACTTTTGGTTTTTTTTTGAGGTTTCAGTTAAGAAATTTAATTTTTGTTTTAAATACCAATGAAAAAAATTTTATGATTTATTATTTAGGTATATATTATTTTTATATTTATTTTTATTCGATTTATTATTTAAATTTGTTATTATTTTTTAAATTAAAGTTACAGAAATTTTGTAGTCTTTGAATTCTGAAAATTTATGATAGGAAACTGACTTAATGTTTTTTTTAATTTCAAAGTTTTAAATGAAGAATTGTTAGTTTAACTAAATTTATTTTTTTATTTAACCTTCAATAATTTTAGATTAGTTAAGAAAAACTCTAAAAAAAAATTTAATATAAATTAGCGTTTTAATTAAAAATTTTACTGTCAATTCTTTTGTTTATAGCATAGAAAATTTAAAAAAATTTTTAATAATAAAAAAGAAAAACAAAATTATTCTGTTTATTTACAAAAGGTTTATTTAATAGTTTTCATTTTGGCATTTCAATTATTTTGTATAGATTTATATTCTCAATTGTAATTATAATTATAGTTTATAATATTTTATACATATGCTAACAATTTGCTAATATAATCCCTAAATAAGTTTTTTTTGTTAATATTCTCCTAACAAAAATAGTTTATTTATTTTATTTTTCATTATTTGAGAGCTTTGTTTAAGAAATTTTCTAATAAATGGCAATCAAAGCAATTTGGCTATAATTGTTTATTTAAATCATCTTTTATCTTTTGTCTTTACATTGGCTAAATAAATAAAAAGGTAAATTACAAATTTCAAATGCAAATTAAACAAAACTTAGTTAAGGCATAAATTATACAAAAATACTTCAAATACAAAAGTTAATAAATCATTTTTCATTTTCTGTTTTTCTTTCTTTTTTTTCTTTTGGCTAACTGCAATCTAAAGCTGTAGAGAAAAGTCCTCTGGGACATACTATGATATCCTGTAAGCTGAAGCTAAAAAGGGTATATAAATAGAGAGAATGGCCATTGGTTAACTTTAAGATTTAACTATAAAATAATGATTTTCTTTTTGATATAAGATCAATCTTTATTATTTATTGAACAGATATATATAGATATATATATTTGCCCAAAAAATGTTGACAGCTGTCAAATGTTCAACTAAATTGTCTATTTTATCACATGTCCTTTTCTGATATATATATATATATATAAATTCTATTTTTATAACCAATTTCTGGCAATGAATCAATTATGAATCCGAAAGCAGTAAAGCAAAATGACCATCAAAAATGTGTAATAAATAAATAAATAAATAAAAAGTGTAAGAAGAGGAAAAAAAAAAAAAAAAAAAATTATTTCCATTCATTTTGACAAGTGCTGTAATTTAATATGAAGAATCTTTTTCTTGCCTTATGCAAATGTCAAATTGAGTTTCTTGTACAAAATGGAATTCATATTTAATTTACACACACACACACACACACAAACTAAGTAGGATAGAGTGAGAGAGAAAGAATTTTTGGCATGCTTTAATTAAGACTAATGCTAATTAAAATCTAATCAATTGGAATTACATATATTTGCATTCAATTAATCTCTCTCTCTATCTCTTTCTCACTCTATGTAAGCATTTTCCATTATATCAAAATTGATTTGAATATAATTTTCAAGTACTTACAGTGGCACTTTATAATGATGTTTGCTCTTATCCAATTGCCATTTTATACTTAAATATAATGCTTCTATTTCTACTCATCTCACATTGAGCTTATACTTCTTCTCCTTTTCTGCCTACATCGCCTCCTTTGCCTTCTAGTTGTTGTCTTTCCTCTGGCAAATCGTATTTTCAATTTTGGTTATCTGTTTTTCTTTTTTTTTTATATATATATATATATATATTTATACTCTTACTGTAAAAGGAGTTTAAAGAATTTGTTTAGAAGTTTGTCAGCGCATTGAAGCTGGCATTTTCTTTTATACAGGATATATGTAGATATATATTGCTGATCAGCACCTTTAACTGAGGTTCTATCTGAATCAATACCATCTTCGAGACTATTCGGGATCCTTTTATAGAGATTTCAGCTCTCTTTTTGTTCGCACATAAGCTTTACTTTATAGCATTTATAGTATATATTATTACGATCGAATGACTATACCCTATAGCTACCATAGAAACGATCAAACGAAAAAAGAGTTTCAAATCAAAAACTTTTTTTGGTTCTAAATGTAATATTACAAATTTCAAAACAATTTCAAAGGTTTTAACAGAATCGATTGACTATATCATAAAGCTTTTATAGAAAAGATTAGGCAAAAGGAAAAATTTTGAAATATATATCACAAGTTACATATATTAGAATCGAGTTACTATATCACAAAGTTCTCATAGAAAAGATCACACAAAAAAATTTGTTGATAAAAACTTTTGTTTTTTTCAACTTATTTAGTTTTTATTAGTTTTATATACTTTTTCTTCTGATAATTCTTCTAAATTTTATCCAAAATCGGTTGACTATATTATATATAATAACCATAGTTGTGATCAATCAAAAAAATAGTTTTGGCTTATCAAATTGGTTTGTTTGAAAAGCAATTATAAAGAAATTTGATTTTTGTTTTTTTTTTTTAGCTAGAAATTTAGTTAGAAATCTTTTTTGAGTTTTAGCAGAATCGGTTTACTATATGCTATAACATTCGAACAATAAAAAATGTTTAGTATAAGAAACTTTTTGCCTAAGTTAAGAGACTCACAAACTGTAACTAAACTCCGTTCTCTTTAATCTATGATCACGATGTTACCCTCACAATAGCAAGAGAGTAAATTCTTAGTTAGCTCTCACCAAGCTCTCACAGTTCTCACAAACTAATACACTTACATACTTATTACTAATTACTAGTTTTATTTTTAGTCTAATTCATTTGCTATGTTATATATATTCAAAGGTTAATCAAAAGTTGGCAAGGGTATACAAATTTCGCCTTGAATGAAGCTAGACTCCTTTTCTAGTTTATTTTTTTATAGATTGGATCAGTTTGGCGGGGGGGTTGGGGAAGAGAAGTGCATGTGACAGAACCGCTTAGTAGGTCATTTAGTAAATTCAATTGATATTTTTCCATTATTATTATTTATTTATTTTTTTTTCTTTCATATATGCAAATTTGAAACATTTTATGTATTCATATAAAAAATCCAAATCGCTGTCAAACGAGGTGTGTTTAAAGAGTTTAATGTAATAAAATATGTTCCAAGTTTGGGTAAATTAGTTAAGTAATGGTTAATTAGTTTATTAGGCAAAAAAATAATTTTTTAAATGATTTAAAAATTTGAATTTTTGTTTATAATCTTATAAACGCAATTTTCTTGCTTAAATTTTTTTTTATTTTTAAATTTGTTTTGTTATTTCCTCATTCTGTTTCATGTTTTTGCTTATTGGCATTTTCTTTATGTTTTTTGTTACAAAAAAAGTTAACAATAGAAAGCACTTAAAGGGTTTGACTTTTGATAGAATGAAAACATTGCTTTTAAGCATAACAAATGTATAGCATACTTTTGGGAGTTACGTATTGTTTTCGATTAAGTTTATAGACACACCCCGGAGTGTAACATATGACTATATATATATATATATACATATTGTATATATGCTCAAATATGTACATGCATGAGAAATAATTGGCTTGACATGCCAAATCATGGGACAACACGTCGTATGAGTATCAAACTTTTAAATCTCTCTCATTCTCCATCTCTCTTTCTTTTTCACTCGTAAAAAATTAAACTCTTTTTCCCTGTGTGTGTGTGTGTGTGTTGGGGTTTGAGTGTAGTTGTTGTTTTTTTTCCTGCTGTTGGCTTTGTTTATAGTAACTACATTTCTTTTTGTTTTTGTTGCTATTTTGTAGTTTTTATTCAGACATTAAAATATTCTATTCTAACAAAAAAAAAAAAAAATATGTGAAAAAAAAAACTTGTAATCTTTAAAAGGTTACCATTTCAGTTTTTGATGAGGGACTCGTTAGTTTTTGTTAGATTAAAAATATGGCCAAAAATGTTTGCTTTTTGGGTCTAGATGAAAATAACAATTTTTCAGATAAACGAACAAAATTTGAAAACTCCATCCTACATAGTTAATTGTTTGTCCTTTTTTTTTGTTGTTGTTGTTTCTATTTCTGTTTTTTTTTTTTTTTTTTTTTTTTTGGTAAACTTTGTGAAAGTCAAAGCATTTTATGATTGTCTTTTGTTGTTGTCATTGAGTTCTATTTTTCACTAGGAAAAAATATTATTTTATTATTATTATTTCTTTTTTTTTTTTGTGTTCTGGTCATTTCAATTGCCATACCCTGTTCTCCTGGGGTCAAATGAAACAATTTTAAGGATATATTTTTATATTTAATTGCTTAAGAACAAGGTACAAAGGACTGTTAGGACAATTATATTGTTATTTGTTACTGGCAGAACAACAAAAAAAGAAAAAGTTTAAAATTATCTGTGAAATGTTTTTTTATGTTTATATATATATAAAGGATATATAAAATATATTATTTATATATAAATGTTAAATATAAAATTATATTTCTTATTTTCTGTTAGTTTTCCTATTAGCCAAGTTATTATTGCCATTTCTTGCTTTATTAAATTGTTTTTATTGTTTGATAGT
Organism: Drosophila neocordata; assembly: GCA_018903615.1. Lineage (NCBI taxonomy): Eukaryota > Metazoa > Arthropoda > Insecta > Diptera > Drosophilidae > Drosophila > Drosophila neocordata. The sequence continues at coordinate 4,332,291 of JAEIGI010000011.1, forward strand.
TGTTTTCAGGCTGGAAAATTAATAATTTTTTATTAACTCAAAAAATTTCTAAAAAAATTCAAAAAATTTTTATAAATTGAAAAACAAATTCTAATATATAAATAAATTAAAGTATAAATTTTTTTACAAGAAGCAAATGGATATTTTGCATAGAAAGCTAAGTGGTTAATGTAAATGGAAATTATTTATTATTTTATAATAAATTTTGATTTTATATATATATTTTCTTAGATGTATATATATATATAAGAAGCAAAGTTGCCATGCAGTCAAGGGACCTAACCATTTTGCATTGGCGTTGCCAATTGTGTGATCTATTAATGAGAGTAGATAGAGATGACGTTGAATCTCTGGCAACCCTGAAGAAGCCTGTGAAAGTCGTTCGTCGGTCGATTAAGCCGTATAATTATTTATAATCTCTTTAATTACTCTATACTTTAGTTGAAATCTTTAAGATATACTAAATAAAATATAATAAATTATATATCTTATATATAAATATCTTTTTATATATTTTACAAATATTGCCCACAATTTCTCTTCTAATCGATTGGGGAGTGTAAAAGTTCAGAAATATACAGAAAATAATATGGAAACTTTAGCTATTTAGAGCTAGTTTTTATTTTTATAATATATATTTACTTTTCCTTTTTTTTTTATAAGGAAATATATTAATATATTATTTAAAAAGTATTTTAAAAGTAGAAGAGTATTGTTAAGAAAAAACTAATAGAGTTCCCTTAGATTGATGACACGTTAGTGTTGATTATAATTAGATGATAGGACATGAAAGGATTCCTACTATGCAAAGTACAGTGTTTTAGATATCAGGGAATATAATTTCTATAGGTTAAAATATTTACTTGGTTTAATAACTGATTTGAGTGATAAGATAAGATCCGAGTGATTTTTACCAAATTATAAAACTGAACAAAATTTTTGTAAAAAATATAGTAAAACTTGAATTTATGATTTTAATTTTAATTAATCGAATGGTAGACTATTGAAAATAAAAGAAAATTTAATTGCAGTAGACAATTGAAAATTTAAATGAAAATCTAAATATCTTAAACTCATTTAAATTGTTTGTTAAAACTTTTTAAGAATTCTTAGGCTTAAATCCCTGAAACTTAGTCGACTTTAACCATTTAAATAGCCAAGAATCTTAACCAAGAAATTTATAATTAATTGATATAACATTTTCCTTTCTTGTTTTCTTTTTTTTTTTTAAAACGAAAATAATTTCTTACAAAAATGTATTTAATTTTTTTACCTTTAATTACAATTTTTCGAAATATTTCAAAAAAAAATATTTTCAAAATAAAATTTATTTTTATCCCAGCAAATAGAAGGGAGAAGGAAGAATCTCCGACTATATAAAGTATATATATATTCTTGAAAAGAACTCATAGCAAAAAACATTTTCAACTATATAAAGTATATATATTATTGATCAGAATGATATGATGAGTTTATATAGCATATACGTCTGTACATCCATCTGTCCGTTGGTGTATCCATCTGTCTGTATGTCCTGTCTGAATCAACGCAATCTCCCCCGAGACTCTTAAAACTACAGAGTTGAAATTTTGCACCAGGCATTGTATAACTCGAAATCATTCCGATCGGTTGACTATATCTATATATTAGAATAATATTAGCAATTATATTTCTTACTTTTAATATTTTCTTTTTTTTTCACAGGGTATGTAAAAGTTAATCTCTAAAAAAAAACGAAAATTGAGTTTGAGTTCAAAATGTGGGACAAGGGTCTTTATAGCCCAGATGGGACATGATTGGGACAAGAAAGTAAGAACGAGAAAAAAACAAAAAAAAAAAAGGGAGAAGAGAAGATCTCATCAACTTACAATTTCCTTTTGTTTTTTTTTTTTTTTTCTGTTGCTGTTGTTGTTGTTGGTATATATTTTTTTTATTGTTCCTTTCCCGTTAGGTTTTAAATCATTTTCGTGAGCCGATGCTTGCTTTTTTTTTCCTCTCCCTCTCTCTTTCTCTCTTCGTATTCCTTGCTTTTGTGTATATGCTTATTCCGCTTTTTATTATTTCATATTTTTATTTTAGTGTTTTTTTTCTTCGTTTTTTTTTTTTATTTTTTTAACTTTTGTATTTCTTGAGTTCACAATTTAATTTCTTAAAAAAAAAGCACAAAAAAATCAAGGGAAATCCTGTTAATTTCACTGAAGCTTTTAAATTTTTGATGTGCCATGTGCAAATCGAAAAGAAAGAAAACAAAAAATTGGCCTAAATGGGGGAAGGGGGAGAAATAAAACAAAAAAAAAAAAAAAAACAAAATATGGAAAATGAAAATGAAAAAGTGAAAGGCAGCGCATAGCAATCAAAAATTCAAAAAGTACATCAACATTTTCCCAAGTAGGCAGGACGAGTGATACTATAGGTTGGTCGGTTGGTCGGTTTGTCGGTCGGTTGGTTGCCCGTTTGGTTGCCTTAGTCCCGCTATTCCAGGGCCAGTTTCAGTCTTCTTCAATGTTGGCTTTAGCCTTCGCGCATTTCCTAACAATATTGTTTGCTTTGGCACTGCCTCAACTTGTTTAATGTGATTATTTGCTTATGTTGTCGCCGCTACTTTGTTTGCCTGTTTGCATTGAGGGGCAATGTAGGGTGGTTGGATGGGGGGGTGGGGGTCTCCATTGGTGGCCTTTTAGGTGATGATGGTGCTGAGTGCTTTATAAATGGAATGGGCTGTCACTAAAGATAGTTGGCTTATGCAGTTTGACCTTTGGCCAGAATCACACCGTCACCATCAATGCACAAAGCACAGCAAATTGCATCAAAAAATAGCAAAAAACTTGCAAATTGAATACAAACAACAACAACAAGAACAACAATAAAAAAAGATAAAAAAAAAGAAATACGCAAAAAAAAAAGGTCGCGCTCTAACGAACACGGCTTTTTTGCCTTTATTTTTTTTGTTGGAATTTTTCTATGTTTTTCTTTTTTGTTTGCTTGGCTTTAACACGAACATCAAATGACACTGACCATGGCCGGACAAGAGCTGCGGCACTTTCTTGGCTTGACAACAAATTGCATTTGCCATAGCTTGTGGTTTCTTTAACGTTTACTACTGCCCTTCTAACCCCCAAACCGTGCCCCTTTCCAACCAAAGTCCTCGAACACCTGCCGCACTATAGAACAAAGCACACACACACACATATATATATATAAATATATATATATATATATATATGTAGAGGTAGACCCACAAAAATATGTGTGCTCGCACAATTATGGATATTCGTTCTTAATTGTCTCATCGTATGCCTGATGGCCATAAAGTAAGGTACATAGCATACGGCTTTGATGACTCTTCACACGGCTTCATTGCCGTTAACTCACATTCGATGCCACATCACGATGAGACACGCTACGACACGCTGCGACACGCCACGACACGCCAAGCCACGCAATGGCACGTTCGTAAATGTTAAATACAGAGTAACCGGTAACGGTAACAAAATAACACTAAACCAAACCAAAGCAAACCGTATTTGTACCGTATCGTACCGTACCGAACCGAACCGAACTGACTTGAAAGTTAACGGTTGCGGTAACAATAACGGAAATGTTATTACTGCCACTCCCACACTAGATATAAATTGACACGCCTGACATGCCGATGCCAAATATGGAGTTAGCCGTTCCTTGGCCCCAAAAACACGACTAACCAACAAACGTTCGCCCGCAGACTGATTTACCTATATTCCTTGCATGCAGCATTTATATGTCTTGAATGTATAACATTGCTATAACATAACAATAACAGTGCTGTAACATAAGCATTCAATGGGCGCATGCCAATGTAGCAATTATCTTACTCTCTTTCTCTCTTACACATTGGGTACATTTCTCTCAATGTGGGAAATTTGCACTGCTTTGCCATTCAATTGAATCCTATAGAATTTATATGGCTGATTAAACAGATTTTTATCGGTTTTAAGGGCTTTATATATTTAGAGAAATCAAATTTTCATCTTTAGTTCTATAAGAAATATTTTAAATATTATTAGTTTATACTTATTATTATCTATGAAGTCATTTTTTAGTCTCATTAAGTTTGTTTATCAAAAAAAATATCTGTTTTTATAGTGTTTTATTTACTAGAAACAAAACAAAATATATTTTATATACAGTCGAACCTAGATATAATGAATTTAAATGAAAACAGAAAGCAAATGTATTTTATAGATTTCTTTATGTAGGGAAATAATGCTATATACATTAAATATAGAAATTTGAAATGGAATGTAGAATATAAATATTAAATAAAGAATGTTAACCATAGAGACCGTACATGGAAAGAGTTTATAAAAATTATACAAAAATTTTAAAATATATTAACTTTATTATATAAGAAATTAAAAAAAAAATCTCTTTGAAAATAATTTATTTTACGAAGAACTTTCTAATATGAAAGAAACCCCTGAAGCTCGACTGTACTTACTAAAAAAAGGTTTAAAAATCAAAGAAGTTAACATCAAGTTAATTTGTATATCCTTGCAGTTCTAGACTTATTTAAATGTTGTTTATCTCTTTTACACGCCACCTGTTCATATTTGTTGTACTTTTGTTGTATTTTTGACGTTTAAAGTCAATTTACTATATGTTATAGTTGTCCGATCTGACTTATTTTCATACGTTAGCTGCCTGATTAATTATAGAGCTTATTTACCAAGTTTCGACCATATAGCTTAAAATTTAAGGTATATTTTTTGCGTAGAAACAGACAGATGGACAGATATTTGACCAATTTTATAGTACCCTCTGCAAGGTTATAAAAATTATAAAACTTTCATATAATTAAAGCTTTATTGTAGAAAAAATTATAAATAGAAATTCTTTTTGAAATTTTTTTTATGTAAGAAGATATTTATATATAAAAGTTAGCCATAGGGAAGTTCCACTGTACGTAAACGAAAGTGTTAATAAAATGATACACATTACAACTTATATATAAATAAAAATCTTTTTCAAACCAATTTATTGTACAAAGAATTTGCTTCTAGAACAGTTAACCATAGAGAAGTTCTACTGTACATGCATAAAGAGGTAATAAAATGACTTTTGATAATAAAAATAGAACATCTCTCTTTGAAAATAGTTAATTGATAGAAGAATCTTCTTTTTATATAAGTTTACTATAGGGAGAATGGTTCTCTCAATGCAATTCTTAAAACCAAATGTTTAATATTTCTTTGATGGTTTTTTTTTTATTATTATCATCTTAAAACTCTTTAGTTTATGATTTTTAATTATTTATTCATGGTTGAAAACAAAATTGCATTCAATTTAAACTTTATTAACTAGTAGAACAAACTCCGTCAATTACTATTGATTGGATCATCTCGCTCATCCCTGATCATCATTATCACATAAACATTGAATACAATGGACCAATATATGGTAAATAACATATAGAAAAGCCAACATATTAATGAAAATTAGTACATTGATTATACTATATACAACATCTTGCCACGTGTCTTTGTTAAAGTAAAAGATATATAAATATATATACATACATACATAAGTTAGATAATTTCCATTAAGTACTTACCAATTGCAGTTAAATCGTGTACACTTGATCGATTTATGAAATGTGTATGCATGCCGTTTATTGGCCAAATGACGGACATTATTTTGCCAGAAATTGAAATGACAAATCAGAATACAATACATATTCTTTGTGAGTTTGAATGGGGGAAAAAGAATTTTCAAGCATTTGCCACAAAGCCCATGTGATTTGTAGATAACAAGTTTTAAGTATCAAATGGCCAACTCAGTTAAGTAACGAATAATCTATACACTTCAAAATTAAGCCACAGAAACCAAATTCAGTATGTGTGGCCAAACTATAATTGAATTTACGTTTAGAGTGCTCGATAAATCAAAAAGTCTATTGGCCCTACCAATTGCCAATTGAATTGATGATGAATTGAAAATGGTAAATGGTCGATGGTCGTTGGTCGTTGGTTGTAGGAGTAGATTATGGCAGGACACAAAAAAAAAAAAGAGAGAAGAAGCAGAAGAATTCCATGCAGATGGCCAGCAATGTTTAACATGGCTCTGTGCTCATGTCTCTGATGTGCCTATGTTTCTTTCTACCATGGTAAACACTAACTAAGCACAACTAAGCAGACTTAAGTTCCTGTATAGACCTACTAGCGGGAAGGGGACATTGGGGGGTGTAGAGAGACAAGACATGAGTACAATTTAAAGCCTTATGCGCTGACAACATGCTTCGACAAGTTCAACCTAGTTTCGGGCTTTCCTGTTCCTTCAACACAAGAAAAAACAAAAAGAAACCAGAAAAACAGAAAAAAAAAAACGTGCCATGTGCAAGTGTCCTTTCTAGTCCTGATTTTTTTTTTGTTTTGTTTATGCTACAACAACAACACGAAGAGCAACAGCAGCAACAGCAAAACGGGGCCAAAATCCCGGCTAGCCCGAAACTGCATCTGATATAGATTAGTATTTCCTTTATGCCAGCTTTCATTTCTCGGGTCTTGGGCCCGGCTCTGTATCCAAGTCCATGTCCATGTCCATGTACCGTAATATCCCATGTCCAGTGTCCATGTCTGGGCTTGAGGGCAGCTACGTAAAAGTAAAAGCAAACTGTTCGCCGTGTTTCACTTAACACCTGATTGGAGGAGAAGCCGGCGGATGCGTGTTACTTGTAAAATACTTGGAAAGTATGCCATCCATATACAAACACCCAACATACACACATACATACACACATACATACAAACATGCATGCATACATATATATACATTTGTATGTATATGTAAACATGTTTGTATGTATGTATGTATATAAGAAATTGTTGAGAATGAATATGGAACGGTTCTGTTATTTAGAAGAACACAGCTGGCTCATAGTGCGCTTATGGCCACGCACACAAATCCCAAACAGTTCAGTTGCCAAGGGTTGACCAATGGTATGGACCGTACCCGGACAACAGACCCGTACTCAGAAAAAAAAAAAAAAAATACCAGACCCGTTACCGTACCCGGACTACAACTCAACGGCAGTTGGTCCGAGGCTTTTTAATAAAACTTTTTTACTTGTGGCGTAATTAGTTGGTCGATAAAGCGAATGCACGAACACATGCTAAGTATAACAACTTTGGCTGAAACTTCTTGCCGTCTTGCCCCAAAGCCGTTACCCGGCCCAAACTGTCCCCTCCGACCGCCCCTCCCTCTATACACCATCTTCCATCGTTCCCTCGATAACGCTGCCACCTAAACTCCTTGCAAATTGTTTCAGTCAGAGACAGTAGCGGATTTTCTTTGATCTCTAATAAAAGGTGTCTACTCTATAAATTTTAAATTTATTATAAAAAACAAAGTTTCAAAATACAATTATTATTTATTTTATATCGTTTTGTATGTACCGAGATAGTTTGTAATGGTAAAAGTTATATAAACGTATTAAATAACATAATTTCTAGTAGGCAAATCCATTTATATTTATTTATATATTTGCATATTTACAATTTGTTTTGTTGTTTTAGTTTCTTATTTTCGTTTTAATTTAAGCCTCTTTGCTGATTTTCTTTCTTTCATATTGCACTTGTTTCTCTGTTAATGTTATGTTAATAGCTCATGTTAGTTTGAATGTTAGTGTTGGTCAACGAGTACATGGCACTGTTAGCAATGATCGTTAATACTTCAATCATGCTGCCATAGACTTTTTTTTTTTAACTGAAAAAAAAAAAACACGTTCTATTAGTAAAACTGCTTGCATTTTCTTATTAAACCGCTACTGATTTAGTTTGAGGCTATGGAAAATTAAAGAGTATCAAAAAAAAAAAGTAAAAGGAGTTAGGTCATGGGTTGTGCAGCGTACAAAAACCTCGTGTATACGAGCTTGTTTAGGTAAAAGTTACCATATACAGACAAACGCTATGGCACGATAGTAATCACACTGCAGTCGAGTAAGGAATCAAGACTCTTGGGGCCCTTCAGTAAAACACAGAGGGTGAGAGAGAATGAGAGAGAGAAACATTCAGAGAGGGTGGCCAAATCGAAATGCCGCACAAGAAAATTAGGTGAAAAAAAGTCAAGAAAAAAACCGCTATTAATCGAATTGATGTTTGTGTGAAGAAATTCGATTAGCATAGTATTAGGATTCTATAATGAAAAAGAAAAAAAAACCTTATAGTCAAAGTTAAAATGACGAGTAATTAGTATCTAATATGGAATAAGGTATGGGAAATTGATGTCTGTTCATATTTTTTCAAACTATATATATTTACAATATGATATGTCATGAATTTCTTATGAGCAGAGCTATTCAAACATCAAGGTTATATTCATTCATAAGGATACAGATATACAGATTATTTATATGGCATTGCAATACAGAATGGATGACGATAGCTGCGGGGCACCTTGACAGTGGTAGGCGTATAATTCAAGCGAGGACATCGTGTAATTATGATGCGAGTCCTTCAGCTGAAATGTGAGCATTATTAAGGGGGTTCACTTATTTTGCGGCTCATTAAATTATGTCCTCTCTAAGCATAAGAGAGGCATGTGCTCTGCCTCTATATCTGTCTCAGTGTGATGCGCAATTTGCTTCTGGCCGATGTCTCTGTTACGTCTTCTTTGAAGGCTCTTGTCCCTCGCACTACATCGGCTAACAGAAAGTACAGCGAGAGGGGGGAGAATGAGGGGCTAACACAGACTGTGAAAATTCACTTTTCTCTTTATGTTGGCTGCCAAAGCTGTGGTTGCCACTCCTCCGTTTCCCCTTGAAGTGCTAACGTACATAAAACTTGCGCTTTTTCTTTTTTTTTTTCTGCTTCTTTTTGGTAACAACGAAGGCAGCACGTCCTTGTCAGGCGACTCTACACGAGCCGTGGCTATGAGACGAATTCATCTGAATTTGATTCTGCTCTCATTTGAATAACTCTTGAAATACAATACTCTATCTACAGACTTGTGTGTATGCACCACATGGACTGGCACTTTATGGAAGTCCTTATTACTTTATTTTGTTTTTTTTTTTCTTTAAACGGTTTGTTAATTTATTTGTCTAAGCAATATAGTATACGATTTAAAATAGGTATCTTTATTTTTTTTCTCACCGTTTAATGACCTGTTAAATCTTGCAAAATGAATCCTTTTCTTGAATATTTAAGGAATAATGTATTGTATCCTTTCTTAATGCTACATTATCTCAAGTGATTAACAATAAATTTAAAAAAGTGTTCTATTGCCAGTTGATGTTTTTAAAAATAAAGCAATCAAGCAGTCTTTGGGTGTACTCTCTCAAAATTGGTATTAGTTTAACATAAAATTCTCTTAACACGTGGTTACAGTGTACGCATGCTATCTTGCTCACTCTTACTAGCACTCAGCCTTCCAATGCAAAACATTTATAGGTATATCTCCGATAATTTTTATCCGACTCTGACAAAATTTGAACAGCCGATACATTTTGACCATATTATTGAGTATGCCAAATGAAAAATATAATACCTTAAACACAGTACTAGTTATTCGTTTTTACTCAATTGCGGACGCACAAGTGGGCGTGGCAAAATTTGAAACAAACTTGATATGCGTAGATACTAGACATATATTCACACCAAATTTGGTTGCCCTAGCTTGCCCTAGTAAAGTCAAAAGGTTCATACGAACAAAAGGACAAGCGCAGAAAAATGTTTGAATAGGTTAATATAAATACTTTCTTTCTTGCTTTCTTCCATTTGCTACATACATTTTAGAGACTATTGGTAAAGTTTATCAAAAGCTTACTTACCTATCAAAGGACTATATATAGTCATAACATCGACGAATTTATATATTTTTCAATTAATTATTATTGTTGAAACGGTAAAAGATTAAAAATAATTATTTCAAAATGATTGCTAAGCATAATATATATATTTTTGCAAAACAAAATTTCATAAATGGTTCAATGAAAATATTGGCAATGAAACAGTTTTTGTTCACTTTTAGTTTTTTTTTTTTTTTTGCTTTTTAAGCGGCTAACGGTAATTGTTTTCTTTTTTTTTCTGTTTTTCGTTTTTTGATTTGGTTATTCGTAATAATAACGATGATTTTATGTGTATTCTAAGGATAAAAAATTTCATTTAAAAATTGTTTTTACCATTTTTATGTTTATGATGTTTCATTTGTTTTTTTCCCAAAGGCTTTGAAAATTAATAAATTTTCATACTTTTCAATATTTTCTATTGTTTTAGTTTATATTCTCTTATTTTTTCGGGTACTTTTCAATGGTTGGAATGAAAGAATTATAATAATTTTAATTATTATTATAAGTTCCAGCTGCCTAAGGTGTTTGTTTAGGAAACGATTGTTTTTTTTTTTAACTTTTATTCTAGTAAATAACCAATTTGTTTAAAATACTACATTAATCTTATTAAAAAGGAGAAAAAAAAAGGTTTCATGTTCTTAATATAGAAATAATTAGTGCAAGTTTTTATCTTCCAAGAATTTGTTAATATTTAGAGTTTAATTATCTAAGAAACAGATTTTCTTTTTGTTTTTAGCTCTTTTAGACTCTTTATTTGTTTAAACTTGATTATTTTGTAATTTAAAAATTAAAATTTATAATAAGAATATGTAAAATTCCAAAAAATAAACCTTAAATTTAAAAATCTATATCAAAAAAACGCACTTCAGCTAAGTTAATTGCTAAAAATTAATGACTTAAAAGAAAAAAACACTAATACATTTTCATTTTTTGTTTTAGCTAAATTAAATTTAATTGTTTTTTTTTTTCTCTTTGCCACAAGTGCTTAAACTCCCCTTCATAAAGGTATATCATTTGCATGATTAGGTAGGTCAGTATTAGCAACTGGTAACTAGGGTTACGTTTAGGGTAACAAAATTTACGATTGAGGTAGTGGTAAATGCCATCGCCTGTAAGGACGACCCAGCAAAGGAAATGCGCAAGCAAAGTACAAGAAAAAGAAGGAAGGAGAAAAAAAAATCAGCAGCAGTTCTTAAGCAACCATCAAATACATGTACATGTACACACACACACAAACAGACAGAAACAGAAACAGCAAAGAAAAGTCAGTCGAGCTGGGCTTCTAATTTAGAACCACTTCATTTTAGTGTGAAAAAAGAAAGAACGTTAAAAAAGCATAAAAAATATACACAATTCCGCATACCGAAATGTATATACACTGCATTTACTGTTTTTACATTGTAATCATAATTTAATAAATCAAATTTAAAGTTGAGCTTAGTCCGGTTTATGTTATGTTAATGAGAGTTAACATAAGAACATATAAAACAACGTAACAAACAATGAAACAGCAGCAGTCTTAACATTTCAAGCTTAACATTATAAAGCATAACATTTTTAAGCCTAACATTTTTAAGCCTAACATTTTTAGGCTTAACATCTTAAGCTTAACATTCTTTAGCTAAACATTTCAAGCTTAACATTCTTTAAGTTTAACATTGTTATGATTCTAAAATATTGGATTTAACTTCTGTGATGGTTTTTCTTAATCATTTGTTAAAAAATCAACAAATATTTGTCTTTGTTGTCAGATTGTTACATTATCTACTGTATTTATGAGGAACCGATACAAATTGTGTGTCAGTTTCATTATGCTTAATGTTAAAGTGTAGAATAAAAATGTCATTGCAGTAAGAGAAAACGCGACTTTTGGCACTTAAGTCGACAACGTCGACGATGTTGTCGCTGTTATACGTTGGGTCGCTGCTGTTGGTTGTTGGTTGCCAGTTGCCGGTTGCCAGCTTCCAGTTGCTAGTTGCTAGTTGCCAAGATGATGGCCGACGGATGGTAAGATGTCGCTGGCGGTGTCATCGCGGCCGCTGGCACAAGTGACAGGCCTTTTGCATAGCGGGCGGATGGAGGCGGTCAATGGCATCAGCAAGCATGCAAAGGAAACGGGCAGACGCACTCAAAATGCCAGTGACCGGGACCAAACAGATGCCAGCCGCCAGCTGACATAGGAAGTGGACGACAGAAGCCATGACTGTCGACGTGTATCCAGCGGGATGCAAAATAGTTGTATTAGCTCACTAAATGAGTCAAAGAGAGAGAAAAGAGAGGGAAACAAATGAATTAATAGTTTTATATCTTTAGATGAATTATAGATGCTGATCTAAATATATCTCAAATCAAATCAAATACTCTGACTTTGCAGGGACCATTACGATAAAACTTTTAATCAATATCAATCATACGACCAGTTGGCAGAATAATAAGAGAATCACTATAAAAAGTTTTAAGAATCGGTTGGAAAAGATCCTTTGATAACAAGGATATATCTTAAATTAAGATATCTAACATAAAACCTAAACCAACTTTATAGCAATCATACGACATGTGCTCTGAAATTTGTATGCATCTATCATTTCATTGGCAATAAACTGTTGCCCTTTTTGCTTTTTAATATGAAATCAAGGTAAATGCATTATATTAACTTGATTTTTTGTTTCCACGAAATTGAATCATTATTCGTTTACAGGAGAAAATGCATTTCTGTCTGTCTCTATCTTTGCTTTTGACTTGGTATTCCAGCTAAACGATCAACTAAATTGCGCTATGAATTTATAGCCATGAGGATATATACATATATATATATATATATACATATATATCCCTTCATTCCCCTTACCCAACACGTTGCTGCTGTTGTCAAATCACGTATTTAATTAAACGAGCAATGACAAAATTGAAAACAAACTTTGGCAACAGATTATTGTCGTCCATCCCCCCACCCCATACCATCCCATACCATTCTCCACACTCTATGATTGTATATCCACCATTCCTTGAAGTCCCTGGTTGGATTTCTAATGAATGTCACTAATTTGCGCCGCCAGCTGGGGGCAGCGAATAGTAGATGGAGATAAAGATGAAGCTAATGCTGAAAACTGGTATTGGTATTGGATGCTCCCGCTGTTGCTGGTCCTGGGGGCCATGTTCAAAAACAACTACAACAAAAAGTAAAGTCAAAGAATATTGCATGCATGTAAATGAGCAGCCTTGGGACAGGGTTGGAAGACTATGGAATGAAACGGTAGATTCGCTGCGGTGTCTCAAATCTTTCAGTCTTAGGCTGGCAGCAATTTTGGGTGGTTTGGCATGTGGCGCACTCTAAAACTAATCGAATTTTAATTAACGCCTCTAACGGCAATTTTCAACGCCACTCTGAAGCCAATCAACCGCACCATATTGACTGCCAGCATGCCTGCCTGCCTGCTTGCCTTCCCTATCCATGCCACCTTTCACTTTTACCAGCTTGTCCGCCATCTTGTACTATGAGTATAATGGCAATTTGTTTCGCTCATTTTGCCATACACGTGTATACTTATGTAAGATGCCCAAATTTACATTTGATTTCTGGACAGCGAACGACAGCGGCTGTCGCACAATTTTGGAGTTGGGAGCAAAGGACTCGACTTGCTCGATAGAAAGACAGGGATAAAGGCACTGGCACCGATACCGACACAGACACCAGGCAGAACCAAAAAACATCTTGTTAATTGGCAATGAAGTTTCCTTGCCACAAGCCACTCAATTTATATGAAATTTTTAACCATCAATTTATTTACTTAACAATTTAATATAATAAACTTTTTTTTTTTTGGGAAAATTATAAAAGGAGAGATAAAAAAATATTAGTTAATTTTTCTTCTCTTTATTTTTTTTGTTTGTACATGAAAGAGAACAGTTTTTATAATATTTTAAAAATAATTAATATTAAATAATATATTTTAAATATAGTTAACAGAAATAAATGTAGTAAAGATATTTAGATAATATTTATATATATGATATAAAGCAATATAGTACTCGAAATTTCAGTAAAGATTTCACATAGATATATCTCTGATATTTATTGTTTGATTTTAACAAAATTTGGTCAGCTAATATCTTTTGGTATACCAAATAGCTGAAAGCTCTTATGGACGAATTCGAATATTGTAGATAAGTTGTGGGAATATTCATTAAAATAGTTAATTAACTTACTAAATCAAAAAGTAATAAAAACTTAGTGATCCAAAAATGTTTTTCCTATGCTTAGGTAGAAAATATATTTTACAGTAGTGCAGCGGTAGTGTAGCGGTAGTACTACAGTAGTGCAGCGGTAGTGCAGCGGTAGTGTAGCGGTAGTACTACAGTAGTGCAGCGGTAGTGTAGCGGTAGTACTAGCAGTAGTGCAGCGGTAGTGTAGCGGGTAGTGTGCAGCGGTAGTACTACAGTAGTGTAGCGGTAGTACTACAGTAGTGCAGCAGTAGTGTAGCGGTAGTGTAGCGGTAGTAGTACAGTAGTGTAGCGGTAGTGTAGCGGTAGTACTACAGTAGTGTAGCGGTAGTACTACAGTAGTGCAGCGGTAGTGTAGCGGTAGTACTACAGTAGTACTACAGTAGTGCAGCGGTAGTGTAGCGGTAGTGTAGCGGTAGTACTACAGTAGTGCAGCGGTAGTGTAGCGGTAGTACTACAGTAGTGCAGCGGTAGTGTAGCGGTAGTGCAGCGGTAGTGCAGCGGTAGTGTAGCGGTAGTACTACAGTAGTGCAGCGGTAGTGTAGCGGTAGTGCAGCGGTAGTGTAGCGGTAGTACTACAGTAGTGCAGCGGTAGTGTAGCGGTAGTGTAGCGGTAGTACTACAGAAGTGCAGCGGTAGTGCAGCGGTAGTGTAGCGGTAGTACTACAGTAGTGCAGCGGTAGTGTAGCGGTAGTACTGCAGTAGTGTAGCGGTAGTGCAGCGGTAGTGCAGCGGTAGTGTAGCGGTAGTGTAGCGGTAGTGCAGCGGTAGTACTGCAGTAGTGTAGCGGTAGTGCAGCGGTAGTACTACAGTAGTGCAGCGGTAGTGTAGCGGTAGTACTGCAGTAGTGTAGCGGTAGTGCAGCGGTAGTACTGCGGTAGTGTAGCGGTAGTGCAGCGGTAGTGCAGCAGTAGTGTAGCGGTAGTGCAGCGGTAGTACTGCAGTAGTGCAGCGGTAGTGCAGCGGTAGTACTGCAGTAGTGCAGCGGTAGTGTAGCGGTAGTGCAGCGGTAGTGCAGCGGTAGTGTAGCGGTAGTGTAGCGGTAGTGCAGCGGTAGTACTGCAGTAGTGTAGCGGTAGTGCAGCGGTAGTACTGCAGTAGTGTAGCGGTAGTGCAGCGGTAGTACTGCAGTAGTGTAGCGGTAGTGCAGCGGTAGTGTAGCGGTAGTACTGCAGTAGTGTAGCGGTAGTGCAGCGGTAGTACTGCAGTAGTGTAGCGGTAGTGTAGCGGTAGTACTGCAGTAGTGTAGCGGTAGTGCAGCGGTAGTACTAGCAGTAGTGCAGCGGTAGTGTAGCGGTAGTGCAGCGGTAGTACTAGCGGTAGTGTAGCGGTAGTGTAGCGGTAGTGCAGCGGTAGTACTAGCGGTAGTGCAGCGGTAGTGCAGCGGTAGTGCAGCGGTAGTGCAGCGGTAGTGTAGCGGTAGTGCAGCGGTAGTGCAGCGGTAGTGTAGCGGTAGTGCAGCGGTAGTACTACAGTAGTGCAGCGGTAGTGTAGCGGTAGTGCAGCGGTAGTGTAGCGGTAGTGTAGCGGTAGTGCAGCGGTAGTGTAGCGGTAGTACAGCGGTAGTGTAGCGGTAGTGTAGCGGTAGTGCAGCGGTAGTACTGCAGTAGTGTAGCGGTAGTGTAGCGGTAGCGTAGGTAGTGCAGCGGTAGTGTAGCGGTAGTGCAGCGGTAGTGTAGCGGTAGTGCAGCGGTAGTACTGCGGTAGTAGTGTAGCGGTACTAGCAGTAGTGCAGCGGTAGTGTAGCGGTAGTACTACAGTAGTGCAGCGGTAGTGTAGCGGTAGTGCAGCGGTAGTGTAGCGGTAGTGTAGCGGTAGTGTAGCGGTAGTACTGCAGTAGTGCAGCGGTAGTGTAGCGGTAGTACTAGCAGTAGTACTACGGTAGTGCAGCGGTAGTAGTAGTGTAGCGGTAGTGTAGCGGTAGTACTGCAGTAGTGCAGCGGTAGTGCAGTAGGTAGTGTAGCGGTAGTCTAGCAGTAGTGCAGCGGTAGTGTAGCGGTAGTGTAGCGGTAGTACTACAGTAGTGCAGCGGTAGTGTAGCGGTAGTACTAGCGGTAGTAGCGGTAGTACCCTGTAGTGTAGCGGTAGTGTAGCGGTAGTACGCGTAGTACTGCAGTAGTGTAGCGGTAGTGTAGCGGTAGTGTAGCGGTAGTGCAGCGGTAGTACTGCAGTAGTGTAGCGGTAGTGTAGCGGTAGTACTGCAGTAGTGTAGCGGTAGTATAGCGGTAGGTGCAGCGGTAGTGCAGCGTAGGGTAGTGCAGCGGTAGTGCAGCGGTAGTGCAGCGGTAGTACTGCAGTAGTGCAGCGGTAGTGCAGCGGTAGTGTACTAGCGGTAGTGTAGCGGTAGTACTGCAGTAGTGTAGCGGTAGTGTAGCGGTAGTGCAGCGGTAGTACTGCAGTAGTGTAGCGGTAGTGTAGCGGTAGTGCAGCGGTAGTACTACAGTGCGGTAGTGTAGCGGTAGTGCAGCGGTAGTATAGCAGTAGTGTAGCGGTAGTGTAGCGGTAGTATAGCGGTAGTGTAGCGGTAGTAGTGCAGCGTAGTAGTGTAGCGGTAGTGTAGCGGTAGTGTATTAGCGGTAGTGTACCGGTATACTTACCATGTATATACCCTCTATACCCTCTATACCCCCTATACCCTCTATTCCCTCTATACCCTCTATACCCTCTATACCCTCTATACCCTCTATACCCCCTATACCCACTATACCCTCTATTCCCTCTATACCCTCTATACTGCTACACTACCGCTACACTACTGCAGTACTACCGCTACACTACCGCTACACTATTGCACTACTTAATATACTAATATTTAAACTGTCCGATTTGCTTATATTATAAGTAAAATTCATATTTGTTCAATGGGCGGTAAATTCGAAGAGTTGCCATACATTAATTTTGGCGATCCCCTTGTTTATATTTTCATAAGTGTGACCTTAGCATGTGTCACATTATTTTTGACTCCCATATAGGAATATAAAAATGCGAATTTCTCAAAAACTGGACTACAGACTTTAATGAAATTTATAGGGGATGCATATTAAATAATTCTTAATCAAATGGCATACCGTGCATGTCGAGCCACTTTCTCTTAGAGATAGCGACGATTAAGTGTAACCCCAGCATGCCAATCCCTTTCCAACACTGCTAGAGCGCTAATTTGTACCCATATATTTGATTATTTTTATACCCAAGGTATCCACACATTTATTAATATTTCTCAAAAACTGGACTAACGAATTTGATAAAACTTCGTGGAGATGTTTATGAATATGTGGAGCATAAGCTGGATTACCGTGCATTGCGAGCCACGTCCTGTGAGTGGAGCTATTTGGCCACCAATATAAAACTAATTTTTTTTGCTTGTTTTGTATGGGGGAATACTATAGGTTGATTCACTTTTATAAAATTTTCTCAAAAACTGGACTAAGGATTTTGATAAAACTTTTTAGATATACTTTTGAATATGTGGAGCATAAACTGGATTACCGTGCATTGCAAGTCACGTCCTGTGAGTGGAGCAATTAAAACTTATTTATTTTGCCTATTTTGTATGGGGAAAATCATAGGCTGGTTCACTTTTATTAGATTTTCTCAAAAACTGGACTAACAAATTGGATCAAATTTGGTGGAGATGTTTATGAATATGTGGAGCATTTACTGGACTATCGTGCATTGCGAGCCACGTCCTGTGAGTGGAGCTATGCTCCAATATGTGGGGAGCTGATTTTTCATGACCAATTTTTTAGAGTCTGCAATACCCAAAACTAGCCAAAACTGAATAAAATCAATAGATTTTGCTATAATTTATGAATTCAGTACTACCGCTACACTACTGCAGTACTACCGCTGCACTATCGCTACACTACTGCAGTACTACCGCTGCACTACCGCTACACTACCGCTACACTACTGCAGTACTACCGCTGCACTACCGCTACACTACTGCAGTACTACCGCTGCACTACCGCTACACTACTGCAGTACTACCGCTGCACTACCGCTATACTACCGCTACACTACTGCAGTACTACCGCTACACTACTGCAGTACTACCGCTGCACTACCGCTACATTACTGCAGTACTACCGCTGCACTACCGCTACACTACCGCTACACTACTGCAGTACTACCGCTGCACTACCGCTATACTACCGCTACACTACTGCAGTACTACCGCTACACTACTGCAGTACTACCGCTACACTACTGCAGTACTACCGCTGCACTACCGCTACACTACTGCAGTACTACCGCTGCACTACCGCTACACTACTGCAGTACTACCGCTGCACTACCGCTACACTACTGCAGTACTACCGCTGCACTACCGCTACACTACCGCTACACTACTGCAGTACTACCGCTGCACTACCGCTATACTACCGCTACACTACTGCAGTACTACCGCTGCACTACCGCTACACTACCGCTACACTACTGCAGTACTACCGCTGCACTACCGCTACACTACTGCAGTACTACCGCTGCACTACCGCTACACTACTGCAGTACTACCGCTGCACTACCGCCACACTACTGCAGTACTACCGCTGCACTACCGCTACACTACTGCAGTACTACCGCTGCACTACCGCTACACTACTGCAGTACTACTGCTGTACTACCACTACACTACTGCAGTACTACCGCTGCACTACCGCTACACTACTCCAGTACTACCGCTGCACTACCGCTACACTACTGCAGTACTACCGCTGCACTACCGCTACACTACTACAGTACTACCGCTGCACTACCGCTACACTACTGCAGTACTACCGCTGCACTACCGCCACACTACTGCAGTACTACCGCTGCACTACCGCTACACTACTGCAGTACTACCGCTGCACTACCGCTACACTACTGCAGTACTACCGCTGCACTACCGCCACACTACTGCAGTACTACCGCTGCACTACCGCTACACTACTGCAGTACTACCGCTGCACTACCGCTGCACTACCGCTACACTACTGCAGTACTACTGCTGTACTACCGCTACACTACTGCAGTACTACCGCTGCACTACCGCTACACTACTGCAGTACTACCGCTGCACTACCGCTACACTACTGCAGTACTACCGCTGCACTACCGCTACACTACTGCAGTACTACCGCTGCACTACCGCCACACTACTGCAGTACTACCGCTATACTACCGCTACACTACTGCAGTACTACCGCTGCACTACCGCTACACTACCGCTACACTACTGCAGTACTACCGCTGCACTACCGCTACACTACTGCAGTACTACCGCTGCACTACCGCTACACTACTGCAGTACTACCGCTGCACTACCGCTACACTACTGCAGTACTACCGCTGCACTACCGCTACACTACTGCAGTACTACCGCTGCACTACCGCTGCACTACCGCTACACTACTGCAGTACTACCGCTGTACTACCGCTACACTACTGCAGTACTACCGCTGCACTACCGCTACACTACTGCAGTACTACCGCTGCACTACCGCTGCACTACTGCAGTACTACCGCTGCACTACCGCTACACTACTGCAGTACTACCGCTGCACTACCGCTACACTACTGCAGTACTACCGCTGCACTACCGCTACACTACCGGTATAGAGGGTATAGGGGGTATAGAGGGTAAAATGGGTATAGGGGGTATAGAGGGTATAGAGGGTATAGAGGGTATAGAGGGTAAAGGGGGTATAGAGGGTATAGGGGGTATAGAGGGTATAGAGGGTATAGAGGGTATAGAGGGTATAGGGGGTATAGAGGGTATAGAGGGTATAGAGGGTATAGAGTGTAGAGTATAGTGTAGCGGCACTACCGCTATACTACCGCTACACTACTGCAGTACTACCGCTGCACTACCCCTGCACTACCGCTACACTACTGCAGTACTACCGCTGCACTACCGCTACACTACTGCAGTACTACCGCTGCACTACCGCTATACTACCGCTACACTACTGCAGTACTACCGCTGCACTACCGCTACACTACTGCAGTACTACCGCTGCACTACCGCTACACTACCGCTACACTACCGCTACACTACTGCAGTACTACCGCTGCACTACCGCTATACTACCGCTACACTACTGCAGTACTACCGCTGCACTACCGCTACACTACTGCAGTACTACCGCTGCACTACCGCTACACTACTGCAGTACTACCGCTGCACTACCGCTACACTACTGCAGTACTACCGCTGCACTACCGCTATACTACCGCTACACTACTGCAGTACTACCGCTGCACTACCGCTATACTACCGCTACACTACTGCAGTACTACCGCTACACTACTGCAGTACTACCGCTGCACTACCGCTACACTACTGCAGTACTACCGCTGCACTACCGCTACACTACCGCTACACTACTGCAGTACTACCGCTGCACTACCGCTATACTACCGCTACACTACTGCAGTACTACCGCTGCACTACTGCAGTACTACCGCTGCACTACCGCTACATTACTGCAGTACTACCGCTGCACTACCGCTACACTACTGCAGTACTAACGCTGCACTACCGCTACACTACTGCAGTACTACCGCTGCACTACCGCTACACTACCGCTACACTACTGCAGTACTACCGCTGCACTACCGCTATACTACCGCTACACTACTGCAGTACTACCGCTACACTACTGCAGTACTACCGCTGCACTACCGCTACACTACCGCTACACTACTGCAGTACTACCGCTGCACTACCGCTATACTACCGCTACACTACTGCAGTACTACCGCTACACTACTGCAGTACTACCGCTGCACTACCGCTGCACTACCGCTACACTACCGCTACACTACTGCAGTACTACCGCTGCACTACCGCTATACTACCGCTACACTACTGCAGTACTACCGCTACACTACTGCAGTACTACCGCTGCACTACCGCTACACTACCGCTACACTACTGCAGTACTACCGCTGCACTACCGCTATACTACCGCTACACTACTGCAGTACTACCGCTACACTACTGCAGTACTACCGCTGCACTACCGCTACACTACCGCTACACTACTGCAGTACTACCGCTGCACTACCGCTATACTACCGCTACACTACTGCAGTACTACCGCTACACTACTGCAGTACTACCGCTGCACTACCGCTACATTACTGCAGTACTACCGCTGCACTACCGCTACACTACTGCAGTACTACCGCTGCACTACCGCTACACTACTGCAGTACTACCGCTGCACTACCGCTACACTACCGCTACACTACTGCAGTACTACCGCTGTACTACCGCTACACTACTGCAGTACTACCGCTGCACTACCGCTACACTACTGCAGTACTACCGCTGCACTACCGCTACACTACTGCAGTACTACCGCTGCACTACCGCTACACTACCGGTATAGAGGGTATAGAGGGTATAGAGTGTATAGGGGGTATAGAGGGTATAGTGGGTATAGAGGGTGTAGAGGGTATAGAGGGTATAGAGGGTATAGTGGGTTTAGAGGGTAAAGGGGGTATAGAGGGTATAGAGGGTATAGAGGGTATAGAGGGTATAGAGGGTATAGGGGGTATAGAGGGTATAGTGGGTATAGGAGGTATAGAGGGTATAGAGGGTATAGAGGGTATAGAGGGTATAGTGGGTATAGAGTGTAAAGGGGGTATAGAGGGTATAGAGGGTATAGAGGGTATAGAGGGTATAGAGGGTATAGGGGGTATAGAGGGTATAGAGTGTAGAGTATAGTGTAGCGGCACTACCGCTATACTACCGCTACACTACTGCAGTACTTCCGCTGCACTACCGCTGCACTACCGCTGCACTACCGCTACACTACTGCAGTACTACCGCTGCACTACCGCTACACTACTGCAGTACTACCGCTGCACTACCGCTACACTACTGCAGTACTACCGCTGCACTACCGCTACACTACCGCTACACTACTGCAGTACTACCGCTGCACTACCGCTATACTACCGCTACGCTACTGCAGTACTACCGCTGCACTACCGCTACACTACCGCTACACTACTGCAGTACTACCGCTGCACTACCGCTACACTACTGCAGTACTACCGCTGCACTACCGCTACACTACTGCAGTACTACCGATGCACTACCGCTACACTACTGCAGTACTACCGCTGCACTACCGCTACACTACTGCAGTACTACCGCTGCACTACCGCTACACTACTGCAGGACTACCGCTGCACTACCGCTACACTACTGCAGTACTACCGCTGCACTACCGCTACACTACTGCAGTACTACCGCTGCACTACCGCTACACTACTGCAGTACTACCGCTGCACTACCGCTACACTACTACAGGACTACCGCTGCACTACCGCTACACTACTGCAGTACTACCGCTGCACTACCGCTACACTACTACAGGACTACCGCTGCACTACCGCTACACTACTGCAGTACTACCGCTGCACTACCGCTACACTACTGCAGTACTACCGCTGCACTACCGCTGCACTACCGCTACACTACTGCAGTACTACCGCTGCACTACCGCTGCACTACCGCTGCACTACCGCTGCACTACCGCTACACTACTGCAGTACTACCGCTGCACTACCGCTACACTACTGCAGTACTACCGCTGCACTACCGCTACACTACTGCAGTACTACCGCTACATTACTGCAGTACTACCGCTGCACTACCGCTACACTACTGCAGTACTACCGCTGCACTACCGCTACACTACTGCAGTACTACCGCTGCACTACCGCTACACTACTGCAGTACTACCGCTGCACTACCGCTACACTACTGCAGTACTACCGCTGCACTACCGCTACACTACCGGTATAGAGGGTATAGAGGGTATAGAGGGTATAGAGGGTAAAGAGGGTAAAGGGGGTATAGAGGGTATAGAGGGTATAGGGGGTATAGAGGGTATAGTGGGTATAGAGGGTATAGAGGGTATAGGGGGTATAGAGGGTATAGTGGGTATAGAGGGTATAGGGGGTATAGAGGGTATAGTGGGTATAGAGGGTATAGTGGGTATAGGGGGTATAGAGGGAATACAGGGTATAGTGGGTATAGGGGGTATAGAGGGTATAGGGGGTATAGAGGGTATAGAGTGTAGAGTATAGTGTAGCGGCACTACCGCTATACTACCGCAACACTACTGCAGTACTACCGCTGCACTACCGCTGCACTACCGCTACACTACTGCAGTACTACCGCTGCACTACCGCTACACTACTGCAGTACTACCGCTGCACTACCGCTACACTACTGCAGTACTACCGCTGCACTACCGCTACACTACCGCTACACTACTGCAGTACTACCGCTGCACTACCGCTATACTACCGCTACACTACTGCAGTACTACCGCTGCACTACCGCTACACTACTGCAGTACTACCGCTGCACTACCGCTACACTACCGCTACACTACTGCAGTACTACCGCTGCACTACCGCTATACTACCGCTACACTACTGCAGTACTACCGCTACACTACTGCAGTACTACCGCTGCACTACCGCTACACTACCGCTACACTACTGCAGTACTACCGCTGCACTACCGCTATACTACCGCTACACTACTGCAGTACTACCGCTGCACTACCGCTACACTACCGCTACACTACTGCAGTACTACCGCTGCACTACCGCTACACTACTGCAGTACTACCGCTGCACTACCGCTACACTACTGCAGTACTACCGCTGCACTACCGCTACACTACTGCAGTACTACCGCTGCACTACCGCTACACTACTGCAGTACTACCGCTGCACTACCGCTACACTACTACAGGACTACCGCTGCACTACCGCTACACTACTGCAGTACTACCGCTGCACTACCGCTACACTACTGCAGTACTACCGCTGCACTACCGCTACACTACTGCAGTACTACCGCTGCACTACCGCTGCACTACCGCTACACTACTGCAGTACTACCGCTGCACTACCGCTACACTACTGCAGTCCTACCGCTGCACTACCGCTACACTACTGCAGTACTACCGCTGCACTACCGCTACACTACTGCAGTACTACCGCTGCACTACCGCTACACTACTGCAGTACTACCGCTGCACTACCGCTACACTACCGCTACACTACTGCAGTACTACCGCTGCACTACCGCTAGACTACTGCAGTACTACCGCTGCACTACCGCTACACTACTGCAGTACTACCGCTACACTACTGCAGTACTGCCGCTGCACTACCGCTACACTACCGCTACACTACTGCAGTACTACCGCTGCACTACCGCTATACTACCGCTACACTACTGCAGTACTACCGCTACACTACTGCAGTACTACCGCTGCACTACCGCTACATTACTGCAGTACTACCGCTGCACTACCGCTACACTACTGCAGTACTACCGCTGCACTACCGCTACACTACTGCAGTACTACCGCTGCACTACCGCTACACTACCGCTACACTACTGCAGTACTACCGCTGTACTACCGCTACACTACTGCAGTACTACCGCTGCACTACCGCTACACTACTGCAGTACTACCGCTGCACTACCGCTACACTACTGCAGTACTACCGCTGCACTACCGCTACACTACCGGTATAGAGGGTATAGAGGGTATAGGGGGTATAGAGGGTATAGTGGGTATAGGGGGTATAGAGGGTATAGTGGGTATAGAGGGTATAGTGGGTATAGAGGGTAAAGGGGGTATAGAGGGTATAGAGGGTATAGAGGGTATAGAGGGTATAGAGGGTATAGGGGGTATAGAGGGTATAGAGTGTAGAGTATAGTGTAGCGGCACTACCGCTATACTACCGCTACACTACTGCAGTACTACCGCTGCACTACCGCTACACTACTGCAGTACTACCGCTGCACTACCGCTACACTACTGCAGTACTACCGCTGCACTACCGCTACACTACCGCTACACTACTGCAGTACTACCGCTGCACTACCGCTATACTACCGCTACACTACTGCAGTACTACCGCTACACTACTGCAGTACTACCGCTGCACTACCGCTACACTACCGCTACACTACTGCAGTACTACCGCTGCACTACCGCTACACTACTACAGGACTACCGCTGCACTACCGCTACACTACTGCAGTACTACCGCTGCACTACCGCTACACTACTACAGGACTACCGCTGCACTACCGCTACACTACTGCAGTACTACCGCTGCACTACCGCTACACTACTGCAGTACTACCGCTGCACTACCGCTGCACTACCGCTACACTACTGCAGTACTACCGCTGCACTACCGCTGCACTACCGCTGCACTACCGCTACACTACTGCAGTACTACCGCTGCACTACCGCTACACTACTGCAGTACTACCGCTGCACTACCGCTACACTACTGCAGTACTACCGCTACATTACTGCAGTACTACCGCTGCACTACCGCTACACTACTGCAGTACTACCGCTGCACTACCGCTACACTACTGCAGTACTACCGCTGCACTACCGCTACACTACCGCTACACTACTGCAGTACTACCGCTGTACTACCGCTACACTACTGCAGTACTACCGCTGCACTACCGCTACACTACTGCAGTACTACCGCTGCACTACCGCTACACTACTGCAGTACTACCGCTGCACTACCGCTACACTACCGGTATAGAGGGTATAGAGGGTATAGGGGGTATAGAGGGTATAGTGGGTATAGAGGGTATAGAGGGTATAGAGGGTAAAGAGGGTAAAGGGGGTATAGAGGGTATAGAGGGTATAGGGGGTATAGAGGGTATAGTGGGTATAGAGGGTATAGAGGGTATAGGGGGTATAGAGGGTATAGTGGGTATAGAGGGTATAGGGGGTATAGAGGGTATAGTGGGTATAGAGGGTATAGTGGGTATAGGGGGTATAGAGGGAATACAGGGTATAGTGGGTATAGGGGGTATAGAGGGTATAGGGGGTATAGAGGGTATAGAGTGTAGAGTATAGTGTAGCGGCACTACCGCTATACTACCGCAACACTACTGCAGTACTACCGCTGCACTACCGCTGCACTACCGCTACACTACTGCAGTACTACCGCTGCACTACCGCTACACTACTGCAGTACTACCGCTGCACTACCGCTACACTACTGCAGTACTACCGCTGCACTACCGCTACACTACCGCTACACTACTGCAGTACTACCGCTGCACTACCGCTATACTACCGCTACACTACTGCAGTACTACCGCTGCACTACCGCTACACTACTGCAGTACTACCGCTGCACTACCGCTACACTACCGCTACACTACTGCAGTACTACCGCTGCACTACCGCTATACTACCGCTACACTACTGCAGTACTACCGCTACACTACTGCAGTACTACCGCTGCACTACCGCTACACTACCGCTACACTACTGCAGTACTACCGCTGCACTACCGCTATACTACCGCTACACTACTGCAGTACTACCGCTGCACTACCGCTACACTACCGCTACACTACTGCAGTACTACCGCTGCACTACCGCTACACTACTGCAGTACTACCGCTGCACTACCGCTACACTACTGCAGTACTACCGCTGCACTACCGCTACACTACTGCAGTACTACCGCTGCACTACCGCTACACTACTGCAGTACTACCGCTGCACTACCGCTACACTACTACAGGACTACCGCTGCACTACCGCTACACTACTGCAGTACTACCGCTGCACTACCGCTACACTACTGCAGTACTACCGCTGCACTACCGCTACACTACTGCAGTACTACCGCTGCACTACCGCTGCACTACCGCTGCACTACCGCTACACTACTGCAGTACTACCGCTGCACTACCGCTACACTACTGCAGTACTACCGCTGCACTACCGCTACACTACTGCAGTACTACCGCTGCACTACCGCTACACTACCGCTACACTACTGCAGTACTACCGCTGCACTACCGCTAGACTACTGCAGTACTACCGCTGCACTACCGCTACACTACTGCAGTACTACCGCTACACTACTGCAGTACTGCCGCTGCACTACCGCTACACTACCGCTACACTACTGCAGTACTACCGCTGCACTACCGCTATACTACCGCTATACTACCGCTACACTACTGCAGTACTACCGCTACACTACTGCAGTACTACCGCTGCACTACCGCTATACTACCGCTATACTACCGCTACACTACTGCAGTACTACCGCTACACTACTGCAGTACTACCGCTGCACTACCGCTACATTACTGCAGTACTACCGCTGCACTACCGCTACACTACTGCAGTACTACCGCTGCACTACCGCTACACTACTGCAGTACTACCGCTGCACTACCGCTACACTACCGCTACACTACTGCAGTACTACCGCTGTACTACCGCTACACTACTGCAGTACTACCGCTGCACTACCGCTACACTACTGCAGTACTACCGCTGCACTACCGCTACACTACTGCAGTACTACCGCTGCACTACCGCTACACTACCGGTATAGAGGGTATAGAGGGTATAGGGGGTATAGAGGGTATAGTGGGTATAGGGGGTATAGAGGGTATAGTGGGTATAGAGGGTATAGTGGGTATAGAGGGTAAAGGGGGTATAGAGGGTATAGAGGGTATAGAGGGTATAGAGGGTATAGGGGGTATAGAGGGTATAGAGTGTAGAGTATAGTGTAGCGGCACTACCGCTATACTACCGCTACACTACTGCAGTACTACCGCTGCACTACCGCTACACTACTGCAGTACTACCGCTGCACTACCGCTACACTACTGCAGTACTACCGCTGCACTACCGCTACACTACTGCAGTACTACCGCTGCACTACCGCTACACTACCGCTACACTACTGCAGTACTACCGCTGCACTACCGCTATACTACCGCTACACTACTGCAGTACTACCGCTGCACTACCGCTACACTACCGCTACACTACTGCAGTACTACCGCTGCACTACCGCTACACTACTGCAGTACTACCGCTGCACTACCGCTACACTACTGCAGTACTACCGCTGCACTACCGCTACACTACTGCAGTACTACCGCTGCACTACCGCTACACTACTGCAGTACTACCGCTGCACTACCGCTGCACTACCGCTACACTACTGCAGTACTACCGCTGCACTACCGCTACACTACTGCAGTACTACCGCTGCACTACCGCTACACTACTGCAGTACTACCGCTGCACTACCGCTACACTACTGCAGTACTACCGCTGCACTACCGCTACACTACTGCAGTACTACCGCTGCACTACCGCTACACTACTGCAGTACTACCGCTGCACTACCGCTACACTACCGCTACACTACTGCAGTACTACCGCTGCACTACCGCTATACTACCGCTACACTACTGCAGTACTACCGCTGCACTACCGCTACACTACTGCAGTACTACCGCTGCACTACCGCTACACTACTGCAGTACTACCGCTGCACTACCGCTACACTACTGCAGTACTACCGCTGCACTACCGCTACACTACTGCAGTACTACCGCTGCACTACCGCTACACTACCGCTACACTACTGCAGTACTACCGCTGTACTACCGCTACACTACTGCAGTACTACCGCTGCACTACCGCTACACTACTGCAGTACTACCGCTGCACTACCGCTACACTACTGCAGTACTACCGCTGCACTACCGCTACACTACCGGTATAGAGGGTATAGAGGGTATAGGGGGTATAGAGGGTATAGTGGGTGTAGGGGGTATAGAGGGTATAGAGGGTATAGAGGGTATAGTGGGTATAGAGGGTAAAGGGGGTATAGAGGGTATAGAGGGTATAGAGGGTATAGAGGGTATAGAGGGTATAGAGGGTATAGGGGGTATAGAGGGTATAGAGTGTAGAGTATAGTGTAGCGGCACTACCGCTATACTACCGCTACACTACTGCAGTACTACCGCTGCACTACCGCTACACTACTGCAGTACTACCGCTGCACTACCGCTACACTACTGCAGTACTACCGCTGCACTACCGCTACACTACTGCAGTACTACCGCTGCACTACCGCTACACTACCGCTACACTACTGCAGTACTACCGCTGCACTACCGCTATACTACCGCTACACTACTGCAGTACTACCGCTGCACTACCGCTACACTACCGCTACACTACTGCAGTACTACCGCTGCACTACCGCTACACTACTGCAGTACTACCGCTGCACTACCGCTACACTACTGCAGTACTACCGCTGCACTACCGCTACACTACTGCAGTACTACCGCTGCACTACCGCTACACTACTGCAGTACTACCGCTGCACTACCGCTGCACTACCGCTACACTACTGCAGTACTACCGCTGCACTACCGCTACACTACTGCAGTACTACCGCTGCACTACCGCTACACTACTGCAGTACTACCGCTGCACTACCGCTACACTACTGCAGTACTACCGCTGCACTACCGCTACACTACTGCAGTACTACCGCTGCACTACCGCTACACTACTGCAGTACTACCGCTGCACTACCGCTACACTACCGGTATAGAGGGTATAGAGGGTATAGATGGTATAGGGGGTATAGAGGGTATAGTGGGTATAGGGGGTATAGAGGGTATAGAGGGTATAGAGGGTATAGAGGGTATAGAGGGTATAGAGGGTATAGAGGGTATAGAGGGTATAGAGGGTAAAGGGGGTATAGAGGGTATAGAGGGTATAGAGGGTATAGGGGGTATAGAGGGTATAGTGGGTATAGAGGGTATAGAGGGTATAGGGGGTATAGAGGGTATAGAGGGTATAGAGGGTATAGGGGGTATAGAGGGTATAGTGGGTATAGAGGGTATAGTGGGTATAGGGGGTATAGAGGGAATACAGGGTATAGTGGGTATAGGGGGTATAGAGGGTATAGGGGGTATAGAGGGTATAGAGGGTATAGAGTGTAGAGTATAGTGTAGCGGCACTACCGCTATACTACCGCTACACTACTGCAGTACTACCGCTGCACTACCGCTGCACTACCGCTACACTACTGCAGTACTACCGCTGCACTACCGCTACACTACTGCAGTACTACCGCTGCACTACCGCTACACTACTGCAGTACTACCGCTGCACTACCGCTACACTACTGCAGTACTACCGCTGCACTACCGCTACACTACCGCTACACTACTGCAGTACTACCGCTGCACTACCGCTATACTACCGCTACACTACTGCAGTACTACCGCTGCACTACCGCTACACTACTGCAGTACTACCGCTGCACTACCGCTACACTACCGCTACACTACTGCAGTACTACCGCTGCACTACCGCTACACTACCGCTACACTACTGCAGTACTACCGCTGCACTACCGCTACACTACTGCAGTACTACCGCTGCACTACCGCTACACTACCGCTACACTACTGCAGTACTACCGCTGCACTACCGCTATACTACCGCTACACTACTGCAGTACTACCGCTGCACTACCGCTACACTACCGCTACACTACTGCAGTACTACCGCTGCACTACCGCTACACTACTGCAGTACTACCGCTGCACTACCGCTACACTATGGACTGCAGTACTACCGCTGCACTACCGCTACACTACTGCAGTACTACCGCTGCACTACCGCTACACTACCGCTACACTACTGCAGTACTACCGCTGCACTACCGCTACACTACTGCAGTACTACCGCTGCACTACCGCTACACTACTGCAGTACTACCGCTGCACTACCGCTACACTACCGCTACACTACTGCAGTACTACCGCTGCACTACCGCTACACTACCGCTACACTACTGCAGTACTACCGCTGCACTACCGCTAAACTACTGCAGTACTACCGCTGCACTACCGCTACACTACTGCAGTACTACCGCTGCACTACCGCTACACTACTGCAGTACTACCGCTGCACTACCGCTACACTACTGCAGTACTACCGCTGCACTACCGCTACACTACCGCTACACTACTGCAGTACTACCGCTGCACTACCGCTAGACTACTGCAGTACTACCGCTGCACTACCGCTACACTACTGCAGTACTACCGCTGCACTACCGCTACACTACTGCAGTACTACCGCTGCACTACCGCTGCACTACCGCTACACTACTGCAGTACTACCGCTGCACTACCGCTACACTACTGCAGTACTACCGCTGCACTACCGCTACACTACTGCAGTACTACCGCTGCACTACCGCTACACTACTGCAGTACTACCGCTGCACTACCGCTACACTACCGCTACACTACTGCAGTACTACCGCTGCACTACCGCTATACTACCGCTACACTACTGCAGTACTACCGCTGCACTACCGCTACACTACTGCAGTACTACCGCTGCACTACCGCTACACTACTGCAGTACTACCGCTGCACTACCGCTACACTACTGCAGTACTACCGCTGCACTACCGCTACACTACTGCAGTACTACCGCTGCACTACCGCTACACTACCGCTACACTACTGCAGTACTACCGCTGTACTACCGCTACACTACTGCAGTACTACCGCTGCACTACCGCTACACTACTGCAGTACTACCGCTGCACTACCGCTACACTACTGCAGTACTACCGCTGCACTACCGCTACACTACCGGTATAGAGGGTATAGAGGGTATAGGGGGTATAGAGGGTATAGTGGGTGTAGGGGGTATAGAGGGTATAGAGGGTATAGAGGGTATAGTGGGTATAGAGGGTAAAGGGGGTATAGAGGGTATAGAGGGTATAGAGGGTATAGAGGGTATAGAGGGTATAGAGGGTATAGGGGGTATAGAGGGTATAGAGTGTAGAGTATAGTGTAGCGGCACTACCGCTATACTACCGCTACACTACTGCAGTACTACCGCTGCACTACCGCTACACTACTGCAGTACTACCGCTGCACTACCGCTACACTACTGCAGTACTACCGCTGCACTACCGCTACACTACTGCAGTACTACCGCTGCACTACCGCTACACTACCGCTACACTACTGCAGTACTACCGCTGCACTACCGCTATACTACCGCTACACTACTGCAGTACTACCGCTGCACTACCGCTACACTACCGCTACACTACTGCAGTACTACCGCTGCACTACCGCTACACTACTGCAGTACTACCGCTGCACTACCGCTACACTACTGCAGTACTACCGCTGCACTACCGCTACACTACTGCAGTACTACCGCTGCACTACCGCTACACTACTGCAGTACTACCGCTGCACTACCGCTGCACTACCGCTACACTACTGCAGTACTACCGCTGCACTACCGCTACACTACTGCAGTACTACCGCTGCACTACCGCTACACTACTGCAGTACTACCGCTGCACTACCGCTACACTACTGCAGTACTACCGCTGCACTACCGCTACACTACTGCAGTACTACCGCTGCACTACCGCTACACTACCGGTATAGAGGGTATAGAGGGTATAGATGGTATAGGGGGTATAGAGGGTATAGTGGGTATAGGGGGTATAGAGGGTATAGAGGGTATAGAGGGTATAGAGGGTATAGAGGGTATAGAGGGTATAGAGGGTATAGAGGGTAAAGGGGGTATAGAGGGTATAGAGGGTATAGAGGGTATAGGGGGTATAGAGGGTATAGTGGGTATAGAGGGTATAGAGGGTATAGGGGGTATAGAGGGTATAGAGGGTATAGAGGGTATAGGGGTATAGAGGGTATAGTGGGTATAGAGGGTATAGTGGGTATAGGGGGTATAGAGGGAATACAGGGTATAGTGGGTATAGGGGGTATAGAGGGTATAGGGGGTATAGAGGGTATAGAGGGTATAGAGTGTAGAGTATAGTGTAGCGGCACTACCGCTATACTACCGCTACACTACTGCAGTACTACCGCTGCACTACCGCTGCACTACCGCTACACTACTGCAGTACTACCGCTGCACTACCGCTACACTACTGCAGTACTACCGCTGCACTACCGCTACACTACTGCAGTACTACCGCTGCACTACCGCTACACTACCGCTACACTACTGCAGTACTACCGCTGCACTACCGCTATGCTACCGCTACACTACTGCAGTACTACCGCTGCACTACCGCTACACTACTGCAGTACTACCGCTGCACTACCGCTACACTACCGCTACACTACTGCAGTACTACCGCTGCACTACCGCTACACTACCGCTACACTACTGCAGTACTACCGCTGCACTACCGCTACACTACTGCAGTACTACCGCTGCACTACCGCTACACTACCGCTACACTACTGCAGTACTACCGCTGCACTACCGCTATACTACCGCTACACTACTGCAGTACTACCGCTGCACTACCGCTACACTACCGCTACACTACTGCAGTACTACCGCTGCACTACCGCTACACTACTGCAGTACTACCGCTGCACTACCGCTACACTACTGCAGTACTACCGCTGCACTACCGCTACACTACTGCAGTACTACCGCTGCACTACCGCTACACTACCGCTACACTACTGCAGTACTACCGCTGCACTACCGCTACACTACTGCAGTACTACCGCTGCACTACCGCTACACTACTGCAGTACTACCGCTGCACTACCGCTACACTACCGCTACACTACTGCAGTACTACCGCTGCACTACCGCTATACTACCGCTACACTACTGCAGTACTACCGCTGCACTACCGCTACACTACTGCAGTACTACCGCTGCACTACCGCTACACTACCGCTACACTACTGCAGTACTACCGCTGCACTACCGCTATACTACCGCTACACTACTGCAGTACTACCGCTGCACTACCGCTACACTACTGCAGTACTACCGCTGCACTACCGCTACACTACCGCTACACTACTGCAGTACTACCGCTGCACTACCGCTACACTACCGCTACACTACTGCAGTACTACCGCTGCACTACCGCTATACTACCGCTACACTACTGCAGTACTACCGCTGCACTACCGCTACACTACTGCAGTACTACCGCTGCACTACCGCTACACTACCGCTACACTACTGCAGTACTACCGCTGCACTACCGCTATACTACCGCTACACTACTGCAGTACTACCGCTGCACTACCGCTACACTACTGCAGTACTACCGCTGCACTACCGCTACACTACCGCTACACTACTGCAGTACTACCGCTGCACTACCGCTACACTACCGCTACACTACTGCAGTACTACCGCTGCACTACCGCTACACTACTGCAGTACTACCGCTGCACTACCGCTACACTACCGCTACACTACTGCAGTACTACCGCTGCACTACCGCTATACTACCGCTACACTACTGCAGTACTACCGCTGCACTACCGCTACACTACTGCAGTACTACCGCTGCACTACCGCTACACTACCGCTACACTACTGCAGTACTACCGCTGCACTACCGCTACACTACCGCTACACTACTGCAGTACTACCGCTGCACTACCGCTACACTACTGCAGTACTACCGCTGCACTACCGCTACACTACCGCTACACTACTGCAGTACTACCGCTGCACTACCGCTATACTACCGCTACACTACTGCAGTACTACCGCTGCACTACCGCTACACTACTGCAGTACTACCGCTGCACTACCGCTACACTACCGCTACACTACTGCAGTACTACCGCTGCACTACCGCTATACTACCGCTACACTACTGCAGTACTACCGCTGCACTACCGCTACACTACTGCAGTACTACCGCTGCACTACCGCTACACTACAGCTACACTACTGCAGTACTACCGCTGCACTACCGCTATACTACCGCTACACTACTGCAGTACTACCGCTGCACTACCGCTACACTACTGCAGTACTACCGCTGCACTACCGCTACACTACCGCTACACTACTGCAGTACTACCGCTGCACTACCGCTACACTACCGCTACACTACTGCAGTACTACCGCTGCACTACCGCTACACTACTGCAGTACAACCGCTGCACTACCGCTACACTACCGCTACACTACTGCAGTACTACCGCTGCACTACCGCTATACTACCGCTACACTACTGCAGTACTACCGCTGCACTACCGCTACACTACCGCTACACTACTGCAGTACTACCGCTGCACTACCGCTACACTACTGCAGTACTACCGCTGCACTACCGCTACACTACTGCAGTACTACCGCTGCACTACCGCTACACTACTGCAGTACTACCGCTGCACTACCGCTACACTACCGCTACACTACTGCAGTACTACCGCTGCACTACCGCTGCACTACCGCTACACTACTGCAGTACTACCGCTGCACTACCGCTACACTACTGCAGTACTACCGCTGCACTACCGCTACACTACTGCAGTACTACCGCTGCACTACCGCTACACTACTGCAGTACTACCGCTGCACTACCGCTACACTACTGCAGTACTACCGCTGCACTACCGCTAGACTACTGCAGTACTACCGCTGCACTACCGCTACACTACTGCAGTACTACCGCTGCAGTACTACCGCTACACTACTGCAGTACTACCGCTGCACTACCGCTGCACTACCGCTACACTACTGCAGTACTACCGCTGCACTACCGCTACACTACTGCAGTACTACCGCTGCACTACCGCTACACTACCGCTACACTACTGCAGTACTACCGCTGCACTACCGCTATACTACCGCTACACTACTGCAGTACTACCGCTGCACTACCGCTACACTACTGCAGTACTACCGCTGCACTACCGCTACACTACCGCTACACTACTGCAGTACTACCGCTGCACTACCGCTATACTACCGCTACACTACTGCAGTACTACCGCTGCACTACCGCTACACTACTGCAGTACTACCGCTGCACTACCGCTACACTACCGCTACACTACTGCAGTACTACCGCTGCACTACCGCTACACTACCGCTACACTACTGCAGTACTACCGCTGCACTACCGCTATACTACCGCTACACTACTGCAGTACTACCGCTGCACTACCGCTACACTACTGCAGTACTACCGCTGCACTACCGCTACACTACCGCTACACTACTGCAGTACTACCGCTGCACTACCGCTATACTACCGCTACACTACTGCAGTACTACCGCTGCACTACCGCTACACTACTGCAGTACTACCGCTGCACTACCGCTACACTACCGCTACACTACTGCAGTACTACCGCTGCACTACCGCTACACTACCGCTACACTACTGCAGTACTACCGCTGCACTACCGCTACACTACTGCAGTACTACCGCTGCACTACCGCTACACTACCGCTACACTACTGCAGTACTACCGCTGCACTACCGCTATACTACCGCTACACTACTGCAGTACTACCGCTGCACTACCGCTACACTACTGCAGTACTACCGCTGCACTACCGCTACACTACCGCTACACTACTGCAGTACTACCGCTGCACTACCGCTACACTACCGCTACACTACTGCAGTACTACCGCTGCACTACCGCTACACTACTGCAGTACTACCGCTGCACTACCGCTACACTACCGCTACACTACTGCAGTACTACCGCTGCACTACCGCTATACTACCGCTACACTACTGCAGTACTACCGCTGCACTACCGCTACACTACTGCAGTACTACCGCTGCACTACCGCTACACTACCGCTACACTACTGCAGTACTACCGCTGCACTACCGCTATACTACCGCTACACTACTGCAGTACTACCGCTGCACTACCGCTACACTACTGCAGTACTACCGCTGCACTACCGCTACACTACAGCTACACTACTGCAGTACTACCGCTGCACTACCGCTATACTACCGCTACACTACTGCAGTACTACCGCTGCACTACCGCTACACTACTGCAGTACTACCGCTGCACTACCGCTACACTACCGCTACACTACTGCAGTACTACCGCTGCACTACCGCTACACTACCGCTACACTACTGCAGTACTACCGCTGCACTACCGCTACACTACTGCAGTACTACCGCTGCACTACCGCTACACTACCGCTACACTACTGCAGTACTACCGCTGCACTACCGCTATACTACCGCTACACTACTGCAGTACTACCGCTGCACTACCGCTACACTACCGCTACACTACTGCAGTACTACCGCTGCACTACCGCTACACTACTGCAGTACTACCGCTGCACTACCGCTACACTACTGCAGTACTACCGCTGCACTACCGCTACACTACTGCAGTACTACCGCTGCACTACCGCTACACTACCGCTACACTACTGCAGTACTACCGCTGCACTACCGCTGCACTACCGCTACACTACTGCAGTACTACCGCTGCACTACCGCTACACTACTGCAGTACTACCGCTGCACTACCGCTACACTACTGCAGTACTACCGCTGCACTACCGCTACACTACTGCAGTACTACCGCTGCACTACCGCTACACTACTGCAGTACTACCGCTGCACTACCGCTAGACTACTGCAGTACTACCGCTGCACTACCGCTACACTACTGCAGTACTACCGCTGCAGTACTACCGCTACACTACTGCAGTACTACCGCTGCACTACCGCTGCACTACCGCTACACTACTGCAGTACTACCGCTGCACTACCGCTACACTACTGCAGTACTACCGCTGCACTACCGCTACACTACTGCAGTACTACCGCTGCACTACCGCTACACTACTGCAGTACTACCGCTGCACTACCGCTACACTACTGCAGTACTACCGCTGCACTACCGCTACACTACTACCGCTACACTACTGCAGTACTACCGCTGCACTACCGCTGCACTACCGCTACACTACTGCAGTACTACCGCTGCACTACCGCTACACTACTGCAGTACTACCGCTGCACTACCGCTACACT
Source organism: Drosophila neocordata (assembly GCA_018903615.1). NCBI lineage: Eukaryota > Metazoa > Arthropoda > Insecta > Diptera > Drosophilidae > Drosophila > Drosophila neocordata. The sequence continues at coordinate 4,370,074 of JAEIGI010000011.1, forward strand.
ACTGCAGTACTACCGCTGCACTACCGCTACACTACTGCAGTACTACCGCTGCACTACCGCTACACTACTGCAGTACTACCGCTGCACTACCGCTACACTACCGCTACACTACTGCAGTACTACCGCTGCACTACCGCTACACTACTGCAGTACTACCGCTGCACTACCGCTACACTACTGCAGTACTACCGCTGCACTACCGCTACACTACTGCAGTACTACCGCTGCACTACCGCTACACTACCGCTACACTACTGCAGTACTACCGCTGCACTACCGCTACACTACCGCTACACTACTGCAGTACTACCGCTGCACTACCGCTAAACTACTGCAGTACTACCGCTGCACTACCGCTACACTACTGCAGTACTACCGCTGCACTACCGCTACACTACTGCAGTACTACCGCTGCACTACCGCTACACTACTGCAGTACTACCGCTGCACTACCGCTACACTACCGCTACACTACTGCAGTACTACCGCTGCACTACCGCTAGACTACTGCAGTACTACCGCTGCACTACCGCTACACTACTGCAGTACTACCGCTGCACTACCGCTACACTACTGCAGTACTACCGCTGCACTACCGCTGCACTACCGCTACACTACTGCAGTACTACCGCTGCACTACCGCTACACTACTGCAGTACTACCGCTGCACTACCGCTACACTACTGCAGTACTACCGCTGCACTACCGCTACACTACTGCAGTACTACCGCTGCACTACCGCTACACTACTGCAGTACTACCGCTGCACTACCGCTACACTACTGCAGTACTACCGCTGCACTACCGCTACACTACTGCAGTACTACCGCTGCACTACCGCTACACTACTGCAGTACTACCGCTGCACTACCGCTACACTACTGCAGTACTACCGCTGCACTACCGCTACACTACCGCTACACTACTGCAGTACTACCGCTGCACTACTGCAGTACTACCGCTGCACTACCGCTACACTACCGCTACACTACTGCAGTACTACCGCTGCACTACCGCTAGACTACTGCAGTACTACCGCTGCACTACCGCTACACTACTGCAGTACTACCGCTGCACTACCGCTACACTACTGCAGTACTACCGCTACACTACCACTACACTACTGCAGTACTACCGCTGCACTACCGCTACACTACTGCAGTACTACCGCTGCACTACCGCTACACTACTGCAGTACTACCGCTGCACTACCGCTACACTACTGCAGTACTACCGCTGCACTACCGCTACACTACTGCAGTACTACCGCTGCACTACCGCTACACTACTGCAGTACTACCGCTACAGTACTGCACTACTTAATATACTAATATTTAAACTGTCCGATTTGCTTATATTATAAGTAAAATTCATATTTGTTCAATGGGCGGTAAATTCGAAGAGTTGCCATACATTAATTTTGGCGATCCCCTTGTTTATATTTTCCTAAGTGTGACCTTAGCATGTGTCACATTATTTTTGACTCCCATACAGGAATATAAAAATGCGAATTTCTTGAAAACTGGACTATAGAAATGAATGAAATTTATAGGGAATACATATTATTTGATTCTTAATCAAATGGCATACCGTGCATGTCGAGCCACTTTCTCTTAGAGATAGCGACGATTAAGTGTGACCCCATATTTCTCAAAAACTGGACTAACGAACTTGCTAAAACTTTGTAGAGATGTTTATGAATATGTAGAGCATAAGCTGGATTACCGTGCACTGCGAGCCACGTCCTGTGAGTGAAGCTATTTGGCCACCAATATAAAACTAATTCATTTTGCTTCTTTTGTATGGGGGAATACTATAGGTTGGTTCACCTTTATAAAATTTTCTCAAAAACTGGACTAAGGATTTTGATAAAACTTTGTAGAGATACTTTTGAATATGTGGAGCATAAACTGGATTACCGTGCATTGCAAGTCACGTCCTGTGAGTGGAGCAATTAAAACTTATTTATTTTGCCTATTTTGTATGGGGAAAATCATAGGCTGGTTCACTTTTATTAGATTTTCTCAAAAACTGGACTAACAAATTGGATCAAATTTGGTGGAGATGTTTATGAATATGTGGAGCATTTACTGGACTATCGTGCATTGCGAGCCACGTCCTGTGAGTGGAGCTATGCTCCAATATGTGGGGAGCTGATTTTTCATGACCAATTTTTTAGAGTCTGCAATACCCAAAACTAGCCAAAACTGAATAAAATCAATAGATTTTGCTATAATTTATGAATTTAAGCTTTGTTTGGTTCAAAAAAGTTAATAATTAGCGAAATAATTGAATTTAAAAAAATGAAAAAAAGTTAACAGTGGCTTAACAGCGACCGTCGCTAACTCGACATTAACAGACCGTCGCTAACTTGACGGACATAATATTCTTATCTAGACCTTAACAGTCCCCTTTAACCTTAGCAGTCTCATTTTGAGTAAACATTGCGATATTCTGTTGAATTAACATCGGCTTGAAAATGTTACTGCTAACTTTACATCAGCGGCTCCAAAATAAGTTAGGTAACATTGCGATATTCTTTTTAATTAACATCGGCTTGAAAATGTTATAGTTAACAGCAGCTTTCGCTGCTCCAAAATAAGTTTGATAACATTGCAATATTCCTTTAAATTAACATCAGCTTGAAAATGTTACTGTTAACTTAACACCAACTGCTCCAAAATGAGTTGGATAACATTGCGATATTCTTTTTAATTAACATGGGCTTGAAAATGTTATAGTTAACAGTTTGATAACATAACAGTGCGACGATTGGCCATATGAGCAGTCCCATGTGGATTGGAAAATTAGTCGGCGTGTGGGCGGCGGAGTGATCGGACCTAAGTTTTTTGCTGAGTCATCGGGTAAGTTAAAATAAATATTTTTTTACTTCTAATGTTCAAATTGTATTATTTAAAAGTAAATGTTTTAAATAAAAGTCATAATATATATTTTTTTATATTCTATTTACAGATTCAATGCGTGACCGGCAGTCGTAGTGGCCCTGGATTTTCAAAGTAATCAAGTGAGTAAAATATAAAGATTTTTTTGGTTTAATATATTTAATATATATTTTTAATATATATTTTTTTTAAGCCAAATTATTGAAAATAACTATAATATAGTAAAAGCCATTGTTAACCTTTCTAAAACCTCAATTTCTGCTGAGTCATGATCAGTTGATTAAAAATTAAATATTTTATAATATATTTTTCAGATCTGATGGCAGTTTTTTTCAATACAGCTAAACGTCCTAATGAAAAAATAATATAATGGCTATTATTTTCTTAAATGTTTCTGCATTAAAGAAGTGCCGTGGAAGTCATTATGAGATTAATCATTTAACACTCATAGAAAGCAATGATTCTTTTTAATTATTTTATAAAGCCTTTTTTTTAATTCCATTGTTTTTATTTGACACTGGAAATTATGGCAAACTACTTCAAACAAATCCTTTTAATTAATTTGAAACTCGTCAGCACGTGGTCATATCTGATCTGCAGCTAACTAACTTGTAAGCACGTGGTCTGGCTTACAGCCATATCTTGTCTTTATATTCGATTATATTTACAATTATACTAATTATTTTTCAATTCACAGGCTATATCATCGTTTATGGAAAAGCTTATTGGATATGAAAAGCCAAAGAAAAGCAAAGAAATATGGATATGATACACAAAGGAAAATGAAGGAAATATGAAAAACTTATCTAAATCAGAGTGAGTAACAATATTACAAATATAAGGTTTATTTTCTGATTGATTGTTTATATATGTATAAAAATTGTTCTCGGGGCTATATAATAAGGGTATCTTGTTTAAGCAATATATCTATCTATTCAAATTCATTTGGTATACCAAATTGGCTAAAAGTCATATTTTAAAATTGAATTTATATATTCTTTGTATAAAGCTAAAATGTAAAAAATTCAAAGGAGCAAAGTTTGCCATGATTTCGATAAATTAAGACATATACTAATTGTCAATTGTTGGCCATGTAGCGATTGAGTTTTCAGATTTCCATTCTATATACATAAATTGGCTAGCTTGATGTGGTGTAAACTCATCAACATGCGTTAAATTTCAATGGTAACCAACTTGGTGTGGTCTTTGATGGGAATGTGTTGTTTGCAGAAATGTTTATTGCCCCACATTGTTGCCTAATGCAATTATTCGCATTTTGTGAGCCATTTCAGGCTACACACACACACACACGCATCAACACACAGTCACACCTACACACACACACACACGCATCAACACACAGTCACACCTACACACGCAATCAATTTGCCTTCTGCTTGTTACTGAAATTTCATTACATTGTGTAAACAAAGTGCACGTGTCCCTCGTACTAGTACTCATCCAACAACAACAAATGGTAAGGATAACTGGCATTTCATTTTGTTATAATGGCGCATGCGCGGATAAATCAAAATAAGCGCACACACACGATATTCCCATCATATTTAAAAAATATAAAATATGGCATCAAATCATTTTTACCATTTCGTTTGCTGTGTTTCATTCAATTATCAAAAATAATTTAAAATAATTTCATACACATATGAAACATACTTTTCTATTAGATGTATATGTATTTATATATATATATATAGTAGAATCCTACTTGGGATGGTATAAAGGAAACATGTCTGACTGGTGGTCACGTCGTAATCAGCAAAAGGTTCGCTTAGTTGCGGTTATAAAGTCACCTACGTGACTTAAATTACAAAATGCAAAAAGGCTTCAAAATTATATCTAATTTATGTAGTTTACGTTTTGGATTTATTGTGCCTATGATTTTTATTTACCAAATGGAAATTGATATGCTTGTATACAGTTTAAGCCTTTCTTTTTTTTTACATTTTTGTTTTAACCTCCTCCTTATGTATGTATGTGGTAAAAGCAATGTGCGTGCGCTAATTTAGCAGCGACCTAAAGTGGCCCTTCATTCAAGTACAACTGGCATACGCCGCTTGGTTTCATGAGTGCCTGCGGGATTTTGTCGGGAGGGCAATTGATGGGTTATGCCAACTGTTAACTGCATGCTTTTTCATTAACCAATTACACAAATTATGCATGCTAATGAGGTGAAAGAATGGAAATGGGAAATAGGGAAAATGCGAAAAGAAACCTTGACAATTTTTTTTTTGGTTTTCAACATTTTTTGGGGGATTTGAATCGATCTCAAAGGAGTTCTAAAAACTGCGACATGTGTGCGACGGCTTAGAAGGCGTGGCAATGAGACACGCCTTTGCTAGCCCCCTTAAAGACTAAACTTATAATCAGCATTCCAGCATGATTTCAACATAAATACAAGGCAAATACACACGGACATCTACACTTGGAGACTTACGCCCACTTGACTTGAAGGCTCCTGTCGTGATTTCTGGCCCACAAGAATAGACAAGATCTTGGCCATGCTTCGTGCTGGTTGCCAAGATTATGCACTAGAGATAATTATTTGGCCAGCCAGCTACTACAAGCGGCATTTGCTTTCACTGCCAATTCCAATTCCATTTCCATTTCCACTTTTACTTTCATGTTTCAACGCTTTATGCTCCTTGCCGGTTGCTGTTGCTGCTGCTGCTCCTTCTGCTGTTGATGTTGGCAAGTTGTGCCCTGGAGACTAGTTGGTCGAGAGTAATGTCCGGGTGTTCCATGTCCGTACATGTATATGTATATCTAAGTGTGTGTGTGTGTTTGCTTGCTTGTGTATGGCTCTCTTATTATCTCCTTCTGCTGCTGGTAGGCGTTGCCACCAAGTGTCATAAATAAAATGGCAACTATGTATGAGTATGGGCAAGGCCTCACTTAAACACCATTATTAAGTAAATACATAAGTATTGTAACTAGATGTTCTATATATATATATATATATATATATATCTGTATATAAATCTATGTACTAAAGTATTCACCTTTTTAATATCACTTTTCACTAATTGTTTGGCAGTGTAAAAAAAATATATTACCAATCATTAATCACAGTCACAGAATTGGATTTATTATTGTTGTTCGTGTAAACAATTATAATTACACCTCACAATATTTGTACATATTCTATTAAAGTTTACCCCAAGGTAAAGGCAATGGGAACTTGCCAAATAATATAACCTAAAGGTTACCTAAATAAATGTCATTTGATACACCGGAATATATAAAGAATTAAATTTCAGTAAACAATAAATTCATAGAAAAGCTATAGAAAATCAAATTTTAGTTAAGCTTTAACTTAGTTCACAAATAATAGAAATTTAAATAGTCTGAATTGCTTTTTTTATTGCGGAATTAGAAAAATTTATAAGATTTCTGAGTTTTATAAGTATTTTATGCATTTGTTTATTTATTAATTTATAATTCATTTGGATCTGGAAATGAGTTGGAAAAGTTATTAAAATTATTATAAAAAACCAACGCTCAAAAAACTATGAAATAAGAAGCCATAAAACTGATTCATATTATATTAAATTGTTTAAAGAATCAAACTTTTAATAAGTATAAAGATTTATAAACTAATTTTTAATTCTGATTTTTATTTCATTTTCATGTGTTTTTTTTACTGGTTGATTTATCAAACTTTAATTTGTATTAAAAAGGGTAGGAAATATAAAAAATTATTAGATGAAAAAATATAATAATTATGTTGAAGCAATTGAATGCTTTATGGAATCCAAAGAAATGATATATGATGACGACATCATACTTCATTCAAGCTTACTTTTATTCTAATAATTAATAATAAAAAAATGTTAACTAGCTTTGTATTTCATTATTAAAATTTTCTTGGAAATTTTAGCTAACAATTTATATAATTAACTTTTAATACGATAACGTATTACTGAATAACTGAGGTAAAGGTTTTTATGCAATTAACCTTTTAAATGTGGCTATAGTTACCTTAGAAACCATTAGCCAGTTTTTCTTGTCATATATTGATTTGGTTAACCTTTAGGTAAGAAACTTATGTCTAAAAAGAAATGTACTATACAATATTGTTAAGACCAATCAGTCTCAGACAGCTAAAGTATAGGTTAAATAATGATGAGCAGCATATTTTTTTTTTTTTTTTTTTTTTTTTGGTAAACTTAATGGCAGCATATTTTATCATGATAGGTTGCTTTTAACACAAGTTTGAAGACATAAAATATCCTTAAAGCATTTAACTAATTTCACACATACATATGCTTTAGTACAAGTCATGTGGCTAAATGTATTGAGGTCTTAAGTCATAGGATTTCAAGCACAGCGCCATATTCAGTGTATTGTTTGTCATGCCAAAGTCAATTTACTCTTTTCAAAGGGCACTTTATTGGTTACTTGACAAATGCTAATGGTTCAACACTAGCGTGCACACACACACATGCATACATACATATATCCATGTGTATACCACAAAATGTATATACATATGAGTGGAAAGTTTGCATGTCATTCGAGTTGTGCTTCATTTCAACGTGCCAAGGTGTGAAACAATGTGCACTCTCGGCACACAGATACAAACACAGAAAGGAAGTTTTACCCCAGCTATGTTTTTTTTTTTTTGGTTTTAATGCATTTTCGCTTGTTGTTGTTTTTTGTAGATTTATTTTGTTGATACAAAAATGTAATGTAGTTTATAACTTGGTGAAAAGTTGAAGCAGCGCGCCTGAAAGTATACTGCAAATTCAACAAAACTGCTAGTGTTTATATATATATATATATGTATGTATGTATGTGTGTGTGTGTGCCTGAGTGTTTCTGCTTGTGTTTGGGATGAGCTATATTTTCATATGCTCAATTATTTAATACACCAAGCAACTAACAGCTTTAGCGTTAGCTTCATCTGCTGTTTTGCCTCTTTCAATGGCTTTAAGGAACAAAGACGGCTAAGAGAAGCAGAAGATATAGAAGTAAATGGGGGGCTTGTGGGGGGGTGGCAACAGACCAATTATAATTGCCCACCCATAGCCTTTGAACCGCTTGTTGTCTGGCATGGACAAGCCTCTTCGATTGCAGGTCGGGCCCAACTTTCTGCACCATTTCTTCTTCTGTAAGAAAACAGCTGGAAGAGAGCTTAAGTAACCATACTTTGCTTTTATTTATGGCTCGGTCTGGCTTTAAAAGCCATCCACCCACCACGCCTTTATTTTGTCTCTGACAGGTTCTTCTTTACTCTGCATTTGGTAAAACTTATTGTAGGTCTGTTGCCTTTTGTTAGACTGAATTATTGATTTTCATTAGTTGTCTTTCACGTCTTCGATTACATGGCTGAGTTGTAACAACAATTTCAATTTCAGTTTGATTTGTCAACGTTTTTATCTATACATATATATATATATATATATACATGATTTCCTTTGAATATGCCGCTCAATTGGCCCACCCGTTGTGTTGCGGCGGAGATTTAATTACAACCGCATTTCTCCCCTCCTTAACTCAATTGAAATGTTTGGTCTTGTCTTGTGTTAAATCTTGAGACTGACACAAATATAAAAAAAAACCCAACAGTTGGGGGATTTTTTAATTTAATTAAAAAGTCAACGGCCGGCGTCCAACCATCACACTGTGGCCACAATGCAATTGTAAGGTTTCCATTTTAATTAAAGTTTTTACGCGCATTTACTTGAAATCGCAGCACAAAATAGCAATGCCCATCGGCAGATGACCAAATAAAAAAAAAATATATAAAAAATATAAGAAAAATATTGTATTTCGTTAGAGCTGCAGATGCTGCAGAGAAAACCCAGCAAAAAGATAAATGTGGAAAATGAATGAGCAGGTAAAATGTTTACCTTAAAGTTTACCAAATTTCATTTCTAAATTAAATGTTTGTGTCAAATGTTGCGGGTTATGTTAAATTTGATATTGAAAATGGTTAAACTTAGATATGTGTGTGTGTGTGTGTCTCGGTGTGTGTATCTAAGCCGCTATAATCTGTTGATAAGTTGTTTAATGAAACCGGCAAGGGCTTCTCAATTTTCTTGAAACTTTTCATTGAGTTTCTTGGCATAATCAGCTCAGTTTATGCAACGCCATGTTCTCAGGCAGGGGGCAAGGCCAAATTGTTGTGGTTAACCCTTTTTTTTTTGCTTTCTTTTTTTTTTTTTTTTTTTTTGCATTCCAATTAGCCGAGTCGATGAACTTAATATTGAAAAAGGGTAATGGCAAATAATTGGCGTGGATAAACCAACATTAAGCAACATTAAATTATGCACTGAGGGATTCTCCTCATAGACCATACAATTGAAATGGCTTTCAGACAGATACAGTAAAGGCCAAAGGAAAAATGAGGAGCCAGCGAGGCAGAGAGGCTGCTGCAGGCTTCGATGGTGTTGGGCATGGTGATGGGGTTGACGCTAGCTAGCGAGTAGCAATTAAAATGTCAATTGCAACGCCCTTAGGCGATGACTAAGCAGCGTAGCAGGCGGCAACAACGGAAATGGCAAACAGCTCCATCAGCACCCGGTTGGGATGCAGTCGGTGACGTTGGATACAGCACCACCATGGCTATGGACAAATATTGCAATTTCATTTCGTTCACTCTGGGATGCCAACTACTATTACCTCTCTGCCACATAGCTTTCTCTTTCGCTCTCTCTCTCTCTCTCTCTCTGTTGCTTGCTCGCTCGCTCTGCTTATTGCCAACTAATTTCGATGCGGTCTTTGCCAAGTTTGCACACTGCATTCACGCCACGGGATACTGAATTTTGCGGCATACCACACACGCCTTTGTCACCAAATGAATTCCATTATTAACATTGGCCAACGAGAACAATAGCAAACAATTAAATAGAAAGCACAAGGTCAAATGAGGTCAAGAGTGTGTGAATGTGTCGTCTACTTATTTTTGTAAAATTGTTTAACAAATTGCACACCAGTTGCTGAAAAATTCTTCAAACCTCATTCCCATTTATTGCCACTAACCTGTGGCGACCTATTTCAATTTTAAAAATAGTCAGCTAATGTGTTAACTTGGTTAACTTGGCTAGGTCGCATCCTGTCTTTATGGTTCATTGACTCAATATAATTTGATTTAAATGGGCAACAAACTAAAAATAGCATTTGAAATCGATGTTGTTATGGATGAATGAGCTGCAGTTTAAATTTAGAGCTAACAAATGAAAATGTCAACCTTAGCATAGGTCAGGTGCACAGGTGTTTTTTGGGGTCAAAAATAGGTGTGCCGTTTATATATACATGTGTGTGTGTGTCTGTGTAATGAAATTACATACGTGGCATTCATTTTCTGCCTTGCACTTTCCAGTTTGCAATTAAATTAAAAACTTTCGATGTACACCACCATAACGAGGGTGAACTTTGGCGACAAAAAAGGACCATAGAAAGGACTCCTTTATCCACCGGCTTGTTGACGAAAGAAAATACGTGACATGAACAAGAAATGGTCAAAGTTCCAGTGTGTAATCTAGCGGGCAGAGGAAAGAAGGGAACATATGTTGGCTAACTGAAAATAGGTTCATTGAACTGCATTAAATATTACTGTAGTTATGTTGAGCAAATAAAAGGATGCTTAAACCACTTCAATCTGAACTATGGCAATTTAATTGAATTCTAGAATAATTGAATTGCAATCAAAGATTGCAGACATAGAGGTAAAAGTACTATATATATATCTATTATTTAATAGATTATTTAAAAGCTCTTGATTATTAGTTTCTATTATTTTATACCCTTTAATGCAAAGACTTTGAAGGGGTCATACTAAAATTAGTTATTACTTTATAATTATATAGAAACGAATAACATTTCTGATTCTAAATACCAAATTTCACCATATTTTATTGAGTTTACAAATCAATTTCTATATATTTTATATCAACAAATAACATAAAAATTGTTATAACAGTTTTGTTTCATTTTGTTTTTGCCCTTTGTATTTTTTGTAATTTATAAATTCTCAATTTGTTCTTCTTTTTATTTAAATGTTGTTAAAAAAAAGCTTTCGATTTATTGCTCTTGTTTTCTTTATAGATTTTATATAATATTAAATAAAAAGCCAATTATAAAAGTCGTAAAACAAACAAACATAAAATTTTAGCCACAGTGGTTTTTTGTTCAAATTAATTGCTTTAATTTCAAACCATTTTTTTTTCCAAATAATTACTAACCAAAACCTTTTTGAGTGTTATTATGGTCTACATTCCATTTATTATTTACATTCCATTTCTAATTTTAGTATCAAACATTTATTATTAGAAATCAAATCAAAGTGAATAATAAATAAAGACAAAGTTCAATTAATAATTAATCTAGCAATAAATTGATTTGTAATAACGAACTTTGCTAACTATTAGTATTTCTGAAAATAAACTTTTCTATTCCTTAGAACACAATTAATCTTGCCTAAAAAAAGAAAATTGTTTTGATTAGTTGAAGTTGTTTTAACCATTCCGTGTGGTATTTTACAGCTTACCTAGTTGCCTTGTAGTTATTGATAAATATTTGAAAACGGGTCGTATACGTCATATTTGTAAAAAGAGTTTTTAAACTGTTTCACAAACTATATATACTACTTATTTTTTTTTAAGTTAGTTTGTTCATTCTTATAGAGATTGTTAACTATTTAAATAGTTAAAAACTTTATTTATTTCTTCTTTGCCAGACTTTTTTTTAGTCCCTAAAATGTTCAACAGTCAAAGAGAGGCAACAACTGGAGGCGATTTTTTCTATTAGTTGTACCATTTGTTGTGGCATGTTTCATGAACAGAAGTAGACAAATACAAATGTTTATATATATGTATATATATATTTAAGTCTTGTCAATTGTTTTTTATTTTTTTTGGGAGCAGTTCACTGAACTCAAATACATAGAATTGAAAGAGAAATAATGCATATATATATATATATATTCGTTTCGTTCAGCAGACACTTGGCCGCTTTCTTTTTCAATTCGTTTTCTTACTCTTGGCTAAAATTTTATTTATTTATATATTGCCAAAATGTTGCCTTTTAGATCCTGCTGTTATTTTTAGTTTTCTAGCCGTCTCCTTGGAACCGGTGCACTTGCTTTCATTAAACATTAACGACATTGTCTGGCTGGAAAAACGTCTCTGGGGCATTTTGTTAGGTGGCGTTCCTTTTTCTAGAGTTTCTTTTTGCATCAACTTCTCCCTTTTCTTCTTTTCTCTTTTGCTGTTGCAGTCAAAATATGAGGCAAAAGCGCAACGTCAAAAAAAAAAAAAAGAAAAAGGAGGAAATTGTACGCTTAATGGTCATTGCCGTGCGGAATGAAACTGCCATTGGGTGCAGAAGTAAAACATTTGCTGGATATTCCTTTTTTGCCTATTGAATTATTTAAAAAGCTTTCTTTTCCAACGCTGCTGCTGCTGCTGCTGTTGCTGCTCTCGAACGCTTCGGGATTAAAGCAAATCAAAAAGTCAGTGTCCGACTTGACAGTAGCAAAAGCAAAAGCAGCAGCAGCAGTAGCAGCCGTTGGCAACTCTTTGGCGAATTCGGAGGGTCCGAGCGAATAGTTGGAGCAGTGGTGTTGTCCAAGTCTGTGTCCATGTTCATGTCATCGTCATTGCTGTTGCAGCGGCAGCTGCAGCCTTGTCCGAATGCAATTAAAATGTCAGCGCCACAGGCAAAAGTAGCAATGGGGGCGGGGCAGAAAGTTGAGGGAAAAATGGCTGACTAACATGCAATACCAGAGAAATGGAAAGGAGCTCTCCCCTCGGGACACTGCAAACACGCATTTCGCATGGCGAACGCTTCAATGACTCTGCCATTTGCCATACAGATGTGTGTGTATATATCTCTATGTATGTGTGTGTGTGTGTGTAGAAGTTAGATTTCTGTTCTGTTAGCTGAGCCACCAAAACAACCAAGTGTTGAGTGAAAGGACTAACCACGCCCCCATACAGGCCATTAGGCGCACTTGTGACGTTCGTAAATTAATTTACTGTCAGCCATTTATGTTCCTCAACAATAAGAGCAAATGTTTCCATTACTCTCTTCATTGACAGGCAAAAATTTGTGGCAAAACAACAAAAAATATAAAAGTTATGGCAGTAAAAGTTTTATAATAAATAACATTTAGCTCTCAACAAACGGCTGCACAATGAAATCAAAAGCGATGCCTTCTAATCGTTTATCCCTAATCAGGATTTATGATTAAAGTCGTCTTAATATATAGGTATATAATATTTTATATATGTATATAATCTAAAAAAATTGTCAAAGCTACGTGACTGAGAACTTTATGTGCTAAAGAACAATCATTTTGCAAAAACTTTCTGAGTAAATAAAAACCACTTCTACTCAATCAATTTATAGAGCGTTAATAAAATTTTATTTTTGAAAGTGAAATAGATGTGGGAATGGAGTTTTGAAAGTGAAATAGATGTGGGAATAGAATTTTGAAAGTAAATTAGATGTGAAAAAAAATTTAAATGTGAATTGTTGTTGTTGACTATATATATCTGTTGATATGTATGTTGAATTATATGTTTTTGGGATCAATAAAAGACCATTAAGTAATTTTAAAGGTAAAGTTTTGAAGGCTTTTTCTAAAAAAAGAAGCTTTCATTTAGTTTTATTTTAAATAATTAGAAATTCATTTTTCTTTTTTTCTTAGTATGGCTAAGTAATCACTAAAAGAAAGCTATATTGGTCCACAAATTATAAAGATTTTTAAAAACATTTATTAGAAAAAGAAAGAATTGATTCATTAAACATAATATGAGAATAATTCAATTATCCTTTCTAGTCCTTTGCCTCTGCATCAAAAAGAATTTTATCTTAAACTTATCTTTGTTAAAATTGATTACACTTGATTGATAATTAAGCTGCTCTTAAGCTGTTGTAAGTTCACAAATTGAATTCGATTAAAGGAAATTACATAATAAATTAAATTTCTTTATAGGATATTCAATAAAACTATTATTTATTATTGTATTATTTCGTATCCTAAGTAGTTATTATCTATGCCGTTAGTTAGCTAGTGTCTGGGTTATAATCGCTTTCCATTGTTCATGATAATGGGGTATGGAAACTTACCTGAAATTGCAACCACAAGTTGCGGATATTATCTGAAGGGTTGTCACTATGTTCGAAACAGATACTTAAGCTCTGTCCAGGCGGCAACCCCATTCTGGTTTGACTTGGCCTGGGTCTGTAAACGGAAGCATGCAACTCTGACGGAAATTGCTGCACATGCAATGCACGCAGCGGACCACTTTACATTACCTCCACCCACCCCCGACTCCTTTTCTTTCTCATTCTCTTTAACCAAACGAAACAGACGTTCATGCTGTGGAATGTTGTTTGCATTTCATTTTGTTGTTGTTGCTGTTGCTGTTTTTGCTGCTGTTGCTGTTATTTCTCCATTTTCTCCATTTTCCTTTTTTGTTTTAACAAATTAAAGTAAAAAATTACAATGCATGGCATGCCATAAATACGAAAGTTTAAGACCTTGACAGCCATGACCAATTGACCCAATTGTTCTACCACCATATTTTGCATGTGCTGCTGCTGCTATTGCCGATGGTAAGGTGTTTGAGTGTTGATACTTGCTACCGTTGATGGAAAAGAGGGTCAAACGCCAGAATCTATGTGGGTGGAATGGGAAATGCGGATGTGAGTTTGTTTGCTTTTGAGTACCAAAAATTTGCAGTAGGTAAGCGAGTGGCCAAATTGAATTTTAAGCGCAAATCAAACTGAAGCATGGCCATGTCCCAAAAAAAAAAAAAGGAAAAAAAAAAAACAAAATGAAAAACCTTAGCCACAGCTTCAATATCTGTCCTTTGATTGGGACTATTAGAGCGAAACAGTGGCTCTCTCTTAAACCTAAACATACTCTTGCTGCTCTTTTATCCGGCGCTCTCTCTTTTGTTGGATGAAACGACACGACCTAGGCAAAGGCAGAGACAGAAACAGAGACTGAAGCAGAGACTGTGGCAGAGTCTTTGGCAGAGCCATTAACAGAGGCGTATGGCATAGGGCGCGCTTTCATGGTTAGCCAGTTTGCCGCAGTCTAGCAATGAACACGCAACGCGCGGTTGCCATAATATCCATTTTAAAGGATAAAATAACAAGGATAAACATATCGCCAAAGCATTTCAAATGCCAACATTAACGGTTATACTATAAAATTAAAAAATAAGCAAAAAATTTACAAAAAAAAATATATATAAAAAAAATTTGCTACACTTGGTGAAAAATCTATATAAATATATATATATACGATATTATATTCGTATACAATTTGTGTATGTGTGTGTGTGTGTGTGAGTAAGTGTTTGTGTGTGACCACTACTGAAACTATCATACATACTGTATTCAGTTTCATCTAATACCGCAAATCCTAACGGCTAGTTGAAAATTCACAACGTGCCACTGGCAACGTGCAACATTCTACACCTACATTGTGTCCTACGGGCCGGTAACGCGTCGCATTACATTTTTGGCAGCCGAAAAATGTTGGTTTTAGTTGCACCATTATCTCTATGCACATACAACTTAAAACGCTAGTGGCTGGCTGCCTCGTCGGTTCGTGTCGTTATTCGCGGAACGTGTAGCGCCCAAAAAATCCCCAAAAAAAAAAAAAAATAACAAAAGGGGAAAAAAATTATGCAGACACTTCTCGTTGCCATGTAAGTGATATCCATATGTAATGGGATTTTTAGTTTAGAGTCCTATTTTGGTATAATAAATAACCATGTCCTTGGCTGCAACTTCATCCGGTCTGCCAGACCAAGTTGTCATGTTTGTCAATTGAAATGCAACTGCAACCATAACAACATCCTACCAACTGGCCTACCTTAATTAAATTTCTGAAATTTTATCAAAATTTACGGTACAGTTTCATTCAGCTAACAGGCACGGATGTATACGTACGACCGTGTATATTCATCAGTCAGGTCATCTCAACCCTTAGTTCCATATATATGTATGTGTGTGTGTGTGTATGTGTAACGTGTTCTTGTGGTCAATAACAGGCCATGTCGAACTGTATGCCGCGAGCACTTTTTCTTCCTGTTGGCTTTACTTTTTCTTACTTGAATTTTTTTTGTTGTATTTTTTGTATTTTTTGGCGTTTTGAAAAATTGGCAAAAACTAAAGTCAAACTTCATTGGTACATAGAAAAGGGCGACATGATTTATGTTTGGGTCATGCATCATAGTCCTAAACACACGCTGTGGCCAAAGAGATAATATTTTCCATCCATTACCTACACGGCGGAAGGACTCTACCACATGTAAGAATGTGATGATGGTGCGAAACGTATATATACATATATATATACCTATATATACATCAGTTGACCACATCTAGGAAAGTTTTGGTTACAGTTGTTTCGTGATAATCTCATATAAAAGTTAAGGGTATAAAGAGAGGTTTAAGTTCTATTCTTGAATATTGCAAGCTTGTTTAATATTTCCATAATTTCAAATTATAAAATTTTCATTGATTTTTCAGCTTTTTTATTGCATTTTATAGTACCAAAATTGTGAAAAAATTGATAAATCATAGCTTAAGTTTATTTTTATTATTTATTTTGATACTTTTGCAGGAAGAGTTTAACAGTTTTATTTAGGAGATAATAAAGTTTGGATGGTAATCTGTCCATTACTTAATTTAATTGAATTTCTTTGTACTATTTAATCTATTACTTACTTTACCAACTAGTTCTTGGTTTACCAACTTCTATTTAATTCTAGCAAAAGTCTTTGAATTTCATAATATTGATTGGTTTTATAGCATTTGGTTTGAAACAAAAATCCAAAAAACTTTGACTTTGCCATTTGCTTTACTTATTTTTAAATTTTTAATTTGTCTTCAATTCAAAGCAGCTTTAAATAATAATAAAAGTTGGGTCTAATAACTTTTAAAGATATTAAAGAAACATTGACAAACTTTTGCCTGTGAATCAGAAAACGAAAAAAAATAAAAGTAAATTGAGATTTTATAGTTAGCCAATAGAAAAGTTGGTCTAGTCCAAAAAGCTCACAATAATTTATTGAATTAAATATTTAATATTGCCTTTTACTATTATTATTCCAGTGCAAGTGAAATCAAATAGTTATAGTTTACCAATAGCCATCCCATTTGGCTTTTATTTTTATCTTTATTTTGTATTCCATATTCTCTTTAAATGTTGCCTTTGTGCAATCACACACACACACACACATGCACACACTTTGAGAATATATAAAGAGCAGATGAATAATTGTTATCAAAGGACTCATTTCTTGGCTTATTCGTTTCTTAAAATTTATGAAAACTTTTGATACTCTTCAATACAAAGAATATAAATAATAAAATTTTCTTTTTGATTCAAAAAGTGCTTCATGCTTTGGTTAACTCCCTGCAGTGCATGAATAATATGAATAATTTCATTTACTCACTCCAAAAGAGCCAAACAAACAAATCGTAAATGTAGGCCATTATTTTAGTTTTAGCCTCAGTCATAATAAATCAATGTTCTCGTTGTTCAAAATTAGTAGAATGCAAATAACATGACGTTGTTAATGATTTTGCTCAAATAAAAAAAGGAAATGGTAACAACACAGACACACACACAGATACAGACACAGACACACAAACACCCACACAGATACATGAACATATTGTACTTGTATAATAAAAATATGAAACAAGGCAAAAAAAACAAGTAGCTCGTGGAGAGAGTAAAAGCCCCTTAAACGAGTCATGATGAAGGGGGGGGGGGGGGCGGAGGGGTTGGTTAGCCAACAAGAGGGGTAACGGGAAATATCGAATACCCGGTGTTTTATCAATTGCCATATCGCGTGTTCAAGCGAGCAAAAATAATACCAAACAAGAAGCAACAAAAAGAGCCAAAAACAAAAATCCAAAATGAATGAAAGCGAAATTTATGAAAATGGCAGGAGAAAGAGGGCGGGAATGGGGAAACGCAGGCCAAATCGAAGAATATACATACAAATATATATACATATGTATGCATATACAAACATACATACATATAAATTCCTTGTTTCATATAGCTTGGCATCGGGAGCAAGCGATCGAAAATGTGTGAATTGCTGGCTAACAAGAAATTTGATAACACAGACACTCACACACACACACACACACACACTTATAGACACCTACACAAAGAGACGACTAACAATGACAATATTCCGTCTTGCCATTTGCTTTTCCTTTATTTTTTTTCGATGCTGTCGCTATTAGCCTTTTATATTGTACGGATAAGGATATAGCATATATTTTTTTTGTACTAATCGAACTTTATGCTTTTTGCATTCATGTACAACGAACATTTTACGAGTATCTATGGAACATATATATATAGATCGACATTCCAGTTTCTATATGCTGCGACTGCTGTCAGTTTGCTACAAATGAACTGTTTATGTTAATAAATGAGCTCACCTTCATTCTAGGCTCACCCATTCCTTTAGGCTGAAGCATTACATCATTAAGGCAACACCTGCTGCGTGTATGGTATATATACATATCTATGTGTGTGTGTGTGTTTGTGTCAATGTCAAGAGACTCCTACGCATTGGAGCTCAATGCCGACCACCTGCTTCTCCCCTTTAGGCATATTACGGCTAATTAACATTTCTTTTTTTTTCAATTTGTATCATGCATACTTATTTGCAACCATTCAGCCAAATTCTACACTGAAAATAATTTTTAAACGTGTTTTTATAATTTTTTATAATCTGATTAAAATTAATTTTAAAGCTCTACAAATTTGTTGGTTTTATGAATGTCTCTTTAGGCAATATTTGTTCTCATTTAAGTAGAACTAAAATTCAAAAGAATTTTGTGACTTTTGTATATACATATGATAAAGCCTTTTAAAAAAGGAAAATCCAACAAATATCCTTCTTTTTTGATTGCCCTATCTTTAAAGTAAATATATAAATTTTCCAATGTAATGGAATTTAATATTTTTTAACACTCTTAAAAGTAGAACAAAGTTTGCTTTTTCAGTCAAACAACTAATGCAATTGAAAGCTATTCATTGTAATAATTGTAATCCTTTACTTTTTTCTAACATATTTGTACCTATAACTTGACAGATTTTGTTTGTTTATGAACTGTAATTAATTTATATAATTTTCTGGTTTTGCTTTGTGTATGGAAGAAAATATGCTGGTACACCTGTTTGATAGAATAAACTATTTAATTATGAAGATTTTCTTTATTATGATGTAGGAAGCAATTTCGCTCTTAATATTACTAAACTCCTTTCTAGGGCTTTAAAGTGAGTAGTAGACATATCTTGTTTCTTATATGGATTTCTCTGTCAGTCAGCTAAATTTTACCTAAAGTTTCAGTAATCCAACTTACCAAAGAATTTGTTTTGTTTTTGATTGAACTGATATTAGAACTTTTCCTTTAGAAATTTACAATAAAGCTACCCAGCAAAATATTAAATTTTGATTCATTTAAACTTTATTTTGGTTAGTAGGTTTATTTAGAAGAGTAATGTTTAATTCATTGAACCTGATTTTATTCCCTTCAAATAGTCAAAGTTTTCTCTCAGGTATCTCAAGACTCAGTTTAAATAGTTAGACTTTGCTATTATGCAATTACATAGTACATGGCAACATGGCTCCTGCTTAAACAGTTTTTTTTTTTTTATCTATATCCCTTGATTAATTTCTTTTAGTGTATAAAAGACTAAGAGTTTTTGTAGGGGTCTTCACCGCACTGTTGGGTGTTTAATAGCCGGAAATCTGTCTATTTCCGTTTGCCATGGCGTTGATTATACTTAATAGATGACCAACAGAAGCTCCCTTCAAGCTGCTAATTTTTCTTTTCTCTACTAGCTTGATACTTGAGTATTAGTTGAGCTCTAATTATGCTCTAATTATATGCCATATGTATGTGGGTATCTGTATGTGTGTGTGTGTGTGTGTGTGTTTGTGGCAAGTAAAAAGAAAAATCTCGGCTCTGATGTAATTAGAACTCAACGTGTGAAAGGCTTAGAGTAAGGTGTCTGGGCTTATTTGCACACCTGGGAAAAAAGCTAAAACTTTGCAGACACCTTCAGATAATGGCGGCTTTTGTAACTGAGTGGAACTTATCATCCTGTCCTTGCTCCTTATTACTCTCCCCCCCACATGCTAGTTGGTTCTGTCTGCCATTGGCATTGCGTGTATTTAATTGGAGCGGCAGTTTTCGTTTGAATTGTTACATAAAAAAAGAAAGAGAGAATATAAACAATTTACTACCTACAATCAATATAGTAAATATATGATTACTTTTTCTATTTACAGATAATTTTCCAAAAAAAAAAAAAAACTTAAACAAAACCGTAACGTAAAAATGCCATATTAAATAAATAAATAAATAAAAGGAAATAAAATACAACTCTAACGATACATATCAAAAATTAGTCTGATTTATATTTTTCTCTTTTTAATAATAACAAATAATTATATAAAATATACCAAAAATAATCAATATCAATAATCATATCAAGAAATCAAATTTAATTCAAAATTAATATAAATATATATTCTAAAAGGAAAAATAATATATAATTAAAAGTATATATATATACATATAATTAGATTAGTGACAAAGGCAGCCTAACAGAACAGAAACCGTATCCTGTGCGTGTTCCTGTATATGCTTACGCAAGTGTGTTCTGTGTGTGTGTAAAGTTTGTGTTCGTATAGTTATTGTGGTTGTTGTTGTTTTTTTTTTCATGTGCGAATCGCGTCAAATCGCTTTGTCATGTAAAGTCTTTATGCCTCTCAAAGGATCAAGTGCTTAAGCGATAAGCAAAAAAAAGGCAGCTGCTGTGGATTTATATGCATAAATGAAAACACGCAAGTTGAATAAGGCCAAGGCACATACGCAAAACGGATTAGCTGCAACATAACGTAAAATAAAATAAAAAAAGAAAACAAGAAAAATAAAAAACCATAAAGGAAAAAGAAAACAAAACAAAACAAACAACAAAGCATATAAAGAAAGAAAAGAAGCAAGAAAATAAAGTGAAAACAAAAGCCCAGCAGGAAGCTGCGTGTGTAAGATTCCCTTATTCCATTCCCCGCCCCCCGCCTATACAAAACCCCCTCTTGTCATGACGTCAACTGTACGGAAATGGCCAAGCAATTAAGCTGTTAACGATGTACGCGCACTTAAAAGTCCCTTTAAGCAGAGACACAGAAAGATACAGATACGAATACGTACACTTATACGGATACGGATACGAACGAGAGTACGCGCACATAAAGAGGATATCTATGAAAAATGCATGCGCTGATTAATTCCAAGTAAGTAAAATAAGACTTTGACATTTTATGATTTGATTTAATGCTTTTTCTACTTGGTGGCTTAACGAGTTTGTTTTTCTTTTCCAATTTTTTTTTTTTTTTTTCATTTTGCCAAAATAAATGAAAAGAAAAGTTTGATTACTCTAAGGTACAAAATTTTTGTACATATATCTTTCAAATACCCATAAAGTCACGTTTTAATAAACTTGTAAATACTCTTTTGGGAATTGATTTCAGTTTATGATATATATATACTTACAATCAGGTTAATGGGGAAATTGTAGTTTTTGAAATTCAATCTTGTAAGACATTTGGAATTCTTTTTTTTTTTTAGCTTTAGACCATTTTGAGGTAAAATATTCTTGAAGTAACTAAAATAGCCTTAAAATTTTTGGACTAGATTGTCTTGGGATTGAAAATTGTTTCGTCCTTTTTTTGATCTAAGCAAATTAAATATTTTGAAATAGAAAATATATTCATAATCTTATCTATATATATATATATGCATATAATTTGCCTTATTGTTCTCATAAAACTTTGTACCCAACTAAAGCACATTTTCAATTCGATATTAATTAACCAAATGTATTTTTAATAATCGTTGAAAAGTTTTTATTAATATTCATTAAACATTATGCCAAAATACAAATATTTCAATTTCAAATGATCTTTATTACCAATTCTATAAATGTCTAATGAAATCTAATAATGAGGCAATGATGTTAATATTAAGATAATAGAGAGTAATTCATAATAATTATTATAATAATATAATTTTTTATTGATAAAATCTCAAATATAGTTGCATTTATAGTTAATCTCAAAATTATATCAACATAAGCATTGAAAATTTATTATTTATTTCAATTTATCATTTTAGACTTGCTACTAAATAATTCCAAGCACTCTGAATTGGTATAATTTCCAAAAAATATTATTGCATTTGCATTTATCTTTTGCAAAAATTTCTATTATTCTTTGTTGTTCAATTGCCATTTTCAAATATTTTGTTGCCTAGCAGCTGTCAATCTAATGTTTTTGGTAGTCCAAACAATTTTCTGCAAAATTTTCCACATTTTATTTATGTAATTTCATTTTTAAAATTAGATTACAACCATTTTTGTCTGTGTTACATTTAGAAATGTAGCATACTTTTCAGAGCGCATCAAAAATGCGCACAAAATTATAAAAGGAGATATACTTACTTAGCTACGTGCCATGATGGGCTTGTTGTTGTTGTTGTTGTTGCTTTTGTTGCTTGTGGCTTTACTTGTACTAAAAATACAGCATACAAAAATGATTTTCAATGTAAGCATGGAAAATGAAGGAAATCAACAAAGGGAAACAAGCTTCAAGGTCTTGCCTTTTTATACATTGAATAGAAATAGAAATAGAAATAGAATATAGAATACACTTGGATTTATGCATGCGTGTATGTGTATATGTATAAAAATATAAATGTAAGTCTAAGAGCATGTTTTAGTATTTTGTTTAACAAAAACAAAAAATTGGACAGCCAAACAAATGCATAAGTTGAAAGCGAAAATGTTTTTGCAAGACAGCTTTCAGCTTACCGAAAGTCATCTAATTCTCTCAATTCAAACACTTCAGCCTAAGCCCACAATATGCAGATATACAGACACACACACTTACACTTATATATAGAGATATATATATATGTACATATATATAGAGACAAATACAAAACTTGTTTTGTAGGCGTTCTTTGAAAAGTCAATGAAATGAATGCGAAAGCAAGCCGAGTGACGTGTGAGAAGATCCAAGAGCTCATCCTAAAACAGGCAATTCACAGGCAAGCTGGCAGCTTGTAGTCAATGGCTCCCATTCACCGGCTTAAACACATATACACACACACAAACACATCTACATACAAAAAATAAGGCTGCGTATATGTTTGCTAGTATATGTGGCATACATCAAGCCCACATATACACACACTTCTACTTACTATATAAAACCGCAGCCGATGGCGCTTAAAGACATTTTCACAAAAGTTTTTAGCTTGAGCATTTCAATCGTGTGTTTTATTGCTCACATATTTTATGCCGTTTATGCTCGAAAATTCAAGTCAATATGCGCGGTGCTTGACTCTTACAACCAAAGCAACGAATAAGGAATTTCACTTGAGTCCTGTATGTCTATGTCCTGCGGCGCAGAGCAGCCACAGTAATATCAACATCAACAGCAAAAGCAACGGCAACTCTTGGCAGCGTTCGGGAAAACCGCAATGCGGCACATTATGCGCGCTAAAAAAGAAACAGAACGGAGAAATTTACTCCATTCCTGATTCCCGACTTGGCCACTTTGGCGACTTGGCGAAAAGGGAAAACGCAACCATAAGAGAAATGCGCAAATGTTTGCCCTACTATCGTTCTGATGTTTCTGCTTCAACTCGTGAGGGGGCGTGGCCATGACTGGACATGGCTATGTTGTTTTGTGTGCCTTTTAGTCTGTTTCACTTTTGTGCAGTTTATAAAACTGAAATTCAAAGTGTTTGCATTGCCCCCAAACTAGAACAGCAGAAAAAGCAAAAAAATGGGGGAAAATGCAAAAAGCAAAGTAATTAATTAGTGTTTTAATATGCGTGAAAACATTTCTAAATATTGCACCTGCTTTCTTTTGTTGTATCATGTGCTGCTGCTTATGCTACGGCTTTTGTGGTAAAGTAAATAAATTTTTGCCCTTTGTTGCTTCTGCTTTTGTTTCTTTAACATTGCGCATACGCAACGTTGCTTTAGTACCATGTCTGTTTCTGACATTCAACTTAAATTAGTTTTTCCATTTGTTCTTATAAAAGTTATTTGCCTTAGGGATTAACTTGATGAATTCAAAAAGCAGTTAACCAAATAAATATATTTCGTGCATTAAGATAATTTAAAAGTTTTGAGGAAAACTAAATCTTCAGGGAATGCAACTAATTAAAATAAATAATAATATTAAAAAAAAGCAAGTCCAATGTAAATGAATTATAAAAATATTTAAGAATCTTTAAAGACTGCAAAAATATTTTTGATAAAAAAAATAAATACCTAAATCTGAACTTAAAACAAAATAATATAAATTCTAGTTAAACAACATAAAAAATGACAATAAAATCAAACAAAATAATAAAAGTTCTAGCTAAACAATGAAAAAATGGTAATTAAATAAGAAATTAAATAATCCTAAAAAGATTAATTGAACTTGCCCCTGAATTAAGCAGTTTAAATGGTTGAAATTACTTTATTTAGATTATTGTAAAATTTCTTCAATTAAAAACTTTTTTGATTTACATTGGTTTGCCTTTCCCTTTTCCCAATCTACCAATCAAAAATCGATATAGAAAATCTAACTATGTGGCTTAAATATGTAACCAATTTAGTCTTAGGTAATCACAAATTTTTAACTTTTGGGCAGTGAGAAAAAATTAAATGAGATAATATAAAAAGCAAATTAAAAAATTATATATATATATCATACTTTTTGTTAGTTAGTTTACTAATTAATTAATTTTTTTTCTTCTAACTCACTGTTAGTTAGTTATTCTGTCTGAAAGTTTTTCTCTGTCGTAAAAAACAGAGTTCATTTTGTTTTTTTGTAGACTTTTATTGAACTTTTTGACGTTCATATTTTGTTGCTCATTAAAAATTGTTAGAATTTACTTTTTTCTAGACCTCAATTAGTAAAGATTTCATTGAAACAAATTTTTGTGAAATTTTAAAAAACAATAAAATAACTTTACTGCTAAAAATGTATTTATTTGCACATAAACATTAAGCAAATCAAGAAATTAGTTGTAATTATAACTGCTTTTATATCAAATTTTCTAAATTTGTTTAAACATATTTAAAACCAGAACCAGGTTGTGTTTATGGTCTCAAAGTGTTGCCTTCCGGGCTTAGGTTGAAATTGTGTGTTAAGGGTTTTGCCAATCTTTGAAATTTAGGTCAAGTTATTAAGGTTGAATTGTTAGTCATAGGTCAGTACAGGTCATTTAAAGTAAAATTTTAAGTCTTTCCACAGAGTTTTTTTTATAAGAAGGCTATTTTATTTTCGAAGACAGAGTTATAAATAGAAATAATGACTAATTTAAAAAGCAATTGAAAGTTAAACAGCTTTGCAATAATTTATAGTTAATAACTTCTATAGATGTACAGACAAATGAAATTTTTGATGTTAATCGCTTGACAATAGAAATAAATCTCACTTAAATGGTACAAATGATTTCAATTTTTATTAGTATACAAAAAAAAGATATTTGCTCAAAGTCTATTGATTAAAGGTCGTTTGTTCAATATATATATATATATCTTGCACATATACGAGAATGTATATCTATGTACATATAGCATACTTGCCTTTCCTTTGTGTATGGTTTTTTAGTTCATTTCCTTGTTTGCTTGACTCTTGGGCCTCTCGTTCAAATATTGATTTTTATTTACTAATGAAAAGTGAACATAAAAAAAAAAAAAAAAAAAAAAAAAAAGTATACAGAAAGACACTTAACCCTTTTTTTTATTGAATCGGCCACGCAATCTGTAGATGATGACGTCAGATAGTCAGTCAGTCAGTCAGTTTGCAATGAGAGTCTATGTCAGAGGCGTCGATGCCTGAAACGAAAATACACTTTAAAAACCAAACGACTGATACAAAAAGGGAGGAGGAACAGGAGGAGCATGTGTGAGGTAGTCCCTTGAAGCGTACACAAGCACACATGCACACACACACACACACATATACAGAGATATACAAAAACACCCTTTCACATACACACACACACAGAGACATACATAATATCTTTAGCTTTGGAAACGTTTAACCCACATAATAATTACAGTAGTGAAAGGTTAACACGGTCAATGGTTGAAATGAAAATAATGCGTAAAGTTGGGAGCCGATAATTGCAACGCCTGCTTGAGGGCGATGTAAATTATTGTTAAATATTTATACAAACTGCCTGCCTTGCCTGTGGCTCTTCTTCCCTTCTACCTTACCTGATGCCTGTTGTAATTGTGAATGTTAATTGCTGGCATACACAGCAAACAGATATATACAGACATATAGACAGATAGACGGACAAACAGTGGAAACTATTCAGCCATAATTGCCGGAGTTATGCTTCAATGGATATGAATTCAGTTTTTTTTTCGCCAGTTGCAGCGTTGCAGTTTGTTTTTGAAGCAAGTAAGCAATGCGCGGTCGGCTGCATGTGCCACTTCCGCCTGATAGCGTCATGGTTCCGGTATGGTACTATATTCCTATCCTATCCCCAATCCCCATAACCATATCGAGTGGGTATATTTTTTTTTTGTTTTGGCGCATGGCCTGGCACATACCAGAGCAAAGTTTGCGTGACATTTGCACGTTAGTCGCGAAATGCGTTTGTTTTTGATGACTGGGATAGAGGAAATGTAACATTGTGATGGTTTATTAGTTGTTTGTCTGTTTTCATTTATGCTTCCCTTAATTTTTTTCTTATTGTTGTTTTTATAATTCTCTTGTTTTGCCAATTTCAGAAAATCTAAAAACTGTACTTTACACGCCAACTTTATAATATGGCAGCCTGTTTTTGTGCAGAAACTTTTACCTTGCAATTTGTACAAATTAAATAATTTGATGATCACAGTTTGTAATTGCGCCTTTTCCAAATAGCCAAATCAGTAAATTTTTGATATCTCTTAAAAGTAGGCAATAGTTTTTTTTAAATAAGCATTTTGATCTTTGAAGTCGTTTTTAATCCATTTTAAGCTGTTAAAGAGAAAGAATCGATATCAAAATATACTTCAAACAGTTTTAAAGGCTCTTAAAATAAATTAACATTTACAATTCAAATTTATATACTGCGTAGCTGTTAAGGCTTATCTCTGGTTGGCAGTATAGCATTAATTTGATTCTCAATTAATTTGATTCTCTACAAATTGTTTTCATGGCTAAAAAGTAACATTAATCTGAATCGATTAAGTTGTTCTTAAGTTTGCTTTTATTTTCTTTTATTCATATTATAAATACGATTTCATTTGTGTTATTAATATATCTTTTTTTTTATACAGAAAGGCTTAAATTGAAGATAGAAAGAAGTAACTGAGGAATATATTAAAATTACTGTTGATTTTTCCAGCTATTAAGTTTTTACTTGGGATTTTTAAAGTAGCTTTTGCTTCAACATATGAATTTTATTTGTCTTTAAAAGATTCTAGGCTTTAATGGGTTAATGTGCTTCTGACTTAAATGCAGAAAAAGCATTTAGCATGCAGCTAAAACAAAAAATGGGAACAAAACTGTCGTTATTTATGCAAAAAAAAAAAAAAAAAACATAACTTGTCCTCTTTAGAAATTATTATTTTGCAAACTTTTTTTTTTATTTTGTTTTTAATGCTTTTACTTGGGCCAAAGTGTTGTTGCTGTTGCCAGTTGGCAGAGCTTCTGCGTTTTGCATTTCCGTTTTTATGTTTGCTCACTCGCAGACAAACAAATGTATACATACATACACACACACACACACACACAAACACACAGATACACATGTAAGGCCAGACGCATAATGAGCATTTGGCTGAATTCCTTCCGCCTTGCGGTTTGCCATTTGGCATTTTATATATACACAGCAAAACATTCTTTTAATTTGTAAGACTTTAAGTCTGTAATAAGCTAAAAGTTTTATCTGAAACTGAAATAATTTGAATAGAATGGGCGTCTTATATTAAAGGATATCCCTTCAATTATGTTTTTTCGCATAAGCAATAAGTTGGTCTATTTGACATTGGCCTAATTTGATAATTCTGTCTATTAGTCTGGATGTCTGTCTGACTGCTTGAATGCCATCATCAGCGCGCTACCTTTTATCTTAACAATCATTTTCGAAATATGTCAACATAATTAATTTTCAATTATCTACACACACAACCACACATATACACCTACAGCTGTTCTTTGATAATTGGTTTGGGGATAGAAGCCGGTTTGGGGCGTATTTTATTACTATTAATCGTGGTGCTTGGTTGTCGTCCATTTGATAGTCACCCTGGCGGTGTCACTTAGTCTAATTGAGCGACATTTGATGGAATATAATTCACAATACCAACGATTGTCTTGAAGTGTTTTTTTTTTTTTTTGATGATGGTAATGATGTTGGGTAAATTAATCACAAATACAAATCCATTCAAATGTCGTCATAGTTTTCTATTTGATGACATAATGGACCCTTGACCTCGGCCCCTAAACAATAGAAAGGTGACAAAGCATCAGTCACGCTATTGGATTCATTCATTTTTGGCCTTAGACAGTCTCTATAGGTGTAAGTGTATGTCTGTGTGTGTGTGTATATGTGTTGTTGTGGTTGTATGGTCTTAATGGCATATCATCAATTTAAAGCATTCGAATTAGGCACAAAAAAGAAAACCTTGTGTTCGCCTCCTTTCATTTCCAATTGAAAACGTGTCAACGGCAAAGACATTTACCTAAATGAAATTTGCTGCTTGGCAACGATCATTCCTTTTCCTCATCATCGCCTCTCCCTCTCTCTCTCTTTCTCTCTCTTATTTTTCCTTTTTTATCACCTTCCGTTAATCAAAATTCAAAAGTGAGTAAATGGTGCGGAAATAATGAGAAATGCATGGGGATCCGGCTTTGTGTTTGTTTATCTGGAATGGTATAGTAGTTGGTTTAATCATCATGATATCCATTTTCTGCTTCTAAGTCTTTCTTCTTCTTCTTTTTCATTTTGGTTTGCCCGTTAGGGGTTTTGCAGGCGTTTGGCTAACCGCATCGTTTTACCAAGTTTGTGCCGAGTTTTGCTTGTCTGCTACTTTGCTTTCCGCTTTTTGCATAATAAATGTCACAGCTCACGACAAGCAACAAGAAGAACGAGAATCAACTACAATGGCAAAAAGAAAAACGAAAAAAGACACAAAAACAAGTCACAAAACAGGCAACAACTACTTATGCTCAGGTAGAACAGCAAAGAGCAAAGACCAGACAATGCGAATGAGTAGGCGAAGAAGGTATTGTGGGAGGGGGTAGGGGAAGGCGGCAACGACAATGGCAATGTTGAGACTAACGATAGCAGCAATGGCAAATGGCAGAAAAGGAATCTTAACCAGAATTATTCATAATGTTCAAGAGGCACGCATACATTTGCATTTTTCACTTTCACGGATATGAGTGTCACTATCAAGACGAGGGCGCAAAACATTCTTGGCTAAAATAGAGAACCAAAAGTGGTGAATGTGGACATTTCTCGATACAATCCCAACCCCAAAGCAAGTCATTCAATTTAGCTGCCAGTCACTAATACACGCATACCCACACTTACACACACACACACACACACAGACACTAATAAAAGTGAAAGAGAACGTGAAGAACGCTCGTGGAATTTCAAAACATGTTGCTTTTGGCTCTTACAATCAGATGAACTAAACGAAGGAGTGTAAAATGGAAATGCTGCCAGCGACAGCAAAAAAAAAAAAAAAAAAACAACAGCCAACAAAATCAGCCAAGGCAAACAATGGCGAAAAAATACACACAAACACACACAGACTCACAATGATAAAAAAAATTGTGAAAAGACAAAATGGAGACAAATAATTAAAGTAAAAAGTTTCCTTCATCATTTTATTTTCTTTTTCGTTTCGTTTTGTTGGTTTTTTTTTGCTTTGTTCCTTATTCACTTCACGTTGATTTGGCGGTAGCTAAACCAAAGACCAACAATTTTTTTCTATTTTTTTTTTTTTTCGTTATCAAGGTCAGAAAGTTGATGCCACTTTTGGTTGGCTGGGTCAGGCTTCTCACCCAATCTGAACTGTCTTTGACAACGACCACTGAAGGGAGAACCAAATGACAGGCGGTAGACAATAGAGGATGGGTTCCGTTTATCTCCAGACTAAGCAAGGAAGAAAAAAGTAATTTCTTAAAAAACTCACAATGGTTTGGGTTGTAAAAGGTCGAGCAAACCGAAAACGGGTGTCAAGTGTTATTGACGATTTGTTGATGATGTGCCACAAAGGCACCAAAGGCAGTGGCAACACGAAGCTAACCAAAAACCAGTATGTGCATAGAAAATCAGGCAAAAGGGCACGCATCGATCCTAGCTGTAATTTATTGTAGTAACTTGAGTGGTCACCAGGTGGTCGGTCAGTTGGCCGTTTTGCTGCATATGCTTAACGTCATTGGATCCTTGTGTGGAACGTCACAAAGAACTTTGAGCACTTAATATGTACGTTGAAATGTGTTTAAGAAATTGGCAAGACTGTCGGCTTGTGTGACAACAACAAGAACTAGAACAATGGCCAAGGTAAACACGAAGCAGACGAAGCAACATCTTTTCATTGCGATAACAAAGAAATATATTTCTTTATTCAACTTGCCATGAGGCACGTAACATTTTTATCTCTTATTCAAAGTTCATGTGGGTGTTGCTTCACTACCTCCTCAAAAAAAAAAAAAAAAAAAAAAAGAAAGAAAAAAGAAAAAAAAATGAAGAAAAATAAAAGGAAAACTTTTCAAGTGTTGAGCAATAATCAAAAAGGCTGGACCCTGGACTTATTCCAACTTTTCCCCTGTCCCCGTTGTCTGTGTCTGTTCCATGGTGGGCAAAAAGTTTTTCGTGTTGCAGGGTCATTGCTTAAATGGGTTTATGGCTTAATCTTCAGTTGTAATAGGCGTTGAAATGCCTTGGATTTTCGTCCTTTATTATGCGTGTTCTTTTTTTTTTATTTTGTTTGTTTCTCCCCCTTTCTTTTTTTTTGTTGTTGTTGTTCTTTAACAATTTCAACATTTCTTCCTGTGTATTAATTACACTTTGACCCAACATTTTCAGCCTTTGTATCCTTAAATTTAAGAACTGTGGCAATGCCATAAACACATTTTTTTCTTTTTCTCTTTTTTTTATTTTTTTTTGTATTTCAATTAACTCAATGTAACAAAATTGAAATCAATGATGAGCTGCAAAATTGTGCGAAAGCTGAAATGAATCAAATCAAATATTTATTGTTTTCGATTCAATAAATTTTTATCACACACCAGGGTGCGGCCACGCCCATCAAAGTGACACACGCAGGAACACACACACACACACACACACATGACCATACACAAAAACTGGGTTTTGTTGGAACAGAAGGTCGGGGTGTTAGGGCGTGGTAGGTGTAAAATACGACAGACAACACTTTTACTTTTCTTTGCGAGCAGCGACAAAATAATAATCATAAAATGTCGAATGAAAATCACAAATAAATACAAATACAAACAGACCCACACACACACACACATGTGTATGTGAGTGCGTGAGAAAGAGGATATTGGGTGGTTTGAGGGCGTATCCTGGGTGTTTATGCGTGAGGCGAAAATTCGAACATAAAGAATTTGCAATTTAAAAGGGATTTACGGTGCGCTCGTAAAACAAACACAATAAAAGATCAAACGACATGACAGGTCTTAGCCTTCTCTCTGGCTTCTACCATTTTGGCCATTGCCCCAGCCCTCTGTTACCCTCTTTCGTGCCCTGCGGCTAAGACAAAATGTCAAAAGGGCTGAATGAAAGCCAAAATGAGGAGGCTTCCCAAAGATGACAGAGTAAAAGTAAAAACAAAAAAAAATTTGCTGTGACAACTTGGCAAAGCCTCGAGATCGAGATGGATATGACAAGGCTATTCGCATACGCACACATACACACATACATATACATACATACATATACAATGAACTCGAAATGGAGGGCGCCTGTGAATTGTTTTTTTTTTTCCCTGCTGCCACTTCTGTTAGCTGCCATTGCCACTGCCACACTGTTGACGTTTTAATCGAATCAATCCGGCAAAAAAAGAGCGTGCCGAAAAATATTCCCCAGCAAAACGAAAAAGTTATAAGCTTGTTGCCAGTTGTCAGTTGGTTCTGTTGATAGGGTCTAGAGGCATTGGGTTTTTGGGGAATGACAGGCAGTTGGCTTGTCAATTTTTAGCCAAATCTAACAAGCTAATTTAAGGAAGAATATCAAAGTTATTGTTTGGGTTTGTATACCGTATTCCCCCTTCAATGGCTAACATACATTTCCAAATCTATTTCGGAAATTATGTTGCAAAAACAAAATGTTTTCCCTTAACTCTCTGTCTCTCTTTCTGTCTTTCTCCCTTTGTTCAATCAAAAATGAAAATTACACATACACAAGGAAAAATGACTATCGGGACAAGAAGGATAAGATTTGATTTGATTTTTGATTTTCTACTTACTAATCTATAGTTTGTTATTAACCCAAACTCTAGAATACAATGAGAAAGAGAAAGAAAATTAATTTGGGGTTTTTTTTTTTTCTTTTGGTAGGAAACAGATTGAGTGGTAGAAGGACTTACTATAATTGAGTTTTTGAGGGAAATTGGAAAATACAATT
This sequence comes from Drosophila neocordata, assembly GCA_018903615.1. Taxonomy (NCBI): domain Eukaryota; kingdom Metazoa; phylum Arthropoda; class Insecta; order Diptera; family Drosophilidae; genus Drosophila; species Drosophila neocordata. Next base: position 4,402,683 of record JAEIGI010000011.1, read on the forward strand.
GGTCTCATCGCAATTGCATTTAAATGAATTGATTGATTTTTACAGTCATTTGAATGTCTTTTTGGGTTTCATCAGGAAGTGGATTAAGATTTGTAGATAGAATGGGTTAAGATTTGTGGCTTTTAAACAATGTCTGCAGTGGTCTTTATATAGTTTATTTAATTATGAAATACATTTTATTTTATTTAGCGAGGTGTGTACAAGAAGTAAAGAGATTCAATTGGCGTTTATTTTTTTAATTTAAAGCCCTAGTTAGTCAGCCAATTGTCTTTCAAATATTGACAATAACGGTTACTTTTACTACACTAAATTACCCCTGTCTAACCAATTTAGATTGTTTTCGACAGACTTATGTGCCGAAAAGGTTAGTAGTTTCTGACGTATCATGATTACATGGCAATAAAGGGCAAACGTCAAGAAGAACCATGTCTAAAAAAAATATATGAAGTTCATTGAAATGTCGACGACTCCATAACTCCTTTCTTTGATTACCATAACACAAAGCATTTCTACCATAAAATAGAACAGCCAATAATAGTAAAAGTTATCTTAAAAATATATATATACACAAATATCCTAGTAAAAAGTGTATATAGCCCTAATAAGGTTAAAGTGTAAAGATATAAAAAATCTAATAATGACATTACTTATTTCAAACAAACATCCATAAATTCGGTTAAGAAGAAGTCAGTGTATAAAAGATCTTGAAGATTGAAGAACTTTATTCAAATTTGTATACATACATATATAAGATAGGAAGATAGATATAAGATTGTCATGAGATACAGTTAGAATTGAAAACTGCAACAGTTGCAACACTTTTTTAAACGATAACCGAAATTTAAATTTCTATTAAACACTGTTTATATTTGAAATATCTTTTGATCAGATAATAAATTAATTTTTTTTTATCTTGAATCGATAACTGAAACTTTAGTTCTCATTGAATGAAATTTACTATTGAAATGCATTTCGATTGCATAACAAACTACTTTTTTACCTTTAATCAATAAATAAACTTTAATTCCCAATAAATTTAGCTTTCAATTTAAATGGTTTCTTATTTGAGATAATATAAACATGCTTTTTATTATTATACTATTTAAATTTTTTAGTCTGGTTTTTCTACTCTAGTAAATTAAAATAATACAAACAACATTTCTGGCAGAGTTTGATAGATATTTTCATAAATATTTTTCTAAAAAAAAACGTTTTTTTTTTTAAACTTCGATCAACTAATAACTACAAATACTTTAAGCTACAAAACCAAGTCGAATGCTCAACCTTTCTTTCTTAACAATTTAACTATATGATGATATCATAGAGAGAGTTTTTCTCCTTTTCACATCGATATGTGGCAATAGACATACTTAACCACAAAAAAAAAGACTCCCTACCGTATCCAAGTAAAGCTCTTAACTGAATGATATGTTAAGTTGACGTTTAGAATTTCATAATTTAATAAGCATTGGTGCAATTATGCAAAATAAATAAATTAAAATTTAGTCAACGGTAAAGTTGTGCAAGTTCTTCTTCTCTGTCTGTCTTTCTGTCTGTCTGTCTATCGGTAACGTGGTGGAAACGCTTGAGTAAATATCCTACCAGACTTAATCCAATTAATATGAAATTTAAATACTCGAGACGATTTGGTAGACGAGTATGTTTCCATATACTTGCTAACTTATTTCCACCATATACATAGCTGGGTCGAGTCATTGGCCATTGAGATGTGCACAAGCCGACGATTCGTAATTTCCACTTCTACTCAGTTGCAGTGGGAACCACAGGACAGGCAGCGGATACAAGTTATCCCATGGGAAGGTTGGCAAAAAAAAAAAAAAAAAAAACTTTCTTTTTTTTTTTTTGCGACGTAGATAGTTTTCGTTCACCATCTCCCGTCTCTAGTGGGCGGTTATGTGTGAGGGCGTGGCAGCAGGCATATACACACACACACACACACACACATACATTCTACTCTGCACGTATCCAACTATGTATATCCCAATGTCTGTCCTGCTGTAATGCGTCATGTTCGAGTTTATCGCTTGGACCCCAAATTGCCATGCAGGGCCAATGGCAATCCAAAAGACGAACTGAGAATGCCCCCCCCCCTCGAACCGAAAAAGAGGACCCGCAACCGTGGGATAAAAGTATGCTCTGTGTGTTCGACAGGGAATGTATCGCACATTGACAACTAAAGTAAATGGTGGTCAGGGGTAAGGTGGAAGGCAAGTGGCTACTGTGCCTGAGCATGTGCCAATGTTGTTGGTAATGGAACCGCAAATTGAAGTGGCATAACGGAGGGGACTTTAGGGACAAGGAAGCTGAGTGGCAGATACATATATATATATATATATAATATAATGCCACTGTCGCGACCAAAGGAAACGAAAGGGGAAACCAAAAAAAAACACATTTTCTACATTTACAACTAATTAAATTGGCATTCCATGCCATTTATGTGAATCAATCAATGCCAACAAACCGTACCGCATTGGCCCAATTTGAAATCAATTTTCACACATTGAAATTTTTGGCCAACAAAAACCTAAAATGGCATAAAATGCAAACCGAGCGTGATAATTCACTGAGGTCCAATGCGTCAGATAACGTGTCAGTGTGTGTGTGCGGGTGTGAGTGAGCGTGAGTGTGTGTGTATGTTCACACGCGTATTTGTAACTACATTTGAGACGGATACTGTTGTTGCCATTGCTGTTGTTGCCTTTGTGCCGCAATTTGTCCCATTTGATCGTTGGGTCTGCGCCTGTCCCTCCCTCATCCTTATTATGCACATGAGTGGCTCACCTGCTCCCTTCCGGACTCGCAACCGCACCCGCTGCTGCTTCAATTTATTCGACTGGCTGCACACGCACCGACCGCCACAATTGTTGTCCTTATGAAACTAGATATGGAACTGAAGCTACAGCTCCCCTTTTTTCACTCTCTTTTGTCTTTTATTCCAGACACTTGACTTGTGGCCGTTTGTTGTCCTGGCAGCAGATTTATGCAAAACTTATTTATGGTGTTGCTTTTCTCTTAAGCAACCGCTAGCTGGAGCCATTTTGTCTTGACTTGATTGTTGACTTTGGGTTACATGACTGTGGCAATACCCACAGCTGGTTCTCTATTTCTTTCTCTCTCGCTCTCTCCCTCTTCCCAATCAGCTACTTGAGCTCGTTTCATCAAATTAAATATCCACTTTATGCGAGGTTGGCCACCAACTGCGAAGGAAAAGAGTTAGGAGCTCAGCTAGTTGTAAATGTGCCAAAAAGCAAGATGTATTGCAGGTTATTATTATTATGGCCTCCTTCCCTCCATCTCTCCACACTCTACTTACATACATACATACACACATACACACTTAATTTGGCAAAAAGTCAGAGGTAAGGGCCCAAGTGAATTAATCGGGTCAAACTGTGGAGATTTCTCTTCTCAAGATGCACAAGTTTAAAATGTACTCACCTTTTTATGACGCTACTCCTGCAAATGAATATTAATTATTTAAAACATAGAAATGGCGAAAAGCCCATTAATCATCATGATAATTTATTCCTTTCTTTTATACCCTATACACAAGGGAAGCAAGGGTATGTTGAGATTTTTATGAATACATTTTGTGACATTTAAATAATAAAATACTAATGGGAATAGTTTTATTTCTATGTTAGATTTAAAAAAAGATCAGGTTTTACCCTAAATAGTTTAGATTATGACAAAATATTCAGGGCATTCAAAATTAACATTCTCATATACATATGTATATATTTTTTTTTAATCAGCTGTTTCCTGTTATTTTATTTTGTTGTTCTTTTTGTTAGTGATGATCAGTTGTCGGTAATCTAAACAAGCTGGCAGTTTAAGCTAAATGCTCTATTTACGCATCACTGGCGCCCCATATAATAATTAGGAAACCATTGGAGCAACGGTAAATAAAAAAAATACTGCTGATATCGATAACTTTAAAAACAATCAAGAAAGAAGAATTCATAAATCGTGAAGCTTTTGTATAATTGAAATCGTATAGTAAGCGGGCCGCAGTGTATTTATTTAATATGAATTCTCCTGTGTTAACGGGTATTTACAAGTCGACATACAAAACTAATGTGAATAATAATATTTTTGTACAATGTTTTTTTTATTCATTGGTCGAGTGTTGTGGACACTTTATGAACGATTTAACCTGCTGTTTTTACATAATTTCATTAAATAATTGGAATTTAAGTTGTAAAATCAATAAAGAAGCACATTAATTATAATAATAAGAATAACAACGGATGCAATCGTGCAACACTAATAAATCCCCCGGGCCATAAACAAATCTGTGAATAATTTATGTTCAAAATCCAGCAGCAGCAATAGTGAAAATAGCCATCGCACGGATTGCATTTGTGCAATTGCAATTAAAATGGAGTCCGTTAGTTACACATAGCACACTAATTGCAAATATTTGCATGTGAGAAGTGTGTATATGAAAGAGTATAGGTAATTCGTTAAATTTATAATTTGATTTTTGTAATTTAATCTCTGTTGCAGTTTGTCTTTGCTTTTTATATTGCCTAATCAAAATGCGCATAATTTCCGTTTTACATTTACATTTGTCGAGATGCAGATGTTGGCATTTTACTGCCTAGATAATGGCAATGCACTTGGTCCACCCTTTGCCTAACCCAGCTTTCACCCCTTTTCGCTTTCTATATTATTCTAAAGTTTATTTTTCACATGTCCTGTCTTTGCTGTCAGTTGGCCGCTACTTAAAATAATATTTGCAACTGCAAATATTGCTTTTGTTTGTCATTTTGGTTAAATTTGAATCTATGCTAAATGGAATGCATGGTATACTAAAGTCGTTAAAACATTTGGCGACTCTATAAGTCTTTCCTTTATAAGGATTTGATGTGCTTTGTGCTATGTGAGCACCTAATTTTAATGCCATAAAGATTTGATGTCAAATAAATTATTTATGTTAAGCTGTCTATTAATTTAGAGGCTATAAACTTTTATAAACTTTAAACAAATAAGTCGTTTATTTCATTGCAAATAAATATATGCAAATGCTTCAAAAAATATTAATTATTTTATAGAAATCACGACTTTGTTCCGACATTAAATAGCAATTTGATAATCCTCTATTTTGAGTAGTGTATTTAAAATTCAATCACTTATTTCCATTACACAAAAGGACAACTGATTAGCTTTATAAAATTTACATACCTATTCGTAATCAAGATAACGAGTTTAGTTTGTTCACTTACATACATTTATTTGTCGATAAGCCATACTGGAAAACTAATTTCTCATCCTTTAAATGTATACTTTAGATTTAACATGGTTTTTGCTTTTTAAATTGACATTTGCTGAATTTGACATTGATTGAAATTCCTTTGTGTATATCTCTTTCATATAAATTCAAATAATTTGGTGAACCTCAAACTGTCACTGAATATTTAAATTTTAATTGTTTAAGTCAATTTTTCAGCCACAAGACCAACAAACAGCATTTAATCTCAAAGATATCAAAAGAAAATCAATTGAAAAAGAATAAGTTGAATTTAAAAGTAGCCTACGTATAATTAATTGACTTGTAATATAAAATAATTATATTTCGAATCGGTTTTCATTTGTTAAAATCTTACTTTATATATGGAAACTTTTGCAATTAAATATTAAACAATTAATTGATTAAACTTTTCATCTCTTTTGCAGTTGAAAGAAAAAATATTGCCTGGATTCTGGATTTTATTTGTTGGAAAATATTATCGCAATTGCATCTGCGTGGACGAGAAAAACAACAACATGTTGAAACTTTTAGCACTGATTATCATCATTTTTTATTTAGGTAAGTATTCAGAATCAACGAATTGTTGAATTTTTATGTATTTTTAATGATTGTACACTTTCACTTTCGATATAAATGTCACGTATGAAATTTTCCGAATGAAAGCTGAACATGAATTAATCACATTTAGCGATAAACAATTTGTGTTCAAAGAGTTTTTGCCCATTAAGCATATGGAAATTGCAATTTCCAGTTGGTTGTTGATGTGTCCCCAAAATAATATTAATTATTTAGTTGGCAATTAAATGTCATTTCCATACGAAGTTGTTTCGGTCGAGATTTGCTTGACCATTTAACTGAAATTGAAAAATTCAATTTGTGTACTCGAACATATTTTAAAGGTAATTAATGTAATGAGATTCTTTAAAATGCCATAATATTCGAATTGATGGGTGTTTGATTTTTAGATTTCAGATATTTTTTTAAAGAGCTACATTTTTTTTTTTTAGAATAATTAAATCAGGTTGTTACACTGATAAAGTTAGGAGATATCAGGACTTACTGGAAAGTTTAGTTGGTAGAAATTTAAATTGCGTTTTCTTCAAGCTGGATCGTTGTTTTTGTCCTCTATATTTTAATTATTTTTATTATTTGATTAAATTAACTGACTTGCTTCAAAAGAAATAGTTTGTCTACATTATATTTCCTTTTTTTATAGTCATTAGTCCGCCACATAAGTTGCTATAATGTTTCAAACATGAAATAAAATAATATAACAACCAAAGCGAATTCAGTTTTCATATTTTAGTTATTCAAAAACCCGAGCAAATTCATGTTTCATATATTAACCAAGCGAAAGAAAGTTTTCCAACCAAAGGAAATTGATGTTTTATACCAGTATTACCAACATAACATTTCTGTAATTTAACAGTAAATATTTTGGTGAATTTTATGCGCCATCTACATTCGTGGTCTGTTACAGGATTCTCCATTTTACATTCGTGTGAGCTTTTATATCCTTGCATGGCAACTTTATATCAGCTTAAAGCTTAAAGTTTATAAAAATGTTAACAAATTTTTCATTCTGTTAACATATCCTGTACACAATCCTTTTAATAAAGCTTCGTCTGTTAACCGATAAAACATTTTAACGGATTTTATTTGAATTTTATTTGCATTGATTTTTAAAATTATGGAAAAGGAAAACTACTTCTTTATAATAACAAATAATAATAAATAAAAATACTGCTTTATAATAAATAAAGAAAATAACAACAGATTAAACTGAAACTTAACTACAGTTTAGTAAATATTAGTTTAGTAGTATTCTATGTATACACATATAAAATTAGACACATTTCAACAATTACATATAGTTCCAAATAGGACAAGCGTTCACTTTTTGAAAATATTTGAGTATAATTTGGTCAGGAACCGATAGAATGGAATAATATTGCCTGTCCATAGCACCTTAGATTGCATCAATCGAAGTTTATATATATATATATCCTTTACTTTATAATTTAAAACCAACGAATTTAATATTTTTTTAAAATTATATCAAGTTAATTTCTCAAGGAAACTTTAAAGCATATTGTTTGGTAACTTCGTTTCTATGGAAACGAAATATACATAATCTAATTGATTGAATGTATTTTAAATAAACTCAAATGCCTTTTATATAAATTTTTTGATCCTTACATTTATTGAAATCATAAAATAAGTTTATACATTTTAAATAATCGATATAAAAAGACCTTTCTATATACATGCATACAATGAATCAAATGTCAGGTTAAGACTCTTAATTATCTTATTTAGTATAAATACTAAGTTTCAAACTTGTATTAAACTAATCAAATTCTTACTTTAAATGTCCTGCTGAAGAAAAAGGCGTGGCTTTTGCATTTTTGAATTGCCATCTTTAATATATTGTACCACTCAAGCATAACTTTTTTACCTCGTCCCGTTCGTCGTGGCCAACAGGAAAAAGAAAAAAAAAACCAACACATAACGGCAAACTATAATTATGTTTATCTTAATTATATTGCGTGACGTAGGTTTCTTATTAACCAGCAACAAAGTCACAAAGTCGGACGTAGAAGGAGCAACAATTTACTGGTCGATGTTATAGAGGTTGGGGTTACCTACACTTAAGGAATTATTATTACAGGTGGTGGTGGTGGTTCACCATCTCTGCACTTTGGGAGTCGCGTGAGCAATCATAGCACGAGCTGCCAAATCACCAGAAAGTGCCCAAGCAGTGGACATTGCCAAGTGGCGCCTTTGTTAACGTCCTCGCCCGCAGTTTTATTTGCATATAAAACGTATGATGAACGCAGCAGTCTTAGAGAGAGGTAGGATGAGGAGAGAGCAGGCCACATGTTTCTAATGCGCCATGGTGGAGCCAAAACAAGAGTCCTGCTGGCCATTGACGATTTCTTGTTTTTTTTATGCTAAGAAATGAATCAAGCTGCTATTTCTTTTTGATTTGCGTGTCGTTGGATTGTTTTTTTTGGAGGCGGTCTCACCCGGCGTATGCGCAATGCAAAGTAAATGTTTGGCGTGCGACATACGGAAAAAGAAAAAAATAAATAAATAGGAAAAACAAAATGAAAATGCACGTCATTACCTTTGATTTCTTAGCCAGTTCTTTGATTGCCATTAAGCTATAGCCCACTCATTCACTTGCTACCAAAAGCCAATTTGCAACTGTAGCCAAAAGTGGAAGAAGCACTTAAGCGCTAAGGCAAATCCCTTCATTTATGTTAATCAAAAGCCAAGCAAAATCAATTTCTTATTTGGAAAGTGGCCGATAGTTGAGGGGCTAAAGTCAATGGAGCCGATAAATCAAAACAATTAAGTCGCTTTAAATTGACTAAGTTGAAGTTGAGGCCATAAAGTGACTGGCATTAACCAAAACTCCCCAAGTGGGTCTAATAAGCTTGAGACAGCGCTAATTTTACCCTCATTAAACAAACTGACATGCCAGCCAGCCAGCCAGCCAACCGCCAGAACAGGCAGGACATGCTGAATCCTGTAGCCGAGAACTGGTCCTTGGTAACATTTTAGAGGGCTCAATAAACTCAAAGGGCTGACTTTACTCCACTCTTGACTATGTTTGCTGTTGCCAGCAAAGCGTCGCCATTTTGGCAGTCATTAACGGCAAACTGCTTCATCATTTAATAACCCAAAAGTGAGCTGGTTAAATGCCGAGCAAGCCAGGCTGTTGGCCCAACAAAAAAAAAACCAAGCAAAAAAAAAAACACAAGCAAAAAGAAACCCTCACACAGACACACAGACAACAGCTGTGTATGAGGGTGGAGAGGGGTGGCACAAAGAATGGCATAGAACATGCCACACTTATTTTTATAGATTTCATTTTAACACCGAAAAAGGCAAACGCATGGGATGTACCCAACCCCCTTTTTACTCTCCCTTCAAATAACTACCACGCCCACCATTTTCCACTTGTATTCTTTCTGGCTGAATTTGCCTTGGCAAGCGTCTAGCAGCCATGCCTACATAAAATTGGCAAGGCGTCAAACAAACCAGCGAGCAAGAAACAAGCCAAAGCCAAAAAAAAGGGTTCATTATGGCAATTTGCTTAAACTTCCCATTCCCTCTTGCCCCTTCTCTTAACTGTTTCAGCTTTCGTTTCTTGCTTTTTTTTTTTGGGTCGAAACTTGAAGTTTGCGGCTATAACTGCCTTTTTTTTTTTTTGTTGGTTTTTCTGTTCTTTAGTCTGAGGCCTACTACGCAACGAGAGATCTGAGCCATCATTTGCCACACTTGATGCTGGAGTAAAAGTTCATAAAATATAATGAAAAGCAACATTTACAATACATTTGTTTGCTTTGGGCTTTTTTTTTCTTTTTTGTAGGTTTATACACTTAAAAAACAAGTGGAAATGTTTCAAATTCAAGCATTATGAATCCTTTTTAATTTGTTGTCTTTGATTGTTTAAGTTAATATTTAGTTCGACGAGATTTTAACCCTAAAATTTGAACTACGAAATGATTTTCTAAGTGCATAAAGTTCAATGCACTGACCCCCTAAAGGACTTCTTTCCCCTAAATGGTGTGGGTGTGTGTGTGTACCTCTGTGTGTATGTGTCACAGTCACTTCTGTTAATGTCGCATTTTATGAATATATATCAAACTTCTTGCCATGATTTTGTTGCTCCCCAAAGAAACGCTTTAATTGCGAATTCTCATTTCATTGCTTTGAGGCCTCAATCGGTATATAGTGAAATATTTGAAAAACCACTTAAGCTAAGCAACTCTGCAGGTAAGACTGTTCACCACTATATATAAGCAATGCCAATACCGTTGCCATCTCTCCACCATATTCCACTACCATGGCCGATTGGCACTCTTGAAAAACATACAAAGACCACGCAACCACATTAACACCCACAATAAATGCATACCGCCCTCTTTTTTCTAGACTCCGAGTCTAGCCGGAAGTTGAAGAGGGAGGAGGGCCAGTCAGAGTGAGGTTGTACGATAGACAAGCAGAAAGCGGGAGGTGAAAAAATTGGCGTGTTGAGTTTTCATTTTTCGTGCGTGCCTTGGTCACTCGGGGACATTCATAGACGACTGCTGTGGTCAATGCTTAATTATATTTGCGTGTGCATGACCAATTCCCAGGCCAAGTCTCTGTTCGCCCCTCCCACCTTCTTCAATGTATGGGAGAACGGCCTGTGCCACAATCAAACATAAGAATTTCAGCTTTAAAACCATTTAAAGCAATTTTTGCAAAAGTCTCGGAGACATTTGTAGGCAAACGAGGTGTGCTTTATAAAAAAAATAACTTGATAACCTTAATAATTAGTAAAATACTGATAAATCCTTGAAAAAGTTTTGCGTTAGACCTCTGAAAGCTTGTTTATACTAAAATATAGAGTTATTAGGATGAAACTGTATTTGTATTCTTCTAATTGTTAATGTTTTCCAATTCAAAATAATTTTATACATTGTCCGTAAGAGATATTGTTTACTTGTACTTGAACTGTTTTTTAATATTTCAAGGACTAAAGTGTTTAATTTTTTCATTGACTTAAGTATAAATCCATTTCAGTCTTTTTTGTCGATGCCTTAAATAAGCTATTATAAACTATTTTCTTCTGTGCTTGAGCGTTTTTGTTTGTTTATTAAAATTTTAAAACGTCCTACAAAGAAATAACAAAGACATATTCTAAGAATCAATTTATATAACTTGATATTAAATATACTTATAGAAAATTTTTCAGTTAATATTTTAACTATATCAGAGCCTTTTATTCTTTTTTTTTTTTTCAGGATTATATATAACTTGTTTGCTCTATATTTTTAAACAATGAATATTACAACAATTTATTAGTATTAATTATTTATGGAACACACCTCGTATACACAATATATATTGGACATAGCTTTTGTTATGCTTTTTTTTCTTTTTGGCCATCATTGTTGACTCTCTATTGTCAGCAATATGATTTGTCACTTCACAGGACCACTACATGGTGGCGTCACCTTGTTTTTGCTGTTGCTGCTGCTTTGATCGATTGCCAAACACGTCCGCTGACATTTGCGGCAAAAGTCAACTGTGTGTGTGTGTGTGTTTGTGTGTGTTCGGGGTACCCTTAATGGGTAATAAGTAAATTGCGTGCTTGTTCGACCAAAACTCGTCACATTTGCAGTGATTGCTCACATTTCGACACTTTTAGCGGCTGCATGAGAGGATCAACATTAACTCTTAAAAACCTGAAGTAGGCGTCCATTAATCAAATCAGACAAGTTCAGGGTTCAAGGATGACGGCAGAGAAAGAAGAAGTAAAAGAAGACCGTAGGCAGGTAGCAAATTGGGCGTGTTTTCATTTGCATTTTCTATTATAAAGACATTTCGTGTCGATGGCAGGGCAAACACCCATCCACATGGCGTATGCTTGATATATATATATTTTTTTGTTGTTATTTCATTTTTGTTGATTTGTGTTTTAGTTTTTGTTTTGATATTCTGTTTGGCAAGTAATTAGTAGTTCCAACAAGCAACTAAAACTAAAAGTATAGGAATAACATTTGATTTGGAGAAGCTTCCTGTGGCTGTTATATTTGGTAGGGAAATTGCCGCTTAATTTGTAGTCAAATTAAGGTCAAAGGACACACAAATATATGTTTATGTATGTGAGGGAAAAGTGTGCCTTGTGTGTATGTGTGTGTGTGTGTGGGAGGGAAGCTTGCTTGTGTGCCATTTTTATGCCGCCCTTGCACAAAATTTATGCCTTCAATGGCATTTAATCAGCTCCACAAAATGTGGAGACCAAAACACATTTGCACATTTATCGCTTGCCATGGCCTTTGAATATATCCTTTGCATTCGATCTAAATTGTTTTATGCGTCTCGTTTCATTTTGAATTCGTTTTCGATTCGTTTTTCGAATGCCCCTTTGGTAGTCTTCTTGTTTTGGGCTAAGCGAGAAACGAGGGTCATTTAAATAAGTTCAAAGAATAATAATTGGTTTTATTTCCAGATTTTTTATGTAGAAATACAAGATTTGTATTTGTATTATAGATTTCCTTGTGAATATATAGTTAATCTTTTTTGTTATTGAAGTATTGTCATATATGTATCTATATTTTAAACTTGCCGGAAGTTTATTCCAAAAGCGAATAAAAACTTGTTTTTTAAAGAGCCTAGTTTGTCTATTCATTTAAAATTATCATAAAAGTATTTAGATTATCAACTTGCTAATCCACTTTAAATAGTTTGAAAATCAATAGTTAACACTGAATTATTAAAAATATTTCGATTCCTGTTAATAACAAAGCCATAACCAAACCCAGAACTGTTTATTTATTGTTATAAAGGAAAATCTATTTTCTTTTGAATGCTTTTCTTTTATTAAAGACAGCTAAAGATTTTAGTAAACTTTTGTATTGCCTCTCTCGTATGTTAAGCAGATAAAATGCGATTCGTTACGATTCGATTTCGCTTAAGTTTTTTTTTCTTTTTATTTTTTTTTGTGGTGGAGTTGAAATTTATCTATGTCCTTTTTCTGGGTCACGCATTCTTTAGATGCAATTATTTTACGCTTGATTGTACAATTGTTTTATCCTCTATTCCGTTAGGCTTGCCATAAATTAAAGAATTCAAATTGTGGCCATCTGATAGATAGGGGAAGCAGGGAGGGAGCAAGGAAGAGAACGATGAGGCACCGACTTGTTTTGCCTGCTAAAGTGTCAACAACAGACTGGGTTGACACAAAAAAAAAAAAAAAAAAATAAAATGCTGACAACACTAATGAGCGAGCAATGGTTGAAGTCGTCTGCCACGCCCCCTTACCCCCCCACACACACCAATACTCTCCTTTGCAAGGCAACTTTATGGCAGTTGCTGTTGTTGTTGCCCACAACTTTGACATAATTCTGGGCAGGTTGGCCAAAAAACTAAACTAAAAAAAAAAAGGAAAATGAAAATAAATATGTTGTGAAAGTTTGTGGGTGTCGTTGCAACTCTTTTTTGGTTCTTTTTTTTTTTTGCTTTTGCCAGAAAAAGTTGATAACGAGCAGGTGTTAAAATGTGACCAAGTGTTGCCTAGGCAGACGCCTGCTCTTCTTGCTTTTACCTCTACCTCTATCCCATTCCTGATATAGCCGGCGCTTTGGGTGATTACAAGTTGTTGACACTTTTGCACAGTTTGTGGCAACAACTCAAAGCCAAAGGCAAAAGTTGCTTGCGGCCATGGCTAAACATGGATGCATTGGAGTTTTGTAAGCTGCAAGCTGCCATCTTGTTTTCTTGTAACGAATAAGTCAGCGTTGCCAGATGGCGTGATGTGATTTGCTTGACGGTTATTTCATATTCAAGTATGCATATTGAGGTACGTCCTTCTATTCTCCTTATTGCTAACACCAAGCCACATTCACAACTTTACGACTTGCCGTTGACTTTTTAATGAACATGGCAATTTGCCGAAAGGTAAAGCACACACACACACACATACACACATATATACTATCATACACACGTGTACACTTGCACGCATATATATCTATGTGAAATGGAGGCGTGGCTTGGCATTTTTGATCAGCGTCGAATATCATTTCACATATCGTTAAAATTCGTTTAGGCGCAGCATACAAATTGCTACATTTCCGCCAAACTTCAAGGCGCCCCCCCAAGACCTTTAACTCCCCTTTTTCTTTTTTCCCCCTGCCATTGAAAACAGAGCCCAGTCCCGCTCGACCCACTCTATCTTCCACTCTGTCTCATTCTGTCTCTTTCCCTCTTCTTCAATGTATATTTTCAAAATTTCCTGCGTGTGGCTGCGGTGAGCTTCGTGTAAATTGAATGAAATTGAAAAATTTAACGCCACAGCAATTCCATTACGTTTTCCAGGCTCATTTTCACAGCGTTTCACCTATACCCTTACCCCCTCAGTCCACTGGCACTTTCATACGATTCCGTTCTTGGCTCGAAAATTTATTCATTACATGCAATTTTTTTTGCCGTCTTCACTTTCGTTTATCTGAAGAGTTTCGCTTTCATCGTGGTGGTAAGAGGCACCGCATTAGGCTTGGCAATCAGAAATCATGTGTGAAATGGGAAAAAATGTGCGAAATAAAATGAAAATCGCGGTAAAAACAGGAAAACAAAAAAAATACCAACAAAAAAAAAAAAGAAGGAAAGAAACAACAACAATAATATATACACTGAAGAGCAAAAACATTTATATATTTTATATATATACATATATATATGTAGACCTATATATCGTATGTGTTTTAGTTTTCAATTACATTGGCAATTCTTGTGGTTACAGACTTTTTCCTCTGGGGGAAAAAAAACAGAAGCAGACGCATACAGAAGATCTTAAGGCAAGAGAAAGAATCAGAATCAATGTAAATAAATAAACGTTTACAAATGCACAAATATTTAGATTGTCATCTGTCTCATCATGCCATCCAGAGATTACCGCATTATCTCAAGTTTCCTGCATGTCAAATCAAGGCATACGGCACACAAAGAAAACTCACAGCCGGATACTGTGCTGCATATTGTATTTTTGCAATCTGCATTTTATAAATATTTTTTTATAAGCAATCAACAACAGCAACATATGTATGTAAGTATGTATGTATGTACGTATATATGTAGCATCAGCTAAGCTATCAACCTTCTGGCTACATGTTGAGCATACCAAATGCCTGACATGGTTCGCTTTAGACCTTTTCTTTGTTCTTTACCATTTTTAATGTTTAATATAAATGCCCTCTCTCATCACTGTTATATTCTGCATTGACTTTGCAGCATTGTGTCGTCAATAAATGTTTTGCTATAGGATCGTTTTCTCTATTTAGATATATATATATGTTTATTGTACATATCCTTATTTTGTTTCTCATAGTGCGTGGCTTATCCTTAGCTTACAAAACAAATAGAAATCGCTGTCAACTGTCAAAGCCATTATTTAAATTGTTGTCTCTCTTACCTAATGGCAAATTTACATTTCAATCACTGCTGAACAAAAAACAAAACTACAACTGACTGAAGGCTTTTTTAATATTTATTTATTTGAAATTGAAGTCATCTTTAATTTATAAAGTGTGTTACAAAAAAAGAAATACAAAAAACATAAAAAAGTAAGCTACAATTTTTCAATAATAAGTTGGAAACTATTTTTAGTTTTTAATGAAATCTCCTACTCCTGTGTTGCTTAACTATTAAATTTCTTGGTTTTATTTTAGAACTTTTTAAAAATATTTCTCATTTTGATGGGTTATTCATTGCATTTATCTGGTTTGAAGAAAAGTGATTGTTTAACATGGCGTATGCGTAATATATAACATTTTAATGTTTTAAGATTTAATATTCTAAATTACACTATAAAAATAGTGTCCACCTTAATTTGCGTACCCACATGTATACATGTGTACATACATACATATGGATGTCGCCTACAAAGTTGCATACTAAATAAGCCGCTGGCCTCCATCTCCCATCTGTAAGTTTTAGTCAGACTTTTGCTCCTCTTTCTTCTTCTCCTCTGTATACTTTTAGTTCGGTTCATGCATTTTACATACGCCTTCGTCAGGCTGCTACTCATTTGTTTTCTTTTGCGCCCAAAGCACTCACACACATGCAATTATATAGACCACATAGACGCACACACACACTCACCACCACTCACTTACTTACCACATAGAAGCATTGTTGCAATTGCACGGGAAATAGACTTTTTGAATGCGAATGCGTTGCACATGTCAGATGGAATGTGCTTAGAAAAAAAAGTATGAAAAAAATGAAACACGAAGAATAAGGAAAAGAAAAGAAATGAGGAGCAAATGAAAAGAGAAAAAAAAAACGAGAAAAGTAGCAGAGAAAGGCAAAAAGGGGGGAAAGGAAAGTGCATAGAGAAAATCCCTCAGCAATACGTTATTTTTCTCTCGTTTCTTTTAGTTTCTTTTTTTTAATTCTTATTGTTGTTGTTGTTGTTGTTTGTCCTCTCTCTTTTACTTTGCAATTGCAAGTAAGTTTTTCTTGCCTTTTTACCCCAAAAGCGTTTTGCTTCACGACAACTGCTTGCTATTCCACATGCAGCAGCTGCTGTTGCAGCAACGGTTGCAGCATGTTGCTGATGTTGCTACTATTGTTGTTGGTGTTTTTTTTTGGTGTTATTGTTGTTGTTGTGACATTTTGTGGGCCTGTCTTCATGCTTCTTCATGTTGTCAGCGTGGCAGCTTCTGTTACTGCTTCTGCCTTGTGCCTTGTGCTTCTATTTCAGCTAGTGCTCTGCCATGTTCTCTAAATCCGTGCTACTTAAATTGTCCCTAAAATCCTCGTGGCAATTCTTTTACCATGAAGCACATGCAGCTTTTGTGTGCTGTATGAGAATTTAATGACATTCTTAAGTTGTCATCAGTAGATGGCAGGCCAGGAGGCATACACCACTGAGACCTATGAGGCAAACTATCTTGGTGGATTGGGGGGGTGGGTTGGGTTGGTGGGGGTTTGGTTTTCGACTGCTCAGATGACTTTGCTGGCTGGCTGACTTGGCTTTGGCTTGGTGGCATCTTATCCTGTAGCTGTCGCGGTTGCTTTTACCTCTGTTGCCGCATTCGCTGTGCAAGGAATATCAAATTGACTAAGTCCTACAAAATGAGTACAATCATTAGCGTACAAGCACAACCAACAACAACAGCAACAGTCTTTTGCCATTGCATATTGCGCCCACATATTGCACAATCGCTACTCCTCCTGCTGTTCCTGCTCCTGCTGTTCCTGATGCTGATGCTGATGCACTTTGCCTTTTAGAAGATGAAGTCATATCAGCATTAGTGTCTGCTCTGGGCTGTCGACTTTCCTGCATCTCTCTTGGAGCGACATTTCTTTCTTTCTTAGCGTTGCGATAGCAACGACCACACAGATAGATGAGAGACATTCAGCATTTACATGGATTTACTTTTCGTTCGCTTTTCTTTTTGTTCATTTTTTTTTTTTTTAGTTTAGTTTGTTCCCCATTTTTTTTTTTTTTTTTTTTTGGGTCAGGTCAGATATGAGGCATGCAGTTAATACGATTGTGCAACTTTCCAGGAGGCTGGGTGAATTTAATTTTCAATCCGAGGCCAAAACATTTCAGCTCTTTCATTTTCCGCTGTCTGTCAGATATACATACATATGTACATATATATGCATATGTACATATATAGCTTACTGCCATAGTCAGTTATTTTTGTGGTGCATGAGCAAATCTTTGCTATTTGTAGAAGCGACAGCCGCAGACTGGGAAAAAAAAGCCGCCGCATTTGAATATGCAATTTGCAATTTGACTTGACTATGCCCGGATAGAATGGAATGGAATGCGAAGATGGAAGTGCCATGAATGGTGCTCTGTCGACAGCAAGACCCCGTTCTTCTCCCCCTAAACTCAACTCCGTCTCCAAGTTAATCTGCGGGCTTAAGAAACCCCAGACTGTAACAGTGTCATATAAAAGCTGCACGCGGCGGCATTTTATCACAGTTTCGGGCGCTTTTTTTGTTTCTTTTTTCTTATTCCTCTTCGTTTCTCTCTCTCTCTCTCTTACTCCCTTTTTCTGTTTTGTTCCCCCTCTTTGACTGGGTGACATTTCAGGGCAAGATTTATGCACTTGGGCTGCAGTTGAAGACAGCTGTCGTTTGCTGTGCTGGGCTGTCTTTTTTTTTTTTTCTTTTAGTTGCCTTCTATTTTTCGTTTATATATATATATATATTTTTTTTGTGTTGATCCCGCCGTTCCGCTCGTCCTAATAGGTTTTTATACTCGTGCATGAAATATGCCGCCGAAATGTGGAATAAAACAGAGCCAGAATATGGAAAGTGTCAATCTAGAATGTTTTTTTGCGCTTCGTTCCACTTGCGAGTGCATAACCCGCATTCAAGTTCATCAATTGTCATGGATCTTAAGAAAAAAAAAAATAGTATATATACTTATATAAAGTAAAGAAGACGACCCTCTCATACCCTTCACTTAAAAGTTTTTAAAGTTAAACTTCTTTAGAGAAACGTCTTAATATTCTAATCATTTACATATTTATAGACTTTGCAGCTGTTTTTTAGTTTAATGAACTATTTGAATTTGTTGTTCTATTAGTAACTATATATCGGAGATCATTTATCGGATTTTAAATCATTTTATCAATATATTCTTAGGGAAAGTTAACTTTGATATACTTTTTTTTTAAAAGAATCTTACTTGAATTAATATTACTCATTTTTAAAGTATTATTTCTATTAGTAATTTATATTTCAAAGCATGATTTATTACTCATTTTTTAAGAAATATACTTCAGATTTTATTTCCTTAATAACAGTTATTAAGCTTGCAATTAATACTTGATATCCTTTAAGTTTTTTGATTAAATCCCTTATCTACTCTATACTAATAGATACGAAATTGTTTCAATAAGATAAAATTTGACTGTTACCTACAATACCATATGGTTAGTAAACTCCTTTGCTACACTCATAAAATAGAGTATAAACTAAAGTAGAAATTGTAAAAGAAAAAATAGAAAGCAAGAAAAAAAAAGGAAGTAGGTATTTCTTTTGCTGCCAAGAGACAACTTGAAAGTACAACAAACTATGTATGGTACTAAGTTTTCTTGACACACCAAAGACAAGTACACCCCCCCCACAAAGACAAACACAAGTAGAAAAACCAAGTAACACAGAGATCCTTACAAACACACACATACACAATTAAGTCATGATAAATTGCTTTTGTATGCGTTTTCACTCATAAGCTGACGCGGTAGCAAAATGAAACAATAAGCCACGTCCGTCAAGTCAAACCCAACTCTTGAGGTGACTGAAGCTATAAACGGAAGCCGACACACACACACACACACAATACAACACAACACAACACTTCGTCACAGTGGCACAGACAATGCGACTAGACAGCCAGACGAAGAGAGAAGGGCTGTAAGGAAATAGAAGGAGTTGCTCTGTCATGCCTGCCTGCAAGTGAAGGTGTTTTTGGTATGGGCAAATGTTTGGAATTCATGTGTTTCTGTCTAGTAATTTACACCAAACGCGATTTAGTGTCCCTTTAGCTTTAGCTAGTTTGTTAGTCAGCTATTTAACACTGAGCCCATTCAGCTGTTACCTTGGCTAATTGAAAACGCATGTTAACACTTGAATGGCGCAAACCTTTGTTCATTAATAGTAAGGCAAAAGGGCCTTTTTCACAATTCAAATCTCTTTTTCCCTTAACTTTTCAGGCTTATTTGTCATCTTGTTTGTGTTCCTTTTGTGGCAATCTATTATACTTGAATCCTTTGACCGTAACAAAAGCAAACGAAATGGTTCAATATTACCTTTAGACTTGCCTGACTAGTTTCCCTTATGGGTGTATGTGTGTGTGTGTGTTTTTGTGTGTCTCGAAGGGTGGCTAATGCACTCAATTACTTTTCATATACATTTATCCCTTTATTGAATATCCTTTGGGTACTGAAATTAAAATTTTCATGAAAGGACCATCGATGCATTAACTACTGCTGCTGCTATGAAAAGGATAGGCTCTTAAAACGAGTGGTAGGAGGGAATGGATTTACATTTAACTTTCTCTTGACTCTGCTTCACTTGGATGAGGATGAGTGACAACTGCGAGTGGATGAATCTTGGCTTTAGCTGACGCATTGTTGTCTCTTTGCTTCCGTGTTGCGGTTTCAAGTGCCTGACTAGCTGCCTGTTATTTTCTGCTACCTAATTATGCACAGACTGCAGGGCCATGTTGACACACACACACACACACACAGAATCAGAGCCAAAGCTTGAAATGGAGTTGAAGCTGGAAGCAAAAGGTAGCTAGCTATAGCAGTTGATGTACAAGTGGCCCCAGCAACTGTCACACAACTTTCTCGAGATTTCTACTCCAAGATGACTGCAATTGAAGGGGCGTAGGCAAAGGGAAGTAAAAGTGTAATTAACTAAAGTGTTTTCCTATAAAATTATTTTTTATTTTTCCAAAGATAAAGTTTATTTTATAATTTTCTTTGCTATTAACTCTGAGATTTAAAAGTTGTTAACTAATTTTGACTACGCCTCTGTTGTTTGTGAGAAAAAGATAAGGATGAGAATGTGTTTGTGGGGGATGTCAGTGTGTTGACCTGCCTCTTTGCCACGTTTGTTGTATGTTTGTGATATTTTCTAATTTTCACAAAATAAGCAATTCTCACGTCTTTGTTCTCGTCCTCGCGTGGTATTCTATATACACACATACACATATATACATGCAGTCATACAAATACATACGAATATATATATATATATATCGCTGTTCTCTGAATTCAATTCCAACTCATGTCTGTTGTTTCGCCAACGGGCGGCAGGTGGCAGTGCCTGCAACAAGCACACATACAGACAAAACGCTTTGTACTTCAAAGCAAGTCAATTTGCAACTGTAAAAGTATATTTATGTGTGTGTGTGCTCCTATTCCTCCCTATATGCCGCTGCCGCTGTCTCTGTCTGTTTTCTTTTTTTTTTCTCTCTGTGTGTCTCTTGGTTTTTTCCTTTATGCATTGTTTCCTTACCCGCACTCTATTTATTACAAAATTTGTTTTATTTCTGCTTTGGAATCGATTGAAGTTTAGTTTTTTTTTACCTTCCAACTTCCCCTGTCCCCTTGCTTATATACTGTGGGGCTGCGATGACTCTGAACGACTTTTCTTTTTGTTTGTATGGCTTTGATGTTGGCTAACCGCCAAACGGAAGCGTTCTTTCACATTTCCCGCCAGGCAACAAGCACAAAACAACAAAACCAAGAAATAATAATAACTAAATAAAAAAAACAAACACAGACACACATACACACATAAATAAAAAATGCTTTATTTTTCTTTCATTTTCTATATCTTTCTCTCTCTCTCTCTCTCTTTTGCAGGTAAGCCACAAGTTTATTATATATATATTATATATATACCCAACCTACAAGCTGTAAGTAAAAATTACCAAAGGGAATGTAATTATATTTTTTTTTATTAGATTAAAATATCACAAGTGCCATTAAAATTAAGTTATGCTGTGGAACACAATGAACTAAGTAATCAGCTTAACTTGGGTGCCCAGAAAAGCACTAAAAAACAAAAAAAATATGAATTCAAACAAAAGTCGTAATGTTAGGCTATACATTTTATTTCCATTCCGATTATATAGTTTTTTTTTTTCTATTTGGGAAAGGGGTTGCTGACCGGGGATTGGTCTGTGCCTTTGATTTTATGCTATAATTGTAATGTGTGTTCACTATTTGAGTTGTTCGTGAAGTTATGCAGAAGAGAAGAAGAAGAAGAACCATGAGGAGGCAGTCGTGCGTTAAGACGGGCCTGCCCTTATAGATTTATGGCAACGGCGACACGTTGACATGCCACAACCGAGTCCAAGTCGATGTCACGACCAATTTCTTAAGGCGGCCAGTTCCACCTACCTCCATCCAAAAGTCTTGCCCCCTGGGCAATTTCGTGCTCATTGTTTTATGGGTCGACGGCAACAATTCTAAGGTGGCAAAGCAAGCAAAAGAAAAAGTAGAGGAGGGAGGAAAGAATTGAGTATATGGGGGGCAAGTGTAGGCACTCGTCCAGTTCATTTTTTGCCAATTACGGCAAGCCTCGTGCAGTCAAGTCACCTCCTCGGGCCATTGTTGCGTATACGTAATTTTTATTGGACACTTCCATGCGTCGTCATTCATCGTCAGTCGTCGTCGTTGTCGTTGTCGTCGTCATAGTCATCGTCTTTATCGTTCTTCGTCTCGCTGTTAGTGTGCCAAATCGTGAGCTTTTCCTTGTACGTACGTAAGCCAGTCCTAGGCCAACACGGAAAAGCTTTCTACGGCGAATATGATACCAAAACAAAAACGGATAATTGCAGAGCCACCTGAAAAAGCCGCTCTCGCTCAATCTCTCCAGCTGTATTCCACCCGCTTCTCACTCTCCGCACCAGCTGACGGCATGCATCTCTCCACTTTTTGCCACCTGTACCCTGTGTCCTGTATCCGTGCGTTCTATGGCCGAATGCACAAGGACTCCCAGGAGTTGACTGCCATTACTGATTGCTCTACTTGACATACATTGGCGTCATTTGGCAATTGTCATTGTATGTAATTGATTCATCAATAAAGTAATTATTGCAATTGCTGTCCACTGAAAAATGTTGCAATTAAACCACTCCCATTACCACGCACCATACACTTTTTGAGCTGTAAAGCGTATATGGATAATGAGCATCAGCATAAGGATTTTATGCGGCCACTTGCGGCATACAGTTTGAGAGTCACACTCTACACAAAGGACAGAAATTGGCGCCAAATGGTCGCCCCAAACACTTTCTCTCTCATACACACACACGACTACGATTTGAAATGTGCCGAATAGGCCAGGACACGAACCATGGCCAAATACGAAGTATCAAAGTCCTTCGTGTTGGCGATGCCAATGGCAGGATACGAAGTCATAAGGCACAAACAGTTTGCGACTGAGACTCGTGGCGAACGGATGAATGCGGCCAATGACAAACGGCCAGCGTAAATTTAGAGTATTCTGATTCATTCATTGAGTGAACGACAGGTTCGAACAAAATTACGAATGTGAAAACCGCCGCTGTCGCCGCGTGTGAGTGCACTCCCAGTGGCAACAAACGAAGTGATCATCAATACGACCCAACTAACCAACATCAGTGTTATTTTAAAACGTGTTAGGAGGCCAAAAGAAAAAATAAAAAGGCAAAAACGCAAAAATCAGCCAAGTGAAAGTGGGAAACAAAATCGTAACTAAATGGAAAGAGTTTTAGAGATTTTGGCCATAATTTAATTTGGCAAATGTGTTGGAAAATTGTATAGTCTAAGGCAACAAAGAGTGAGCAGTAACATCATAAGATTTCAATATAAATTTAGTTGAGCCAAGCCATTCCTCTAGTTCCTGCTCCTGCTCCTACTGCTTCTACTGTGATTGCCATGAGCTGAGCTTACTCAGCTGGTAATGGGTTAATGCGGTTGAGCACTCTCCATATCCTGCCACATCTCCTCCCCCAACTTGCCGATATTTCATGCTATTTACCTAGGTGCGCCACTTTCGTTAATTGTATGCAAAAAACTTGCCAACATTCACGGTTTTCTCTCTATATACATACAATACTTGTTCTCCTATATGTTAGGTAAAATTCTTCCTATTTTATTTTCATTTTTTTTGACTCGGTTTATTCGCTGTTGTGGCCTCATGTTAAGAAGAACTTCTTTTTTTTTTTTTGGGAAGTAGGGGCAAGAGGGCTCAATTACAACCCATCTTGCCTGCCACACTATTTCCGCTCTAAAATTTGAGCCAAGTTGCTATTGCCGTTGTTGCCATTGCCTGTTACCTTTACTTTTGCCGTTGCCAGCTGGGCTCGTTGCCGTTCACTTAGTAAATAAATTGGCAATCGCATTTAATGTAAGTTTATGTGCGTCGCTACCTTCTCGCCTGGCACTGGCACTGGCACTGGCACAACTAGTGCCTAGTAGTTTTGGTAGAGTTTTTCTTGCTGTCTTTATGTGCTTTTTTGCCCCTTTATTTTTTTTGTGTATTTTTGCGGCTCACTTTCCTCGTCGTGCTCATGTGCAAATCGTAAATTTACGTTAATGCCGAAATTTCACGTGATAATGACGTGATTACCTGACACACTGCAGAGCCAAAAATGTTGCCATTGCCACCCAAAAAAAAAAAGGGAAAAAAAAAGATGAGCAAGGAAAATGTTGATGTCCCAAAAAAAAAAAAAAACAGAAAAAAGGGGAAACATTTGTAGGAGGAGACTCTGTTTGGCATAAACAATGCCCACCTCCCTTGACTGATAAATGACTACTGCTAACTAAAACTACTCACTGGGAAATGCATTCAACTGAATTTGTGGGCCTCGTTTCGTTGAGTTTCCAGTAACAATTAAATTGTTGACGTGTTATTTCAAATGTTGTTCAATGAGTTGAATGAGCTGCAGAAAATTTTCAACGTGTCGAAGCATTTTTAAAGACACTTTACCAAATCCTTTTAGATAAAGAGTTAGAGAATGGTGAGTTCTGTCGCGCAAAAAAAGTTACTTTGCAATCGTCTCGTAATTTGGCCTCATTCTTTTTGCCTTTTTAATTTTTTTTTTTTGTTTTTTTGTTTTATTTGTAACTTTTTAATTACTTTTGAGCAGCGTGTCGTTCGTTCATTTCTTCGTTCTTTGCCGTCTAATTACGGGAGCCATTCATGACCCTTGTTTTGTCTTCAAATGTATTTTCTTGTTGCCGGTCTTATCATTGCAAAGTTTTGTTGTTTTTTTTTTCATTTTACTTAATTTTCTTCTTTTTTTTTTCTTTTTGCGAAATGCAAGTGCTTCAAGTTGCAATCGTTTTAAACGTTCGTTGGCATTTCCGTTTCCGGCTCTAAGCCAGTTTGTTAGTTTTACCTTGACATTTTACGCTGGTTTTCTCTCCTTTCTTCACTCTGACTCTGTTTTTTTTTTTTTTGCTGGTTTTTACTTAGTGTTACCTGAGCGTATTTTTTTTACTTAGATAGTTACAGCTGAGCCAGCTGCTTGTACAACAACTTTAACAATATTTGCTTTTCTGCTCGACTCCACCATGTACCCACACCTGTATATTCTTCTATAGAAAATAAAAGGTCCTTTCACTTTGCATTCCTCGCTGGCCACATACACACACACACACACATAGAAATCATGAATCATTTTCAAGCACCGCTGGCCCCCAGTGTAAGTGTTGTTTAATGCAGCTTTTCAACTTTCATGTGTGTGTGTGTGTGTGTAAGTGTGTGTTACCACTACTACATTCCAGTTTTATTCCTCTTTGCCTTTACCAACAGATTTGCTTATGCAAATGTGTCGTTTTTGCAATGAATTTTACTTTGGCTAACATTTTTTTTCTTTCTTTACAATCCGCTTTCAATCAGAATGTTTACAGTTTCTATATACGAAAATATATGTATGTATATGTTTATATGTATATAGTTATTTGTATAGTTCAAGGCAGGTGATGTCATCATGACTTTGTCATTCAATCGCCTTCCAACATCAGTATCAATGAGCAGTTTAAATAATTGCGACCGCAATAAATTATTAAATCAACAGCAATTACTCAACCGTTCAATAGCCGTACGATGAAGGGAATCAATCAATGCGCTATGGCAGCCATTCGTTGGTTGTTGAAGTACACATACACACACACACACTCACAATCATACACACGCACATCATTTTTATGTACAAAAGGTGTATTTTAACGAGTTTCATGACAGCAATTATCTATGCATGAATGTTCTTATATACATAAGAGTATGTACTCTACATGTGTATGTGTGTGTGTCCTTGTGTGTGTATGCGGAGAACCCCCTAAGACCACAGATTCATTGGCTGGCAACTTATTAATAAATATATACATACATATATAGTCTAATAGTTTGCATTGACGTGTTTCAAGTGCGTTGTAATCGATATTACAATGTCATTGTTTTAAGTTTCATGCTTGATATCCTGGCATTTGGTTTTTTTCTTGTTTAATCTTTTTTTCTTTTATCGTTGCATGCATCAAACTAAATGGTCAGGTTTGTTGTTTGATTCCTGAGGGAAAAGTATAGTTTATTTAGAAGAGTTTGCATTATTATTTTCTAAAATTTTCCCTTTGGAACATAAAGTACTTTAAGGTATAAAAAGTAGTGGATTTCTCCAAAAATATTTTAAATTTTTACCAAGTTAATAAATCATTTTAAAGTTGAATTTTTGGTAGTCATTGGTTGTTTTATTATAAAAGTATTTTTCTATATTTTTAAAATATTTTCTCATGTATTTTTAGTATTTGATTTCGTGTCAGCATTCTAAAGAGAAATAAAATTATTTTCTTTTAGAGAACTTTTGTTAAAAAGGCTTAGATAGACCTATTTCGGTCTTTATTATTTAATTATTTACTAACTTTGAAAAGTATAAACTTTTTTAAAGTTTATTGAATATTTACGAAAATATTTGCTTTCAAATAGAAAAAATAGTATAAAAGCATTTAAACCTTTTTCTATTTTTAAAATGTAAAGAAACGATTTAAATTATGTTTAAAAGAATTTAGTTAATTGTGATTAAAATTAGCTTTTTGAAAAAAATAGTAACGTAAAATGATTCAAATCTTTTAATATACATATATTTGAGTATATATTTGACTATATATTTCTAGGATTAAAGATCATATACTTGTATTAAAATTTAGAATAGCATTTTTGTATTAATAGGCTTATTATTATTAGTTTTAAATTTAATTGGTATTTAATATTGGCATGAACTAAAAATTTCAACTGTAATGCAATTTGTTGCCTACTTTTGTGCGCCCTTTATTGTTTCATTCATATAACATTTTGCCATCTCGTGTCTGCATTTTGACAGCTGCTCTGGCTGTTGTTGTATTCGATTTATGTGTGATTAGTGTGTCGACCCTTCTTCTCGCCAGCTGTCTAAATATCTCGTGCATTCCAGTCTGGTTATACTGTATCGTTTCGTCTCATATCCTCTCCTCTCCTCTTGTCTCGTTTTGTCTTGTCAGACATCAGGTTAGATTTTCCATTTGCTTGATTCTCTTGTCAGTTGTCATTTTCTATGAATACATTACGATACTTTTGTTTGTGTGTTATATTCACGTTACTCCTTTTGGCGTTTACTGTGTTTTTAGTTGACTTTCTATCCATAAAATACAATACAACTGAACACACACGTTTCAATGTTTGCCTAAAATGTGTAAATGAACTTGGCAAAAAGAAGTATTTCCGAAATACACACACAAACACACAACCAAACATATATATACGCTCAGGCACGCAGTTTTGAACAATATAAACAATGACAGGCCCATAAAATATGCAAGGAACCAAAATACTAATATCTTACACCTGCTATGATCCAGACAGGAATCTCATTGTTTATTTTACTCTCACTCGATTTTCGATTCTGATTTGATACATTCCCATTAAATCGAAAGGCCAAAGTTTGAATCACTGTAAGAGGCGCCATTTTAAGTCTTTAATGTGGTTTTAATGTAATTGATTATGAATTTTAATCCAGCTCAATTTACAAGAGATTTGCTGGCTTTTTGCTGTGCTGTGTCTGTGTGTGTTGATTACAAATAAAGCGCGTCCGGCCTATTATGTACATAATTAGTAAAAATGAGTGTTTCAAGAGTTAAATAATTAAAAGCTTATAATACACACAAATCATTTACATATTTATCAATATTCTCTATACAAACAAAGCATATGGAATCCAGTTGGGAAAAAAAAAATATAAAACTGAAAAGTGCTTCAACTATTAGTTTATTTACAGTGAGCATTCAGTTATTCATTTCTTCTTCCTTATGCTATTGCTACTTGCTACTAAAAATTTCCTTTTCCTTCCCATCTTCGTCTCATCACAGAGCTCTATTCAATGCTGCTTTCATTTATTCATACATACATACGTGCGCTTATTGCAATGTTCATTGCTTCATATTCATTATGGCAATGGGGCAATGTGCGTTCAGACACCGCCAGACACGATTGCTTTTGCTCTGGCTTCAACTCCTACTCCTCATCGATACGTTCGATAATCCAATAAATATTTATGAAGCACTTTATTGGAACAACACTGAATTACTTTATGGTATATGTACATATATACATTCATACATGCATATAAACATACATACATACATACGTATAGAAATATGAACATACGTAGAAATATACACACGTGTCTATGGCCAACATGTGCAGTCAAAACGGGCAAGCGATGTTGCTTCAACTACTCTCATCAGCAAAAGAAAACCTTTAGATGGAAAATATTATGGATAACAGAGAGAGAGAAGGATAGTGTGGGGGGATAGGTGAGTTGAAGAGAGAGAGAGAGAGAGAGAGAGAGAGAGAGGAAGAAAAGGAAAAACCAAATGCCATGGCATTTGGTAAAGTGAGTGCCTTCTACTACATATACATTACTACCACTATTAAACTGCTTGCATATATTGCTCATACGCACTGTTGTACGCTTTGATGCGGTCAGTTTTACCAAAAACCAAAACATCCCAGACCATCCCAAACCATCGCAGACCAGACCAGTATTTCTGGCTTGTTGGTATTTTGGTTTTTAATATTTTTAAGAGCCTTGTCTGTAAAGTCAAGTGCCTGGCCAACACTAATTGCCTGTATCTGTGTGCGTGTACTCATGTTTAAATTATAGACTGTCGACCCAAGTGATTCATGGTAAACTGATGCAGTTTGTTGACCCAATTAGCTATCAAAGGTTAAATACCTTTTTACAACACAACACTTGTCCATCTCAATCCCCCTTAAATAAAAAAGAAAAGAAAGTCCTTGATTTCACTAATAATTGTTCATTAAATTGGTACTTAATGTACCTATTTAAAATTAATCTAAAGAGTACAACTAATTTGCTAGTCAATTAGAAAGAATTTAAATAGAAATTCTCAAACAGAAAACTGTTTTTAGTTTATTTTCGCGCTTGTATTAATTTATTCATTAATTTCTAGGTCATATATAGAAAAAATATTTTTAATGTTTCACTCTTTGGCATATTTTAATAATTAAAATTAAAAAAAAAAAAATTATTGTTTAATGAAAACATTTCAACGAAAATCATGAAAAATAACTTTAGTTTGTGTAGATCATGAATTAATTTCTAGTAATTGTATTTAATTTACTAGAAAATGTTTCCATCAATTAAGCAGATGAATTTAAATAAATAAATATTTAAATGCGGGAGACGCTAAAATAAACAGAACAATTTTCACATGTTTTTTCCTACATTCTCTCTCTCTCTCTCTCTCTTTTACCAATACAATTCTTCTCGCTCTCTCTCTCTCTCTCTCTCTCTGTCGTTTGGTTTATTCACGTTTTTGCTGGTGAGCAATTTTAAATACAAATAAAAACTGAAAATCAATGCAATGGCAAACATTAAACAGTAACACGACAATGACAAACAATAAAAGCAGCAAATATGAATAATGATTGAATAGGGGGAGAAAATAGAGTATACAAGGGTATGGGATAGGACAATACACCCTTCTCAGTGGGTTTAAAATTATTGACCAAATTTTCATGCAAACACACCGCAAAAGCGAGAGCAAAAAAAAAAAAAAAAACCAAAAAGGGAAACAAGAATAAAGGAAAAACAAGCACAAGAGCAAACTATGGAAACAATGCATAACTGGGTCAGTTTGACATGCCGTTGTCGCAGCAAACCCTGACGGGCAATGTCCCTCCCCATTCTACCATGTTCGGCCCCCAAAGCAGCCCTTCTTTACTGCAATATTCGGCTATGGGAACGAATGTCAATGCATAAAATTCATTCAATGACTTTTGCAGCTATTTTTCTTCCATGATGGCTGGAAAGGAAAAAGAGAATGCCTGCTGATGGTATAGACTGTTGTAGAAATTGGTTAAGGGAGGGTAAAAGTGTACAAATATATATTGCAAGACATGCAATAAGACGAGGAAAAGCCAAATGTGTATCTAAGTGTGTCTCTGGCTTGTCTGGTCGCCCTTCTTTTTCTACAATCAACTTGCACTTGTATGCAAATAAAATTGTACACGAAATTGACTTTATGTAGAGGCCATATGTATATACATATGTATATATACATTCTATATATATATATATATATATATATATTATGTTTGTATGTGTGTGTTTGCAGAGTGAAACCTTAGACCGAAACATGACTTTGACTAACGTTGCTGCTGCATGTAAATGGCACCATGCCGCACGCCATGCCACACGTTTTCCAGTAATCATCCATTATCCTAATGCCAGGTCCATGCTCAAGTCCCACCAGTGTGACCGTGTGTAAGAGAGTCGAGAGAGTCAAGTCAAATCTCCCTTTCTTCCTCTCGTTTTTGACTGTATGTGCGTATATGTGTTTCGTTGGCCGATTGGATTATGCCTTAACCTGCGTGTACAACTCCCCTTTTTTGCCGGAGACATTTATTAATGATACACCTGATATTTTATTTTTGCCCACTTTTAGAGGGTGCACCTAAAACGATTTGTGTAATCGCAGCTCGAAATCATATTAATTGGCCATGTCTCCATGGTCTTTCTCTTTCTCTCTCTTGTAGTCAGTCTCGACTTGGGTTATGCCAATCGATCGAGTTGAAATTTGTAAAACCATAAAGGTCAACCCCCTTCTTGACTTGCGTCATATATATGTGCCCTGTTTTAGAGGCAATTAGATGAGGTACGCGCACTTGGCAACCCTCCCACTTTTTGCTGACATATAATTTAAATTTTTGATTTAATTTTCCTAACCCATTCTTCTATAAATTTTTTTTTCAACAATTTCGTGGGATATCCTGCACCTGTTTCAATTCTCATACATACACAAACGTATAACATTCATGGCGCCTGAAATCGATACTCATAAATTAAAGTCATAAAACGGCAAACATAAATATCAATAGCATAGCTAAAGGCGCACAGACACGAATTTTCAAGTGTCGTAAAGGCCGCCAGTCTGCAAGTGGAAAATCAATCCAAATCAATGATTAGTGTCTGACATTTTATGGCTAAAGTTTCATACATACCTACTACTATATATATATGTATATATATATATCGAAACTGCAAAAGGACAAAGTTTCAAGCATATTGGCCACTAATCAATGTGTGCGTACCTTAAATGAAAACAAAGTCAAAACAAGTCAGTATTGTTAGAAAGTTCAAAAAGTTCTTTAAACTCTTCAATAATTTTCAATTGGCTTTAAAACTATTTATAGTGCAAAACAAATTTCGTAACATCATTTTGGTAGTAAAACTGTTATCTGAAGAAAATTGGTACAATATAATTTACTTTTCTAGATAAATTTGCTGACATTTTTAATACTTTTACAGGTATCAAAACTTCCTTTAAAATTAAATAAATTTATGATTTTAAATTATATTTTTATTATCTTTAAGACAAATTCCCAAGTTCCCAAAGTATAAAGTGAAAACAATTTCAATTAGGAAATATTTTTTGTTATACCAAAATTTCATTAAATCTAAAGCTAAAATCTTTGAGAATGTTGTTTCTCCATTCGAGTTGCAATGGAAACTCATTTCAACTTTCAAAGACAATAAAAAAACGCATTACATACATAATAAACAAGGACAAGTTAATATCCCCTTGACAGACAACAAAGAAAAATGGAGAAAATAAAAAACATTCATATATATATATATATATATAGTATGTACATATATAGGTATGGCCAACACAAAATAAGACAAATAAATTTACGAAAAAAACATACGTTTGCATTTGAAGAGTCAAATATTGCAGACTCATTACCGTGCGTATTGTGTGAGTCCTTCCACACGGCCGTACTTCAGCGTGACTATTAAAAATTCATTATGGTTTGCCACCAATGTAATTATGCGCTTCAGAAAACAGTTGTGGAATAAAAATCGAAAAAGTCCAGCAAAATGTTAAATTCTGCAACTTTTGTAATAAAATGAGATACACATTTAACTCATGTGAAAGTCCTATAAAAAATTAGCTGATTTGTCAATAAGTTAAATCGGTTTTCTCTTTTGTTTAAGTGGAATAAAAATAATGGTTAGAAGTTTGGAAAATACAGAAAATTGATTACGCAAACAAAAGGAATGATCATAATGATATTAAAATTGTTTGTTGTCTGTTTAATTTTCTTCAAATAAAAATCATTAGTGAGTTGGAAAATTATAATTATTATCGAAAGACTTTATCTATATATTGAACTTCAGGTCTATCTTTCTTTAGTTTTAAATTTTTATATGCAATAATATCTTAAATTTATATATTCTTGGCAATCTATGCTTTGAGTAAACTAACACAAGGACCTCCTTATGGTAAGGAATATTGTTAAAAATTCGCCTAAAATTGCTTTAAGTATTTTGATTGAACATTTCTAGATTAGTTCCCAGAGGATATATCGATTGTTTATAAAAAAAAACGTGACTTTGTCAGGCTTAAAGAGTTTTACGGTCTTGATGACATTTTGTACTCAACTGTACAATGTCAAGTGATTTGTTATCAAATTGCATTTGTCATGTACAAACCGAGACAACGACAACGACGACGACGACAACTGTCAGTTGACGCTGCATCATGGGAATAATGTCAAGGTGTAACCGCAAGTGGTTGGTTTTTTGTTTGGTGGTGGTTGGGGCGGAACTGCAGTATCTGTTACTTCCGTTTATGTCGCACATACTTAATTACATCTTACAGTCATTAAGTGACTTAAGTGAGATGTATAAAAGTTTCTTGCAATTTGTCGCAATGTCACTCACAAAAAGTAACTTTTATGAGATGCTGATGCCTCAGTACTCTTAATTAGATCTTCTCTTGTTCCACTTAAGTTGCATTGCTATTGAATTGCCTAAAGTATGCCGCATATTTGCGGGATTTTGTCTTTTGTAAAGAATTCCAATTTAAATCGAATTTTCGTCTGGGATGTGAATAAGACATCTTTACCCTTTCTCTTTCCTAACCTAATGTTGTCCCTATACGTGTCCATGTCCGTGTCCGAAACTTGGCCAAGTGTGTCAATGCAGTGACTCAGTCTGGTTGACATACAATTTGTGGTACATTTATTGGCTTGTTTGGTCAGCTCTAGCACAGACTAAGAGTAATACCAAAGTATATATATATATAGAGAGAGAGAAAGAGAGTAGATATTTAAATGTTAAGGCTTACTGACTGGCCAGAACATTGACACACATATTTGCACAGCTGGTGAACTGAAACCAGTTGGCATAGAGTTCAGCTAGTTGGCTATGGTCTGAGGTATGGTTTTGTTTTAGTTTCCATTTGGTTTGCCTTAATATGCCTTATTTATTACACATTACCAACTAAATTTTCATGTGGACCAGAACTAGAAACGGAGGGAGGAACACAGCTGCAGGCAGATGCATGTCCGTTATCGTTACCGTTATAGTAACCGTAACCGTAACCTTAACTTATGCTAAATTTTAAAACTTTAAATAAATAACAACTTTGAGTTGGAGGCTGACGACTGGCGTTGGCACACGTAACAATTTGTGAAGCAAACATGGCTTTATTTTAGTTTCAATTTTCGCTTCGTTATTTTTCCACACACATACACACACACATTCGAATATATATATATATATATATAGAGAGAGAGAGAGAAAGAGAATATGGTGGGCCTGCTGTTTGTTTTAGAGCTACCATTTCTTCTGGTCCTGCTCCTGCTCCTTCTCCTGCTCTTGCCTCTGCTACACGGCATGTTGTCTTTGCTTGTCGTCTTTTTGCCGCCATTTTACGCTCGTTATGGCAACACTTTGGCTCAAAAGCAAACGACAACGACGATGATGACGTTGATGACGAAGGCAACGGCAACGGCAGCAGCAACACAGCTCAAACGGCGAATGCGTTGCACAAAAATTGTAGAAAGAAAAAAAAAGAAATTCATTGCGTCTTCTCGTTATGTGCCGCCAAGGCAACAAAGCAGCGGCAACAGCAGCAAAAAAAATCATTTCGAGCAGAAACAACAGGGGAAATGCAAAAAACGCCTTCGCGCCTCTGTCTTTTTTTTTCTTCCTCACTTTATTGCACTTTCTCCCCCTCCCCACTTTCTTGCTTCTCTCTTTCTCTCTTTTTTGCCCAATGTTTGTCGTTTGTGTTTGCCTGCATACGCCTCGTTGACTGGCTAGATTCGTCGCCTTGCCGCACGTGATTGACTGCAACATGTCTGCCATCAAAATCTTTTACTCCTCTCCAGCCATCTTCGTCCTTTGCTTTCCTTTATACTTGTTGTTTGACAATAATTTTCTTAAGTTTATTCGTTGCCCTCAGCGTCGATTTACTGTCAAGCTGAGATGCGTGTTGCATATTCCACTGTGTTTGTTAACATGATTGCTCACAGGAGTGCCAATGCTTTCAACTGTTTACATTTTCCCTTTGAGGAAAATCACAGCAAATTATATATATATATACATATAGAGAATATATATTTTTCACATATTGATTTCGTAAACATTTGCGTTCGATTTGCTAGATAAGCAGACTAAGCTTAAGTGGCAAAGTGAATTAATTCACTTAGAGAGACAAGTTGAAATGCATATTGCATATTGCGCATACGCCACCGACCAACCGAGACTAGACAGACAACAAGACCAAGCAGAAAAAACCGCAAGCAGTCGCACCAACATCACCACCAACAATACCATCAGCAGCAACAAGAACAACAACAACAACAACAATAAGACTGGCAACAACTTTTCGCATTTACCCAAGAACTTTTCAACATTTTCTTGTTATACGTTCATGTTGTTGTTGTTGTTTGTTGCTGTTGCTGCTGCTGCTGTTGTTGTTGTTGTTGCGACTACACAGCCATAGACATAGAACCACTGAACAAATTGTAAATGAAAAAGTTTTTATGTTATTCAGTGTTTGCTGTGGGCGGGTCTGCGTTTCCGTTTACTTTTTAGCTTGCCTTATGGATTTTGTTGTTGCCGTTGCTGTTGCCGTTGCCGTTGCCGTTGCCATTGCCGTTATTGCTGCATTATGTCTATTGTTGTCTATATAAATTTTTCGTTGAAAGTAATTGTAAATGTTGTTCATGGTTTGACTGTCGATGCTGTCCTCTCTGTCCCCTCCGTCAGCCTGCCATTCCCATTTGTATTTTGCCTTTTTTCTCTCTCTTTCTCTCTCTCTCTCTATCTTTCTCTCTCCTTTTTTCTGTTGTGGTTGTCAATATTTTGTTGTGCACTTTTTCGAGAGGTTTTGTTTTGTTTCCCATTCCAAGTTTTCCAAGGCTAAAGCAAAATTTTAAAATTATTGAAATGCTAAAAATTTAATACAGTGCAATTTGTTTGTTTTGTGTAGATAACAAAAAAAAAAAATAGAAATAAAAATCTTTTGATAACTAAAATGCAATTTAAATTTGTAAAACTAAAGAGATATTATAAATTCGTTCAGAAAAAAATGCTAGAATAATTATTATAATCAGCAACAACAACAACAACAACAACATCATTAACATTACCAAGCTGACGACTAACCGACAAAAAGTTACAATAACAACAACAATAACAATTACAATAACAACATGACCCGATTTCGCATAAAAAACTTAAAAATCTTATCCTGCTGTCTCAGTGTTTGGGTCACACTCTTTGGCAGTGCCCTTCACTTGGCCAGTTGCAGTGAGTTTCCTGAACGTGAATGCTGCGATTTAACGACAACCTCAACAGTGGGCCCATTGCCCATGCCACCGGCAGCTCTACCCACAGATAAATCGATATCATCTGTTACAACAGCTTTGGAAACAGATCTAACCATTGGAAGATCGGGTAAGCTAAATAGATAAGTTAGTTAAAACTGAAAAGTTAAAATAAACAATTTTGTTTCACTATAAACTATAATTAGCATCTGCAACTTGAGTGAATTTTTACACTTGAATGGGCGAAATGACGGGGGCAAAAGATAGTAAAATGAATGTCATCAGCTATGCTCCAATTAACACAATGACCTTTTACTTATAAATATATATATATATGGAAGGAGGTATATATTCATACAGTTTGACAGTCATTGTGCATTTGAGTTAGTATTAAAGGAATTCGTGTGCCACGTTTTAGACAATTTAAAATGCAAAGCAAATGTCAGCTGTAAAACAATTTATATTCAGTTTGAATTGAGGTTTTGTATCGCATTTTATTGTGCGGTAGACAGACACACACACACATACATACACATGGCATAGAGTTAAGGTGTTGAGTACGGGGGGGAGAATGGGGGGAGGTGGTAAGGAAAACAGCTTGACTTGTTTTAAATGTTTGCTGAGCGTTGCTACGTGCCGTAAACAGAAATAGCAATAGCAACTGCAATACGAATAGCAACAACAATTGGCCAAAGCAAACTAAATAAATATGCCAGACCCAGTCCATTGGATTCTTCAGTGTTATTTTTCTTGTCCTGCCCCCCAAACCATTTCCCCTATCCTTAGTCCTTCTCAATTCTTGTCGTCTTCGTTCTGTTTCGCTTCGACTTTTGTTGCAATTGCTCGAAGCGAAAAAAAAAAAATAGTATATTTCTGTGGTACATTGTGGCCAAGTTTGTGTGCTTGTATATATGTGTGTGTGTGTGTGTTTTGTGGCACGTGTTGTGACCAAAGATTTCATACACTTGATGCAGTTAACGAGCTTCAAATGGTCATGCTTATGTAACATATAACCAAAAAATAAAAAAAATATACAAGAATAAAAACCAAAAAATAAAAAAAAAAAAATTTGTAAAACGAAAATAAAATAGAAATGGAAAAATGTCAATGGGATTTTATTATTCTGCTTTCAATTTCTTATTCAACCATTTGCCAGGCAATTAAACGTAAAAAAAATAAAAGTTCAACATATTTTTTCAAACCTCCTCCCCCACCCTTTCCCCAGTTTTGCTTCAAGCTCGAAACCGGCAACAAACCTCGGTTTTAAATGGCAACTGTGTAAAACTTTTTGGCCAAAGTGCACAAAACTTTTTGGTAAATAATAAAAAAAAAAAAAAAAAAATAGAAAAAGAGGTAAAAATCATTGTTAATGGCATTTCCATAAAATTTTCATTGACATTAAAAATGTCAAAATGGCTACGAATTAAAAAATGTCAGAGCAATAAGTGGTTGGTATGAGAGAGAGAGAGGGAGAGGGAGAGTGGTAGTGGAAAAAGTTACCATTGGCCATCCAATTGGCTCAAAGAAGAACCAAGTGCATTAACCTCACAACTTGCAAACACTGAAACAGAGAGAGAGAGAGAGAAAGAGAGATTGGGGGAAAAGTTACACGCACTGGCAGCAAGTCCATTTACTCGTAATTGAGTTTATTAAATAATCATAAATATCGATTCAATTCGATCCAATACAGTTCAGTTTGATTCGCTTTTCGATTCAATTTCAATTGGCGGATGCGTTATAAATATAGCAAATTGGTTATTATGAATGCAAAAATTAGCTTGTACAGGTATTACACAATAAACAGGCTGTGACTAAATGTGATTGGTTGATTGATTGATCGATCGATTGATTGATATATTGGCCAGAATGAGAGACAGAGACATATAGACACAAGAATTGGCCTCCCCTTCCATTCTTCTATCTCGTGGCTTTGCTCTTCTTACCACATTCTTCTCATGCCAGTTGAACTCAAAGTAAGCAAAGCAAATTAGTCATTAAAGGTTGCTCTCAATATGCTTGACATTTGAGCTTCCACTTAGCCAGGTTGAAAGCAAACTACTAAATCGATTGCTTGTTAAGAAATCGTAAGACGAAATGCAAAAAAAACCAGAGAGAGAGAGAGAGAGAAAGAGAGACATAAAAAACCTGCAATGAGTTGGACATTGAAGAACATAAAAATTTCTTTTATACATGCATATATAGATATATGTATATATGTTTTTTTTTTTACCATATATTTTTTGGCTATGCATGTCCACAATTCAGCTTTGATCCTATATCCTGGCCAACGACAATTGTGTGTATATAGGTTTTAGATTGAGTTTGCACCAATGTACACACAAGTTCCTTGAAAACGAATTCGCATTTGAATGGGTAAATTTTCTTTTTAGTGGCCAATGTCTACAACGATGACGATGACGACGACGACGACGGATGTGCCTTCTTGAGCTGTCTGTCTGTCTATCTATCTATCTGTCTGTCTGTTGTCGTTCTACTAAGGCATGACATAAGATTTTAATCAGCATAAAATTTTCGTTTATTTCTTCTCTTTTTATCTCCATCTCTCTCTATTTGACATATGCAGTAAATTTTGGCCAGTGGATATGTTAGATATGTTATCCATATTGGAATATTTGAGTGTTTTTGCTCTGCTCTGAGTGTATACAAGCGGGTTTTTTTCTTTAAGAAAAGGCAAATAGCAATTTGATTCACCTGGCTAGAAGTAGTTGTTTGTTGCTTGAAGTTTGGTTGTTTCTGCAGTTTATTCGCTTATGTTTAAATCGCATCAATTTTAAACGCAACAGACACTCCACACATGCCCTTAAGTTATTCCACCTTAATTATATTGCAACACCCCGACTCTCGACCCATACCGACCCAATTCGATGCACACACACACAGGCATACTCGCGCATAGGTGCCTGAAGGTCCATGTAACACAATGTTTTATGTACTGCCCCTTGTGTGAGTTGTATATATATGTATGTAGGTATATGTATGTGTGAGTGAGTGTGTGTGTGTGTGTATATTTGTGAGCGTGAATTAGTTATGAAGCTAAAGTCAAACTGGGTCAGTACTTCTTTTGCTGCTTGCCACATGCTGTTGCTGTTGCAATGAGTGTGGCCATATTTCGTGTGTGTTGCCAATGCCAATTTAATGTTATTGCGTATACGTGCCCCAACCACAATTATTTAACATACAGCCCCAAACCACCCACAACCATTCCACATTGTCAATAGTTTGTATTGTGCATTTACAGGAGTTGCAGTTAAAATTGTAATTAAATTCAACGCGCTTTCACATAAGTAATGCAAATTATTTATACGTGCCAGCCTGAAAGCCAGCAAAATATACAACATACTTGCTGCAAAAGGAGGGGGTAAAAATGAGAGAGAAAAAAAAGGACTTAACACAGAAAGCAGCATCTCAGCAAAAATATTTCAATTTGTAGCACACTCAACCAAACCGAAAGAGAAAGAAAACCGAAAGGAAAAAAAGCCACGAAGAAGCTTTCTGCACTTAACCTTCTGCTCAGACTGATGGCGAGATGTTGCCGCTTATATTGCTGTTGTTGTTGCTGTTGCTGCATGAATACGACCTTCATCAAATGAAGGAAAGAAAAAGGTAAATGTATGAAGAAGCAGCACTCACTGACTGTGTTTGCCAGGCAAATTAAAAATTCAGACACAAGACAAAAAGCAACAGCAGGAGCAGCAGCAGCAGCAACAGCAGCGACCTCAGCAATGGCAAAAGGTTGCCCCATTCTCTGTTGCCATTGCTACTGTCAGGCACTGTGCCACTGCCATTGGTGGTATTTCCTCTTCTTTAGCCAGTTGGCAACCGCTGCTTATGGTCTCGACCTGTCTCGATTTCACTTCAAATGAGAAAAAATGTATACCGCTGAGTGAGAGCCAGCAGCAAGCAAAAAGTAAATTAAAATTGTGTGTTTATTTGCACGAAAATTCCAGTCGGGCAAAAAGCAAAAAACAACAAAAAAAAAAAAAATATGCTACCTTTGCAGTTAGCAAGTTGCTATACAGCATTCCCATGCCGGGAGACGCCTCCTGGCATAAGTCTGGTGAAAGCCTTTTAAAGTCGACTGCCATTTGGTGAGGGAACTTTAACTCTCTCTTTCTCTTAACCACTCTCTGTGTCTCTGTGTGTGTGTGTGTGTATGGGAGTGTGTGTGTGTTGAAAGTCAAGGCTGCTAATTAAGTGCCTTTCTTTGGGGTTAAATACTTATATATATATATCCGCGTGTCAGCTTTAGTTACAGCTGCAAATATACACACACATTCTGATTCAAATTTCATTTTTGCCTTGATTTTGTTTTTTTTTTTTCGTGTTCCTATTCTTAGTCCTGGTTCTATGTCTGGGGGCGCACATTAAGCGGGTTTAAGACCACTTTTGCGTGTGTCGTATGGATCATGGTTTTAAGCTCTAGAGCTTAACATCAATTTTTGAGGGATTACAGCTTGTAATATATATATGTAGAGTGATAGAGAGAGAGAGAGGGACAGAGAGAGAGCATGTAGGGCAACTAATATTGTGGCATAGCATGAAACTCGTCACTTCTTTGCTCTCGTTATTAACAATCACTCTGTATGTGTGTATGTGCGTGTGTGTGTGTGGCATAAATTGAATCTCATCTAATTAGAAATGCAGCTGTTGGGTATGCATAACCCTCTCTATATATCTAGCTCTAGCACTTTCTCTCTCTCTCACTCTACTTTTACTCACATTAATGACACTTTAATGTGCCAGAAAATCATAGATGAAATAAATCACCTGCTGGTGTTTATTTTTCTCTTTTTCTCTTTTTTTATTTTATTTTTTTTTTTTTTAGCAAGTTGAGCAGCATTTTTCTACTTTAAATAGGCCCTCAGGTGAACATATGTATATATAAATCACGCCCACACACACGCACACACACACACACACATATCAAATACCTTGGCATGGCATCATCCATCAAAATTCACTTTTCATATACAGAAGAACCCCTAGTGTAGAAATTCTGTCTATCTTTGACTCTGGCATACATTTAACCCGCACGTAGTCGCAATTTTAATATAATAGCAGGGCTGAAGGTACAACGACGACTACGAGTTGTGGTATATCAACGACCTAGTAAGCATCTTTATATAATTTCATGAGGCTGTCATCGCATTCGCTTACCAACTCACCCACTCACCCACTCACACACACACGCACACACAAAGTGAGAGAGAGACACCTGGCGACCGCGCACTTTGCATAAATTTGTTATGCATATAAAATTAAAAGCATATTTTTAGGCGTTTGCTTTACCTATACAAACGGCATTCGTGTTGATATTTTTATGGCAAATATTCGTAATTTGCCTTACTCCTTTTTATTTTGTTGTTGTTTTCCATTTTGTTTTTGTCTGTTTTTTCTCTACATAGATATACACACACATGCATATATGTGTGTATGTGTATTTGTATATCTCTGAGATACTCTAAGCAAATACATCAGGCAACAAATGAGCAAAGTTTTACTTTTATTTGGTTAACTCAAGATTTGTTCCCGACTCTTTAAAATTTGTACGGCTGTTTGCCTTTTTGTGCGACAAATAAAATGGCAACCGAAAAAAGTTGACTTCAAATGAAAGAAAACAACGAAAAGTTATATACAAAACGCAAATGGTGGAAATATTAACACGCATTTGTATGTATGTGCATGTGTGTGTGTTTTTGTGTATATCTTTGCATGTCTGTGAAATTAAAATGAACTTCGGTGCCTCACGCAGCCAAACGTTAGTCGCTGAGGTTGAAATCAAAATACATTAACGCGTTGCGTGTCCGTCTGTTTGGCTGTGTGTGTGTTTGTGTTTGTGTGTATGAGTGTGCGTGTGTGGGTGAGCCACTTCATCACCACCACCACCATCCGCACATATGCAAATATTTCAGCCAACCGACAAGCCAAGCGACACTCAACATTCATTTTGGGGCACCCAACATTGCCACCTCTTCCACCATTTGTCGTCGCACTTCTTCACATTGCCGGCGGCTTAAGTTTGCGTTTTTATTTAATTGCGGAAATTGTGGCTTCGCGTTGCCAACATATACTTCTACACACTCGCACACACATGCACACCCACCACTCAGATACCGTTGCCTTTATAATTTCTTTCATAACGCAACCAAGCATTGTAACATATTTTTATGGCCTTACATTTTTCTGCTTTCAAACATTTTCGTGTGTATATTTGGTGGCAGCTTCAGAAACATTCTTGGAATTCAAAAGCAGATATGAGTTTTGATATCGTCAAAGTGGTTGCAGTCACTCCTTCCCCACCTCTCTCTTATATACCCATTCACATATATAAAATGAAGTCAAGTGCGCTGTTGTTGTTGAGGAGTTGGCGGCGACAGGACCAAACTGAGCTGAGACTGAGAGTCAGAGTCAGAGTCAGAGTCTTCTCCTTCATCGCTTGACAAACCAAACTAATTAGAAAGTCGCTTTAGAAGCCGTTTCATGAGTTTCCCCACAGGTCGAAAGTCGTTAGGCATAAAATTAAAAGAGAAAAAAATTGCTTTAATTTGTACATACTTGTTCGTTACAACAACAAAACAAAAAAGAAAAAAAGGAAAGCGATAAAATATGTACATTAATATTGGCTCAACATAAAATATGAAATAAGAATATATATGAAATAAATATTTATATATTTGTTTAGTTATTAAAACTAGTTTCCTTGTCTTAGTTTAAACTATATTTTAAATGAAATCACAAAAACTTAGAATCCTTCAAGAGGATTTTCTTTGTATTATAATGTTTTGATAGTTTGATTGTTTTTAAGGATTCCTGCAAATGTTAAAGTAATTTAAACTTAAGGCAATTGTTAGAGACTTAAAAATTAGTTGAATTTGGAGATTTTTAATCATAAAAATCTAAACTCTTATAGCTCTTGACTATTTGCTTACTAAGTTTTCCTAAAAGCTATGTTCCTCTCCAACAAAAGTGCTTTGGCAGGTAAACTTTTCGCCAAATAGAACACATATTTGTTCTAAAAATTTCTGCTTTTTTCGATATAGATATTTACATGGTGATTGGTAATATTTACATACTTTAGCTACCCTCAATAAAAGCTTTTTACAGTTTTAGTTTTACACAAAATTTCTTAAGGAAAACACTTCCCTTTTTTTTTTGGTTATAAACCAAGTTAATCCAGGTGTTTGTTTCATGTCTCTTGCCTTTGCTTCTAATTCAATCTTATTATTATAAAATTATAAATATTTTTACTTATTTTTGTCACAGAACTTTCACAATTTCTTATGCCTTTTATTAGAATTAAACACTCAAGCTCTCTAATTACAAAAGCAAAAATAGTTATATAAAAAAATCCACTTTAACTAAACTATTTGCCTGCTTTAGTTAAGCAGTATGATAATAATTTCTGATTCATTAAGTCATACGTGGCGTATACGTAATACAACCAAAAAAAATTGTTCATTTTTTTTTGATTACAATTAATTGCCAGTCGATTCATCAAACAGTTGAAATAAGTAAATTGGAATAATGTCACGCTCAATACAAATAGCTGGCAATCAGCTTATGAGTGGCTTATATAAAAGCCGATGGCAAATATTGGTTATGTTGTTGGTATTGTTGTTCTTGTTGGTGTTGTTCCTGGTTCTGCTGTTGCTGTTGCTGCTGCTTGTAACGCAAGACTTTTAATGTGTTTTGCGAGCTCATATCAAACCATTACGATCTAAATGACACTTTGACAGAAGCAGGGAGAAAAAGTGGGGCAAGCAAGGTGAGTCAAGTC
Source organism: Drosophila neocordata (assembly GCA_018903615.1). Lineage (NCBI taxonomy): Eukaryota > Metazoa > Arthropoda > Insecta > Diptera > Drosophilidae > Drosophila > Drosophila neocordata. Next base: position 4,445,972 of record JAEIGI010000011.1, read on the forward strand.
GAGTTGAGTTGAGTTGAGTTGCACGCAGTCGATGCCGGCAGCGATAAGAGCAAGAAAAATCGAAGCAACACACCCACCAAAAAAAAAAAGAAAACGAACTACGACACACGCTACTTAACTGTTAATATTTAAAGTTGCAGCAACAATATTACCCAACCGAAACCGGAAGCGGAAAGCTTTTCGTCTGCGGAAGTGTTTCGTCGTCGTGTGAGTGTGTTTGTGTATGTGTAACTGTGTGTGTGTGTGTGTGTGTGTGCCACTGCAATCTCGTCTGTGAATATTGGATGGAGTATAATGACAAAGCAACAACAACGGCAACAGCAACACCAACATTGAATCACAATGCGTTTAAGCAGGCAGCACTTATATATGCTTTTGTTGCTGCCTTGAGACACTAACGAACCGACGACAGGCGTGTCGGCCCCTTCACCTGGCAAACACTTTCACTAACGCTTGGCTGGCTTCCTGCTTTACCTCCTCCTCCTCTCTATCTCTCTGTGTATTGCCCTAGGTCCTGTCTGCCTGCGTAATGGCGAATCTACTGCAATAGTTGGCAGTCTGCGATTGCTTCATTTTCCACCGTTTCCTAGTTTACAGTTTTCAGTTCCGCGTCCTGCTTTGTATTTCACCAGTCGCTAGTTGATGATTTTTGTCGACATCTTGTTCGGCTGCTTCCGCTCCGTTTGGCTTCCTTCACCTTGTGCCACAGCCGTTGCCGTTGCCATTGCAATTGCTGTTGCTGTTGCTCTTGTCGAGTCCTTCTTCAGCTGCTTTGCATTTTTCAATAGTTTTTTTCCTGCAACCCTTAGCTTTTTCTCTTTACCCAAAAGGTTGTCGCGTGTCTCCGTAGATTGAAAAACATTTTACTGTGATTTTTTTTCTTTCTTACTTTTGTTGCATGTTGTTGCTTTATTTTTGTTTTTTTTTTTTGTTATCATTTTTTGTGGTGGAGTTTTTTCTCTCTGTGTTCTTGGCATTTTAACATTTTGCATACATTTTGTTGACAGAACAAAATAATCATAATGGAGTTGTATGGCATCTTATATTCGAAACATAAAGACCCGATTTTATACAATATTATAGCTTTATGTTATAAATTAATCAGATTTGATATATTATAAACATTGTTTTATAGAAATTTAAAAATATTTTAAAGAAATGCATCTGTAAATTAATATTAAAATTTAAAAATAGATCTTTCATATAAGAAATATCTATATCATTTTTAGATAAACGCTAAAACTAGGATATATATATAGTTTGGAATTAAATTAGTTTTGTTTTTCATTCGCTTGTCCTTAGTTTCTATGGGTTTAACTACCTATTTCTCATGCTCTCTATCTCTATAATAATTTCCCAATATGTAATTCTTTATGTTCTGTTTTTTTTGTTGCACATATGCCAAAAACATGCAATGGCAATGGAAATGGCAATATGTAATAACAATTGTACATTTTCATATGCATAATTTGTATAATTTTTGCGGTCACTCTCATGCGCACTGTTAATTGAAGCATACTTTCGAGCGATGTCTGAAATTATTGACATTTATATGATTTAATTAAAATGGCATGAAAAAAAGCAACAACAACAACAAAAAAAAAAAAAGAAAGAGAGATGGAGGCAACTGTCAGACGATGCAAATCAAATGCGGCCACATAATAAATATGCATAAATTAAACGGATGCTAGTTAAACAATTTAAGTATTAAAGCTGCCCGTCAGCCTGTCAATTGGTCAAATTGAAATATAAATAAATTAATAATTAAGCCAGATCTCCCACCTACCAATATATTGATTCTATATGTATCTATGTATGTTTTTCACTGTTACTGAATTTCATCGTTTGCCAATTATGTGGCTGTAAAGTCTGACAAATCTTTTGGTAAGCTGCCTGAAAGCCAAAAGCCTTCACATTATGTTTACAAGCTAATAAATGTCAGCAACAGTAAGTGAAACTGCAATTGCAAAACTCTCTGCCAGTGAAATGTAAAAGCCAACAAAATGGTCAACCAGAGCAAACAAATTAAGCTGCTGCATTTTGCATGATGTCCATTGTCAGAGGCCAGGACAAAAAAGGACTTGGACCAAATCGAATCGAGAAGTTGCAATGTCAGCAAAAGGACCACAGATTAGTTGCGACTGAGTTGATTTAATTGATTAATGATGCCAAAACATGCATGAGCCAGCACTCGGAAAACAAAACAAAAATATAAAAAAAAAGAAGAAAAGGTAAAGCCAAATCCTAATGAGTCAACTGTTGACCTTTAACAACGGCTCTCCATTTCAAATGTAAACCCAATTTTGTGCCAGTCATCGACCCTTGAAGTGGAAGAAAAACATACATAAGCACACGGACACACACACACACACACACGTAACCGAAGTCATTTGTGATGGAAATTGAATGTAACATTGAATGCCCGGTCGTCCCAATCGTAAGCGCTTATAAATAATAATAACAATTCGGCTAAACCGGAAGCCAAAGTAACAACTTCCTTTTGTAGAAATGTAAACCAGTTGGACATACACACACACACAGCCCGATGTTTGTTTGTGTGAGTGAATGTGTTGTGCGTGTGCATTCATTTATGATTGAGTGTGCTTTGTGTATGTGTCTACGGGTAATGAGCGCCCTGTATTCGTATGTGTGTGTGTGTGTCTTTAGCTTGCAAAAAAAAAGGTCAAAAAACGCAAAATGTTCAAAATGAAAACGTCAAAAACAACAACTGCTAAAGTACCAGCAGCAACAACAACGATACCAACAACAAATTGCGTGTAGCTCTCCCCTTTGTGTTGTTGGCCTACGACATCATCCTCAATGGCCTTTGTGTTGTTGGCCCGAAAACCCTTTTCCTTTTTTTTTTCTTTTTTTTGTTGTGAATTTCCGTCTGGCATGAAATATACCTATAACTTATGTAGGTATATGTCGCAAAGTCATGCTGTAAAAAAAATATATATATATATATATATGTATGTGTTTGTTGTTTGTATGCATACAAGTGTTTGTGTGAGTGTTGGTGCAAATGTGAGTGCGAGTCTGTGCACGCAACTGCGACAGCAAAAAAAAAAAACAAAAAAAATTTAATTTGAATTTACACATCAAATTCATACATAAATTTTTAAAGACTCATCCAGTTAAAGGGAGGAGGGTGGGGGAAAGGCGCGTAGGAAATAGAGTGAGCTAACAAAAAGTACAACAAATCTGCACAATTTCTGCGGCGTAATAAAAAAGTTTAATTTATTTAAAAAGCAAAAAAGTTGTTGCATATATTTTAATCATTCATATGACCATTTATGCACACAAATGTTCAGATCATGTCACAAATATGACTCTATGACATAATAAACGCAAATATTTCAGGGGATTGTCATATGTGAGTAGGTATTGTACTATGAAGAGCATGCCAATTTGATTGTTGTACAGTGAACACTCGTAGAATATGAATGATGCGTTTTAAACTCATGGTAAACACTTGTACAATATAAATAAAGCTTTTTAGATTAAAGGGAAATTTAAGATCTCATTTGATATATAATACATTTGGTTATATTTCGTTTGCAATTCCCTCAATTTATTCATTTTATAAATTTTTGCTTAAAGATCATCAATATTATGAAAATTTTTTATTGATTTTATCTTTTCTTTTGGAACGTAGAGTAGTTAAGTTTGAACAAACAGGCAAGCAGAATTTATTTTTCTATAATATAAATAAAGGCAAACAGATAGACAGATAAAATAGATAAAAAAATAAAACTTTTCATATTAACTTAATCTTCTAAAGTATCTAAAAGAGCTTTTTCAGAGTTCACAAAGATTGCTCATCATCTCTGTCGACTCATATTAATAGATCACTTAATAGACAATGCCAATGCGAAATGAGTAGTCCCTGAACAACTCTTTAATTTGGATATAGTTTATGTGGTCGGAAATGCTTTCTATGGCCTGTTATATACTTCACTATATCCTTTTACCTTTTACTATGAGTACCGGGAGAAGAGTATAGAAGCAAATTGTTAAAAACAAAGTACTAGAAAGAAGACTGAGATACTAAACAGCAAATGATATTTAAAATATATAAATCCTGCAAAATTTAGTATACATTATCCGATATCTGATACATCTATGAAAAACGCTTCACAAATATCTTTAAATTAATAAACTTTTTAATTATTTCAACTATTTACAAAACAAATAAAACTGTTGACAATTTGTAGATCCAAAAAATCATATATCTGTAAATTAAAAACTTCGATGCAGACTTTTATATGAAAGTAAAAAGTTCATTTAAAATTATGTCATATGAAAGTTAACTGTATGTAAGCTCATATATATATTAATTGGCTCACAAATATATATCCTGCACATATGTAATATCTGTAAGCACGCACAGATAACCCCATAGTAAGAAAGTTGCAGGCCCTTAGTTTTGGATTTTAGTAATTTGAACGATTCTGGTAACTGAACTTTTTTTTTTTTTTTTGGGGTGTCACCACCAAATTCGTTAACTGCAATGGCTTAGGCCACAACTTTTACAAAGTGATTATTATTGTACGAAAACTTTGGCTGGGTTTTGGTCGAAAAGTCAACTTCTCTCTCTCTCTTTCTCTCTATATATATATATATACATATGTAATATGGCTATAAAGGCAAAACCTTAAAAAAGAAAAAATTTGTGTGTGTGGGGGGGGGAAGAAAAAAACTTATGTGCTCAAAGTTTTGGTAAAATTTTCATGGCTCTGCTGGCAACTATCGCATGACAACAGCAAACAAGGCAGCGGCCAGAAGGATGACAGCGATGACGTGCACTAACACCAATTAAAAGTCATTTAACATCTAACCCCTCCCTCTCTGCGACCCTGTTTCTCCTCTCTATCTTCTGTAACTGATAACGGATAGTGGCGATGGTCCATAGACGACCAGTGAATCGGGCTGACAGCTTCGGTTCGGTTCTGTTCGCTTCGCTTTGGTTTGGTTCTGGCCATATAAAGTAAATGGGTTCAAAAGTGTTGGGCAAGTACGTGGTGTGGATTTAGTTGCCGCCTGCACGTGTTGGTTTAGTTTGTCTACAAGTTTACTAGTTTTTGAAAGTTTTGTGCCCAGTCTCTCCGACAGCTGGTCCATAAATAAATTAACTACTTAAATTTTCTTGTGGAACAGTCATAAGCCAATTTGCATATAGTGTAGGCATCTCAATCAGACTTGACCGCTCTTACCTCGCTTCAAGATTTCTTTTGACTTGTGAATTAAAATGTCTGGCTAAAAGAAGGAAAAGCGCAACAGAGCACGGGTAGCGGGTTGCGGGTAGCGGGTTGCGGGTAGCGGGTGAGTGGAGTGTTAGTGGGTACCAAAGGAAAAGCCAAGTGGCCATTACTCTAATTAACCTGATTTCATTCTCAATTACAACAGTAAAACAACAAGAGAAAACAAAGCAAAAGTGTAAAAGGAAAAGGCAACAACCACAACAACAGCAGCAATAATTGCTCTAAGAAGAAAAGAAAAACCCAAACAATTGCCTTAAAACATAATTGTTATTTTGCGCCTTTTTTCCTTCTTTTTGAGTCTTCTTTTCCTTTTCCTTTATTTTTTGTTTTATTGTTGTTGTTTTTGGTCGCGTGGTTGTGTACAACGGAATGTGGTGCCGACTTTTTGGCGCAACCAACCAAACAACAACAACAACAACAAAAAATAAAAGGAAAAGCAGGCAAATTAAGTTTTTTCTGCTCTAATTTAGTCTGACTGGCGTTGGGTAAAAAAAAAAAAAAAAACAACACCAAGTAGCAGCAACAACAACAGAATCCAGCGGCTGCTTTTTGCTTAATTTACCATTTTTCACTCTTATCGCCCCTCAAGAAGGTGGCTGGCCATAAAAATAAAGGCCAAAACAGCATCAGTAGCAGAAGGCAAACGAAAACACCAACAAGAGAAAAAAGAAATAATAAAAACGATTGGCTGATAGGGAGAAGAGGGGTGAGCGGTATATGTAAGCGCGTTTGGTCTTGCTGTCTTAAAGTTTAAGCTGCGAGCGTAACAATAATTTAATGCGGCTCTTAAATTGTTTGTAAAATGTTCAACAACCGCGCGCGCGACTTCCAAACGCAAGCCAAAACCAAAGTTAAAAAGTGGAAAAGTTTTCTTTTCTATTTAACGTAATTTTCCTTCATTTGCCTTGCTTGCTTTCCCCCCTCCCCAATACAGTTCTAGCCACCAGCCACCAGTCATAGCCACAGCCGCAGCCACAGCCACAGCCACATAGCCTTGGCTAGCTCATTTCCCCACGCATATTTTCCGCATTGTTTTTCCTCTTCGACCTCTTTTCTACCCCCCTCTGTTCCTCTGTTCTCATTGGTAGACGACTGTGTTAAGCATATGTTGCTGTTGGCTCATAATACGGCAACAGCTCTGACTTCCACTTTGAATCTGACACTGACTCTGACTCGTGCCACGTGACGTTGTCTCCGACTTCATTTTGAGACTTTCCGCTCTGGTTTCCTTCAACATTTCAACATTTGGGCTTGAGATACTTTTTTTTTTTTTTTGGGTTTTTGCTTTCATTTTTGTGGTTAAGCAAATGTTTAACAAACCAAATCGCAGATTTGCATTTTATGTTCTTCAACGCCATCTTATCTTACCCCTAGCTGATTGTCGTTTGTCGTATGCATGGATAAGCCTGACTTTAAAGCTTTTAATCGGGCTTAAAATCAAAAAGGGAATATAAAACCGAGAAATAACTTAAAAGCTTTTATCCCCGATCACATCAGTGGCTAAGCAGCAGCAATCCTTTTGCCTTTTTTTTATGCTCTTAAACAAGAAGTCATTTATTTGATTTGCTCATTTCTATTTCTGCTTCCATTTCGATTTCTTTTTTGGCTCTTATTTACACTTAGCTCATACCAAAGTCCTTACGACAAATTATTGACACGCTTAACGCACACACACACAGGCACTCACACCCACACACAAACACACACACACATAGACAGCATGGCGAGAAAATCTATTCCATGTCCTGTGTGTGCCTTTAAGGCATGAAAATGAAAACATTTACACTGATTTGCTCTGAAATAGGATAACAATCGAACTGAAATTGGATCTTGCTCATTTTCGATACACTTCCATCGTCTGAGGACGCTTTGTTTTGGCATTTAACTGCCTTTTTTTCCCCCCCAGTTTGCTGTTTTTTCTTTTACTTCTTTTCATTTCATTTTCTTTTTTTTGGCCACACACATAAAGCATTTTCCGGCTATTTACTCACCCTCGCTTAAACATTACAGTGCAGCGGCAGCCCTTACTCTTATTATCGTAATAGAATTTGCCAAATTGAGGTTGAAATGCTTACGAACCCTCGCGCCCTTCCTTTTTAGCGCCAATCCACGCCAATTTCTGTTCCAAAAATTTGCTCTTCTGCTCTTGGCATCCGTTTATCGTTTGATTGTTTGTTTGCCTCGCCCTTTGCTGTTCGTTTTGTTTGTTTGTTTGGTGGTTATTTGGATGGTTTGTTGGCTTATTTGGCGAGACTCCTGCTGCTGCTTATCAATTGCCGTTTTTATTGCCATTTTGGCCGCCCGTTGTCGTCGTTTATTGAGTACGAACAAAAAAAAAAAAAAAAAAAAAAAAAAATAAAAATCATTGCCTTCTATTGGGCGCGTGCTTGTAAACTGTTCTACTCAGCTCTATACTGTTTCCTCTTGCCTCAGGAAAAGGACAAAGCACTCATTCCTTTCGTTTTTGTAGATTTTCAAGGCACATAGTCATGACATTGACTAGCCTGTGGTAAATACTCTGCGGTTATTGGATTCGTTGTCTAGCCCACAGTTAATTGTTTATTGTATTGGCAATTGTTTGACCAGCGGCAAAAGTGAAGTGGTAAGGATATCGGATTTCAATTTGTGGTATTAATGGATTATAACTTATTTATCTTAATACAATTTCTGTGGTAATAATAGATATATTTATCTATATATGTACATATATCTATGATTATCATACAAAGTGTTTAAATATAATCGATTCAAATTGAAATAAACTAAAACTAACAATTATTATGAAAAATAAACTGTCATTAAAAGACTATTGAGAATTAATTAAAATAATTAGCCTATCGACTTGTTTAACATTTTATTATGCTGATTAAAATTAAATTTAAAAAATAAGGGGGAAATTTTATTATTTAAATTATTCTTAAAGTTAAATCAAGAGATAAGAAAAAATCACAAAATAATTCTTAAGCTTAGCAATTTAATCCAAAAGAATAGAAAAAGCTGTCTTAAGGCTGCTTAATGACTTAAAATATTTAAGAAAATTTATTAAATTGATAAACTAAACTAGATAATAGTATAAAAAGGAGATATAGCATAGGGAATAGTTGCCATAAGTAATATTCTTCACTACTAATTCATTTCTTTAACTATTTTTTAGACATATTTTTCCCAACACCTTTTTATATCAACCAATCTTTGCTTCTATATAACTATTAGCAACCTTTAATATCAAATTAAAGCGTTAATTACATAGATAATTAAGTTTCTATATAGACTCTTCCTCTATTTCAGTTGCAATATTCTTTACAAACAGCCCAAAACAAAAGGGTAAAGCCAAATTAGTTAGTTAGGGGGGAAAAACAAAAACAATACAAAGCTGAAGCCAAACCCTAAGCTCTTTGAAAATATGTCAATTTGGCTTACTAACCGAACAGAATTGACTCTCAATGGGAATTGTGTAACAGAGTTTAAACCATTGTGATAACCCATCGCTAGTGCACTCACTGCGTATGAGTTATATCGCGCATCTCGTCTCACCCTCGTCACGTCACTATACATCATCTTGTATGTGTGGTCGTGTGTGTGTGTGTTTGAGTCTATTGTGTGAGACTATTTTTTTTTTTTCCTTTTTTCTTCTTTTTTGCCATTGCCACCGCAATGTGAGTTTCCCTGTGGCTTACCTTGTCATGAATTCCTGGCCCATTCTTTGTTTCTAGGCAATTTCAGGCACTTACTCCTTGCTGTTGTTATTACGACTTTACCTTTTTGCCTTTGCTGTTGCTGTTGCTGTTGGTATTGCCCTTGCGTTGTCGCTGGCGATAAAACAGTTACCATTGCTGTTCCTCTTGGTTGGTGTTGTTACCATTTCGTGTTCAGCTTCAGCTTAGCCACCTGGTTGCTGCATGCATACAGAATACTATGGTATGACCTCATCTCACCTCACCTAACCTAACCTTTCTCACTCACTCTCTCTATTCCGCTCTTGTTTCTCTGGTATCGTGTGTTGCTGCTGTCTGTTTCAACCTGGCCATAACAGCAAACTTTGCAACAAAACTGCCAACAAAGCCAACACAGTTTTGATCCCGAGCTGTTGTCCTTGCCACAAACTAACATACACACACACACACACAGACACAAAGTAATACATATGCAAGAGCTGCTTCACCTTGAGCGTATCGATGTTAGCCATGGCTTTAATTAGAGCGTCAATAAAATGGATAAATGTACGTACAGGCAATGCCGATGTCAGCCATATAGAGTACAATCTGTCTCCCTTTCTGCTAGATTTGCATTTGAAGATTGTGCACTAATAAAGGACACTAAAAAAAAATTGTATATATCTATTTAATTTCAATTTCAATGCCTTAGAGCATTTGTCAAAATGTATATAGTATGTATATGCATACATATATCTGATCTGATCAAAGCAGACAAGACAAGACAAGCCAAGTCAAGGTAAAGCCACGCAGACAAATCGTTGTAAATTATTATGTTAGTCAGTCAAGAGAACTGGGCTTGAATTAGCTTTGACACGCAGCAGACACCTTTAGACATATATTGTGTGTGTGTGTCTGCACACACACACCCTTTGCCCACCCTGGCTGCGTATTGATCAATAATTTAGATAAGCCCACTCGTTGGTGGCCTGCCAGTACGTTTGCAATGGCTTCATTACAGTTATTATGTAGTGTACTTTAGATATCGGTCTTTGCTATTTGTTTATGAAATTGACCTACCATTATCGTTGCATACAAAGCGGAACATTGCGTGCAGCCTATGTGTGTGTGGGCGTGGTTTGTATTAGTAAAAGTTTAAACCATAAAAACCAAAGAGCTAGCTGAAACTAAAAATTGTCTGCTTCACACAATCAAAAGTTTTCAAAGAGCCAAAAACGTTTTGTTAACTTTTTCACAAGTGTCTGTCTGTGTGTGTGAGTGTGTGTGTGTGTGTGTTAGCAACAACTTGAAAAAGTCTTAAATTCCTTTTACCGATCCCTTACATGACTTTTTAGGATGTACCCGCAGTTGGGATGCAAAAAAAAAAGGATCTGTGTTCGGTAAAAAAATCCGTTTACACAATTTAACGCACAAGTTCGGAAAAAAGTTTTCCTTTCTCCAAATGCATAAAACTTTTGTATTGACAATAAACGATAATATGCGGGAGAGAATATAGTAAAGGAAATAGGGATAGAGAGGGAAGATATGTACATGCATGTACTTTTAGATGCCTGCAGCCCAGATATGTATATATATATATATATATATATATATAAATGTAGTTCGATAAAGCCAGCAAAGCCACAGTGCCTTCAAATAGGTTTTGTTTGTTGCAAAGTTCCTTAAAGCACAGCAGAGTGGAAAAGTAAAAGAGGTGTCTACATATAAGTTGGGTAAAAGGGAGAGGGGGAGGAGAGGGTGAGTGTGAGGGCAACGAAAGTACATCTACTTTTATGGCATTGGCAGACAAAAGCGCACGAAATTCAATGAGCTGCGAAAAGCTGCAGCTAAAGTTCTTGCCAGATTTACGCCAAGAAAAATGTCAACCCATACCCTTGACACCGACCATGCCTCACTCCCTCCCTCCCTCCCTCTACCTTCAGGCAGATGTAAGCTGCGGGCAGGCACCTGCATCGTCGTAGCAGAAGACCAAAGTGGAAACCAAGTGCAACTTGAGTTGACTGCGGTCTCCGACTTTAGCGCCCCGGCTCAAAGATAAATTGCGCTCGTAAATGCTTTAAATTGTACACTCGGAGCACACCAGTTTCCAAATTGAAGTTGAGCAAGAAAAAGTGATGGCGCGAGGCAAACAAAACAAAACTTTTTGCTGAAAAAGTACAACGAGCGTGCAAAAAAATGGCTCAGCGTGTTAAGAAAAATGTTTTCGTAAGCTGCGAACAAATGCGCGACAATATTTATGTGTGAATGTGTGTGTGTGTGTGTGTGTGTATGTGGGAGTGTAGATGTATATGTGTGTGTAGTGTGTTGAATTCAACGGCTCGCTTCCACACCTTTTGCAACGCATTTCAACAACAAAAGAAAAGAAGTCACCAGAAGAAATGGCAAAAGCCTGGCTAGCCAACGTTTAGATTCAGCCAAAAGCAAGAAAAGCTAAAACGTAACCAAAAACCTAAACCAAAGTGCCACTTAAAATCTTGCAACCGCCCACACTTGAACAGTTATAATACAGTAGCGGACTTTTTGTGAGAGATTTTGTATATATAAAATATTGAAAAAACTATTTACAAAAATTAAAGAAAATTAAAAGTGAATGAATGAATTTTGAAAGGATAATTACTACTAGAATACAATAGATTAAAAACTAGAAAATTGTATAAAAATTATAAATAAAATATCTGCAATGAAAAATATAAAATATTTTAAAGTTTTTTTCTTCTTTACTTCAATTTATTATTTTGTTAGTTTAGTTCTAAGTTTCTAAACTAAACTTCTCCTCCAGAAAAGTTTTGTTTTAACTCTCATATTTTAAGCTTTTATAATTAGAAGAAATTCCAGTTTATCCTCAATGTGAACTTCTTAACAATATTTACAGAAATAACTTTCCCAGATTAAAAGTATTTAATTTTAAATCTTTAATATAACAAATAACTTAAAAGACTTACAAAACATCAAAATATGCAAATAAGATTAACAAAAGAGGAAAATAAATATATAAAAATAATTTCTAAATAGGAAAAAAAGTTTTTTTGGACATATTTTTTTTATTCTACTTTTCTTTTGTACTAAAAGTAATTAATAAGTATTTTGTTTCTTATATAAAAAATACAAGAAATATTATAAAGTAATTTTAAAACTTCAAATTGAAATCCCTAATTCCGTCACTGTCTGTATGTCGATGCAATGGAAGTGAAGTATCCGTAGGTGTAAGATGTCAAAATGGTTAAGTTAATACGACAACTTGACTTTGGTGGCGACTTTTTAACTTTCCACACGCAGTTGCCACTGCCATTTAAGCGTGTTGGATTTTTCAATTTGTAATAGTAAGTTCCTGGCCCAATGACCTGTTTGGTGTGTTATTTGGAATCTTTGCCTCAAATGGCTAGAAAAGTGCTGAAAGAGAAATTGAAGACTTTGGGCAAAGTTAAAGCCAGCAAGGTCAGCGCAATGATAGAGATGGCAAAAGCAAAGAAGAGGAGAAGGATGTGATGGTGGCTTGCTGCTTACTCGAATTCAATATTTCGCTGACGCAATCCCTAATTGCAAAATGAGCAAAGGAAGAAGGACCTAAAATAAGCCGAGCAAAGCACTTAAATTAATTAAAATGTCGCTACAAAAGTTGACAAAACGTAAACAGAGAAAGAATCCTTTTTGGCCAAACAGCAGAATCGAAATGGCAAACAAAGCTGCAAATTATATGGTTTTGGCATTATTATTGTCAAAATAACATTTCCCTCTGTCTGTCTGTCTGTCTGTTTGTATTTTATTTTGTTTTTCCTCCTTCTGCTTTTTTTTGTTTCTTCTGTTTCTTGCCTATGCTGAAGGTCGTAAATAATTTACGTAAACTCGAAGCTTGGAAAATGGTGGGTGGGGGGTTCCAAAATGTTGAAGTGGGACGGCAGATGCTTTGTGAAAAGAAGGGGGAGGGGTGGCAGGGTATATAGATGGCAAATGGCAGTGGGAATTGTCGCAGACTCCTTTACACTTTGATGCTGCTGTGTTATGAATAATAACTTGGACCTGGCTGCCATTCTCTGTCCGTTCCTGCTGTAGTTCCCGTTACAACATGTCTCTCCCTCACTCTGTCTCTCTCTTTCTCTTGCTCTCTCTCTCTCTTTGTCGCTTTTTGCTTTGGCAAGGCTTTGAATATTTTACGCAGGCATAAATAATTTAAAACAATGGAACACACGTAAAAAAAAAAAAAAGGATAATGCAGCAGCAGAAAAAAGCTGACAAACAGGACAAAAGTGAGAGCGAAAAAAGCAAGCAACAGGAGCAGGAGGATAAGAATAAAAATTTATATATATATATATATATGTATATACATTTACTTGTTTTTTTTTTTTGTTGTATTGTTCGCTTTGAGGCTAAAAGAGATGGAAAGATGCTGAGTCAAAGGCACATAAAATTCTATTTTTCTCTTTCACTCTTTCTCGCTTGGCCTGAGCTCCAACACTTGACATATGTGACGCTCTTTGACCTCCTTTGAAGCAGAGAACTGGTGATATGATATGGCGGCTAAAGGGAGGGCGACTAAAAAGGGAAAAATGGATAGACAGAAAGCGGACGTCTTGTAAATGAGATGACATGGTAGCCAAAACATTTGACGAACGACTAAAAATGAAATGTAAATGCCCGAGTGCTGTCTTTGGCTTACACACACACACACACACACACACATGCACATGAGTTGTGCTCACTCTTCGTACGTTCTTTTTAGCCAAGTCAGTGAGTGATGGCGGCTCAAAAGAAATGTCAACACACAAAGCTCACGCACAGACACCCATAGACAATTTCACTTTGACTTAACAAATAGAAAATCATTTATTCTGCATGCGCGAACGGTATGGGTTTTCCAACCCCCGCCTTAGCCTCATCCTATACTCTATACCCTATATACGCAAAGGATAAAGGATATGACAGTCTTTTATACTAAACAAATCAATAATAATAGCTCTTCTGTTGTCTTAAACTATATCAGAAATCAGTTTAAAATAAAATTATACAAAGTTATATTCCTTTAACTTGTCATTATATCATTTTATAGGGCATTACAATGTCGTTGTTTCACTCAATAGACAATTTTTTCTGCTTTCTATTTATATATGTAACTTTTCCTTTCTCTTATCCCCTTCCCCTTCTTCGATTTAAATGCGTAAAGGGAGGCGGAAAATTTCTGGCTCGTCTGTTGCTGTGATTTCCGTCTGTGATCTGCCTGTCGAGCCCTTAGATTTATGCGCATTTTGCATATTTCTTTTTGTCTTTGCTGTTGTTTTTTTTTCTCTTTTTTTTTTGTTTTTAAGTTCCTACCCTACTTTGCCCCCTGCTTTGCTGATGGATGGCATGATGAGGGGGGTGGTGCCCCCTTACTGGGGCAGTCAATTTTCATTGCGCGACTTTTATGACTTTGTCAGCTGCTTTTGACTTTTATCGAATGCAAATTGTTTTGTAATAATGCAATCAAATCTTTGTCAACTCTGTTTATTGATGTGTTTATTTTGTTTTGAGCTTTCTGCTTCTGTGCGTAATTGAAGGATGTATGCTAACGGTAAAGTTAAACTGTATTGTAAGTATTTTGCATATCCCTTAACAACAAAGAAATGAAATTACCAATGGGATTAAATTAACTTATTGGCCATTGAGAGTAGAAGAATTACAATGAATATTAAATATCTTAAAAGATTTAATAAATTCTTTAGAGTATTAAAGCTTTGTGTCTAACAAAACAATCTATTTAAACAAACAACAATTAAAATATGGTTTAAAGTTGTTAACTTTTTGTTCCACTTTAGTATAAACAAAGCATTTTAAAACTCTTTTAAATTAAATTATGGCTAAGATAAGAATGGTTTAAGGAATGAAATGGAATAGATTAGAAATTGTTTTAAAATTTTAATACATTTTATAGCAAACACTTTAGTATCTATCTATTCTTTGACTATCTCTTAAGCTAAAAAACTTATAAATAGTTAGAGATATTTTGTGATTAAACTCGCTTTTGACTTTAACTTTCGTGAGATATATTATAAGTTAGATATACAATATTATACAGATATAAAATAAATGTTAAATGAATTCTTTAAAATGCCAAATTAATATTAAGTTACACTTTTTTAACACAATTTAGAAACAATTTCAATATTATTAATAAATTAGAGATCAAAGTTCTCTAAAATGTATTTTTATTTATAAAAATAAACTTTCTTAAGCAAACTTAAATATAAACCTTTAACTACGTGGCTTTCCTATTTGAATTTGTATGATAAATATATATACAAATATATATTTTAATTTTCTTTTAGAAAAAAGATAAAACAACAATAAACCCTATTGAATGGGTTTCTATATCTTTGATCTGCTAAATAAAATATTTCGGTTAATTAAGCAACAATTTTTAAACAAAAGGGTAGCAATTGATGTTAGAGATTAGAGATAAACAAAGTTCCTTAAGATCCAATACAAAGAATAGGTATAATACATATGTGTATATCTCATATATTCTTTATCCTTAGTTAGCTAGCTTTAAATGTGCTTAAATCATAATTCATTTGCCATTCAATCACTGTTAAAGTTTTGTAAATTATTGATGAGTGCGTCATGCAATAAAATGGTATTTTATTTTACTTTAAAAACGCATAACAATTGCAATTCATACAAAGCATCAACAATTATAGAATAACATCAATTATTTTGACAACAAAAGCAACAACAAGACGAGCAACATTGGCGACAACAATAACAATAATTGTATTTACACATAATTGACCATAATCCCCCGGCGGGTATGTCCCCCCATCTTTCTCACTGAATTCCTTCTTCTCTCTTCTTCTTCCTATTTTTTTTTGCTGTGAAAGCCCAACAGCAACTTCAACACCCAATTCGCTTGGTTGCCCATGAAAATGGCCACAGGCGACACTTTATGTGTTTGTCCTTATTGTTGTTGTTGTTGTTGCTGTTACTGGTACTGCTGTTGTTGCTGATGCTGTTACTGTTGTTTGGTTGTTGTTGTTGTCACTGATGGCAGAGCGGTTGGTGTGGTCGTATTCCCTCTTTTTTTTCTGTTGAACTCCATTCGCATTGTCTGACTGTAGTTAAATTTAAATGCCAGACAGACCAGTCCCAGTCCCAAGCTCTGGCAAGGACTTCCACTTTGGTCTGAGTAATAAATTAAATAAAATGAAATAATTTGGTCACGCACTTTCAACTGTTGACATTTACTGGTTCTGATCGGTCTCCAGCTGTTGTCTGTTGGCAAGGTCAAAAATCAGAAATGGATATCCACTCCTCCTACATATATTTAGCAGTTAACAGCCTTTAATAATAGAAAAGGTTCTAAGAAACAGATTATAGGGAATTTATATAGGCATTTATATATCTGAGAGGCTAAATGCTTGGGAAAATTTGATGTACCCTTGAAGGGTAGAAAAAACTTTAAAAATTATTAAAATTTTGGAAAATAGTCTCTAACTATCTTTATTTTTACAGAATATATTTTATATATCTCATTTTTTGCCGATTCAAGCATTATAAATAATTTAAAACTGACTGATTGACATATAAACATTATATCCCGAAATGTATGCAACACTGTAAAACATTTATGTTGCTTAGAAACATTACTTGTTGCTAACAGTGGTTGCTAACTGCTTGTTGGCAACATTGAAAGACATTTGACCAAAATTAATTCTATTTACAATTGAAATATTTTGAAAAAACACTTTTTAATAGCCAAAACTGCAAAAAATGAATGAAAATTTGTTTTCCAAGATTATTTGTTAATTAAAAGGTTTAGAAACATTCAGAGATGCTATTCTATGAAAGCGGGCCCTAATTGATCTCGATTAAAGCCTTTTAAACTTGTGGTTTCTTAGCTCAAAAAAACATATTCTTTTGATCTCATTTGTTTTATATTTGAATTAGAAAACCTATGGCTAAAGAAAAGTAGACCAAAGTATTTAGAAATAATGTCTATATACTTTTACCTTTACTTACCATACCAAAAGTCTCAAAACTTTCTAAAGGCATTCAAATAACTCTTACATTTCTTATTATGGATACAGGAAAGAATATTTCAAAATACTTTTTACGAAGCTAAACTAAAGGAAATACATTACTTAGAAGAATAATCATATCAAATTGTAATGCAAAAATTCTTAAATAACAGCAAATACTCGAATTGATCAAATTATTTCCATAAACACACAATTTTAAGGGGCCAAACAATTCATTTGAAGCAAGCCCCAAGACAACCCTGAAATCGAAGGACTATACACACATACACAAACACACACGCATAAATAAAAGTGTATGGTATGAAATCAATGGGATTCACCATACCCAGACCCACCGAATCAACTACTGCATTTGCTATGCAAATGAAGTGCATGAAATTGCTGGTCGGCTCTTGTTAGTCGCCAGTTGCCTGCATATTTATGGGCCACGAAATGTCGGCAACATGCACAAAGCAAGAATCCACTTCATGACCGAAAATTAGTTTTTAACCCACAAAATAATCCCGAATGACATAAGGATGGCCGCCGAAAAAAAAAAAAAAAAAAACAACAACAACAACTCGCACACAGAAAGATAGATAGAGAAAGAAACAGAAAGGGTGAGTGGGAGTTATAGAGGTAGTGCAAAGTAGAAGGAACATTTCGTCCTGTTGTGGTGATGGTATGGTTCTACTTGCCTGCCGGAAGTTGTAAAGCTGCCATTTCTCGACCATGTTGTTGATGTTCGTTCCTACTGGCATCGCTGCCATCGCTGTTGCCATTGCTGTTGCCGCCGACAACTTGGCTTTTACGAAACTCGTAATGCGGTCATTGTTATTGTTGCTGTTGTGAATCGCATTTGTTGTATTAACTTTTTCAAAGTGGCATGCAGAGGCAGCTGCAACAACAACAACAACAACAACAGCAATAATAACAATAATAACAACAACACCAACCCCAGGATGGCCATAATTTATTAAAGCCTGCACCAGAGTGCTCCAGAGTCGAGCGAGCGCCCACGGCACACAATTGAAATTGGAGCAGCAGCAGCAGCAGTAGCAGCAGGCGAAGGGCAAGCAAAGTTGCAGAAAATGCGAAAAACTGAAGTTAAACCAGGAAACTGGGAGTAAATGTAGCAGTGAAACCAACCACACACCCACCCACCCCACCACCCGCTAGGCCAAAGAGTAAGCAGGCAGGCAAAATGGTAATCGAAAAATGCGCCGCCCGAGTCAACGCAAACAAGCGGCAAGCCTCCAGGAGAAGCACTGGCTACAAAACAGTGGCCAGTTAGCAGTTACCAGTCAATGTCTTCCCTTTCATTTCTTGTCGCTTTTTTCCCCTCTCTTTCTTTTTTTTTGGGGCCAGTCAAAGTTTTTGGTCGAGAACTTTTTTTTTTTTTTTTTTTTTGGGCTGGAAAATAATTCATGAAACATGGCGGCAACATGCGAAACGCGAAAAAGCGAACATTTTTGTGCCTTTGCCTGTGCCGAATCTGATTGTGACACAAACGAATTGTTCTAGTTGTCGTCGTAGACTCATCGGTGGTTGGGAGGTCCTTGCTCATATTTATGTGCCTATTTTTTGTGTGTTTGCTGTACTTTTCATTTTTTTTTTTGTTCTATGTGCTCCAGCATTTCTCTGGTTGGCATGCAAATTTATGGTGTGTCCCAAAACAATTGTTATTGTGTTTTTTTTTTTTTTTTCTTTAACTTTTGCTTGATTTGTGTTTTTAAGTGATTCCGAATGGGTCGCATGGGGCTGGCCAAGCTATACCAGCTGGATTCGTTGTCCTGGCAATTTGTGTTAGCCAGCTGACGCTGATAATTTCTTGCCTGTCATCAGGCATCTCTTTCAATGCAATACGGCCAAAAAGTATGTTTTAACAAGAAGGCAGGCACCCAATAAAACACTTTAAGGTTCAACGACAATCCAAGTTTCTTGCCCAACGAACGTACTTGCTTCCTTTTTTGGGGGTAAAAATTTTCGCTTGCATTTTGTTTAGTTTGTATTTCCGGCAAACAATTCGAGTGGCGGCCACGAAACTTTTACTGCCATTTCTATTGCCACTGAGTAATGCTGGCAGTAGGTCACTTCCGGCTGCCGCTTCATGTTGCCTTTCCTATGCCCGCACACAATTCGTGAATTTTTGAAGGCATTCCTTATACTAACTATTTCAGTTACTGTTCCAGTTCCAGCTTCTGCACTTGCAATATGCAAGCGGCCATTTCGTTAATGAGCGCAGGGAAACAGAAACAACAACTTTTACTGGCCATCCGCCGGAAGGCGAGAGTATAAAGGCGTGGGGTTGACGTCTCATAGAGCCATGAAAGAAGGGAAATGCTATAAAGTTGTCTGCTTAGATGGACAGCAGCCGGACTGAGCCTCCTGGCAAACGGGAGTCCTGGATGACTCTTCAGTTACTGGCTGCTGTTTGCCTGTTGCCGTTGGTCGTCTTACTGTGTCTGTCCGAATGACTCGGGTTCATTTTTACATAATGAAATGAAATTGAAATGAATGTTTTATAAACCACTGCCTAGTAAGAGAATCTCACTCTCTCTTCTCTCTCCACATTTACTATGCATATTCATCCAAACGTTTTTCAAATTATTACTCTACATTTGAATTTAAAGTTATGTGGCGCTATAATAGCAAATAGCTTTATTTAATCGTTTAAACTATAATGATAATAGAACTTTCTTTGTAGAATTTGAAACTTTTGAATCAATACGTTAAGCAATTTTTCTTAATTTCATGAGTAAACTCTAAAATAAAGTCATTTAAGTGTTAATAAGTTGTTGTTTAGTATAAATATATCTAGTACAACAAATTATTAACACTAAAATCCCATTATATAATTCTTTACATCTCAATTTTAACAAAGAAAAGTCCTGTAATAATTGGTCAGTCTTATTGAATTTAAATGCTATGGAAGACTATATCAAAATATGGCTTAAAAATTGGAATTCCTAGTGGATACCGTGAATTTTTAGAAATGAGCATAAAATATGCAGTAATTTAAATTAAATACCATTTAATGTGCCCGGCCCCCCGCCCACATGCTCACATTGCCACTCCTCCCCTTGTGGCAGCCAGTTATTAAACATTCTGTGGATTGTCCTCGCGATTTTCATAAGCCCAGAATTTATGAAATTCAATTAGTATGGATACCACAGTCTCGGCTTGGCCACTAAAATTAAAAAGTAATACAATATGATTTGTCCTTAATAATGATATTTCACTTACCAGTTGATTAAATCTTGTAAAGTAATTTTGCAAGGATCCTTTGACTTGACCATATCAAAAATTTCATCTTTAATATCTTCAAAATTGACAGCTTCTGCATTAAGGGCTCTCAATTGCTCTTGAATGCCTTTGAAAAAGAAATGAAGTGTCTGGGCAGTTAGGTAGCCAGTGTGCTGGACATCCAGAATACGAAATAGATAGTGCAAGGCCTGAGGAGTCTAAGAGAAGAGTTAAATGATCAATCTTTCTTATGGCAGTCATTTATAGTTTTAAGTATACCTGACGATTATCCAGGGCCAAGACAAAGTCTAAAAATGTCTTGTAGTCCATTTCTCCATCGTAAGTGCGACACTCCTCAAACAAACGATCAAGAAACACTGAAGTAAGAGTCCCTGATCCATAAGCAGCCAGCTCCTTCTTACTTAGCATGCCATTGTGATCCTTGTCCAAGTTTAGATAGTTGCCATAAACTGTTAGCACCGCCGGCATAGAGAACCAATTATATTCTTGCGTCTCTTTAGGATTCGCCTCGTCGCGTAAGTCAAGCAGCTCAGTGAGTAGGCCTGAGGCCAACACATCCCGTATCCTTATGCGACCTGTATGCAGCGAATCGAGAAAGAAAAAGAATTTCTTCACTACCGTACAGACATAGAAACTCTGAAATGACGGCTGCACACAGTCACGAATCTGAGCCAGGGTCGGTATAATGTCTATAATGTAGTTCTCCATATCGATTTCGCGAAGATAACCCTGACCGATCTCATCGTAAAATGAAAGTCCAATCCGTCCCTGCATAAGCCATACCTTTCGCATGGTGTAATTGAAAATGGATGCAATTTCCACTTTTCCTGGATATGCTGATCCACAAAGTAACTTGGCAAAGAGCCTTGAAGTTAAATACTTGCGACACTTGAGACTAATCTCACTTAGCACTTTTAAATAATCATCATAGTCGACCAGTTGCTGGCTCATCGGTGTTGTCTGTGTAACATGCTTTTCAAGAATACTCCATAACTCATTTAAATCGTCGTTGTCTAATAATTCCTGTGATTTTTGCTGCAGGAAGAGTGAGTGAGCCTCTTTTCGAAGACTTTGTCTAATTGGATCCTCCGGGGCATGTCCATGGTAGAATTTGGGAATGTGGCTGTAAGTGTGATGCTTCACCTCCTGACGCGGCCGCAGTGGCGCGTTCTCATCAAAGTTGGCCAATTCCTCGGCACTGACTTTGCGAGTTGAAACTTGTAGATTCTCGAATTCCTTAACAATATCTGGATCAAGTTCCATTTTTTTCTTACGCTTGCCAGGAGTCAAAGAAGTAAACAAAACACCTGTCTCTCTCTCTCGCTTATACACTACTTTGTCGTGATCAGTGTTAGGGGTGGGAGTTATTGTCATTAGCAGTTACTTATCACAGGTACATTTGCATTTCAAACACTATTTCTAGTGTTGGAAACAGAGACTTTTGTTTTCCTTTTCACATTTGTAATTTTGCGGAAACTAGATAACACGGAGTCTGATCAAAGTTTTTTTTAATTATTTTCTATTTCAATGAGTTTAAATACGATTTCCGAAGATGACGAGACAGATTCTTTCTACTCGTTTAACCAAAGCTCCGACTCATTCGACAATCTGGACGGCTCTCTCAGTTCCATAGCATCCACAACAAGCAATGAATCTTTACCAACAGAAATTACTCAGAAGACGACACAAAAGCCAGAGCCGGCAGATTCTGTGTCCGACCAGCTAAATGGTCTTTCTTTGACGGTGGATATGGGCATGTCACGGAATCACAATCTATTCCGTGGTAAGAATCCCAGATCTGTGCCGCCGTTAATGTCAAATATAGAACCGGATGAAGAACATTTTAAAATGGATAAGAATCAGTTTGAGACACCGAAATCCCCCAAATCTAATACACAGATTCTTGACAAGTATAAGTTCACTAAGGAATGGGCCGAGACCCAGCAGCGGAAGCAGCGTTCGCCCCTATATAAGTTCAAATGTGCTTTAAACGAATATTTCCAAGAAGACCAATCACGTGAGCTGGAGGAACAGAGAAAGGGGAAACTTAATGAGGAACTTTTTATGGAAAATTTCGAATGGAGGTCTACGAATATAAAAGTAAAGAAGCCTTCTGGAACATTGGATTTGGCTTCAATGAAATTAAATGTTAAAAGACCTTCAGAACCATATGTGTCTCCATTTGAAGATATGCCCACTCCTAAGACGGTTGCCAACAAGAAGCCACTACAGACCAATGGCAAGAAAATAATTTATGTCCCTGCTGGCTTCGATTTGACCAACCTGGTGCAGTATAAGGATCCAAATCATTGGGCTCGACGCCCCAGTTCCCCGATTAATTGATTGGAACGGTTTATTTTTTGTTACTGTTGAACTACTTATGTGCAACAATTATTTTGTAAAACTAGAATTAAGCAATGCTCATGAAGAGTTAATGAAATATATATGAACATGCATACCTTTGTACATTTGCTGTGTCTTTTGAAAGATTTTAAATCATTTTCAAACTTTTCCCAAACAGAATCCCGACTTTCGCTGATAACAAATTTGCTTTCGATATTTTTAACCAGTATTTCTTCGATCCCATTATTTGAGCGTGACATATCGATATAACAACGATCGAAAGTTGTCTTATCGGTATAATATGAAGCTTCAAATTGGAAAAAAATAAGGTTTTAATAACGTAAAATTTTGAATATAATATAATAATATATATAACTTTAAATATTTTAAAAAATGTTCCTGTATATAATTCATTTGTTTTATTCTTCTGTAATTACAGGTTCCACTATTAAAGGCGTTGTGGCCATTCTCAATTGCATATTGGCGCGTCAATTGTGCTTTGAGGATCCATCATGTTCAGCTATTTTGGAAATTATTCCTCGTGTCTGTGGACCGATACCAGGTAATGTTTACACAAAATCTAAAATATTTATATAAGAGGTCAAGTGTCTGCACAGCTCTTGTGCATTTGGCTTTTGGCTCCATGAACGATTATGTGGTTGTTTTCTGGTCATTTGAGAATTAATTTTCGTTGAGAGTTTTGTAAATTGTTTTTTTTTTTTTCTCTTTCATATATATGTATATATATATGCCCGTAAGGTCTGTGTGTATATGTGTGTGTGTGTGTATTGTTTCGACAACTGTGTAATTATTTCAACTGTTTTTGTGAGCGCGTGCAATAAAACAGTAAATAACGTAGCATACTTAAAGCGCAACATACGACGAGCGGGACCACGAAACGCAAGCAAACGCCATTTGAATATTCAAATGCCCCAGAGAGCGACACCAGCCAGCCAGCCGAGTCGATGCCCTACTCCTCCGCCTCTGCACATGGAGCACATGACCTGGAGGTGCAAAAAAAATAAAAAAAAAAACCCCACCAGAAAAGAAAACGAAGAACCACGTAGCAAGTGGGTCGCTGGCATTCTCATTTTCCTTCTCAAACAATGGTGCCAGGCCAACGAAAAAGTTAATTTATAAATTATTCAGTAATTTGTTTTAGACTTTGCTTTAGCCATGTTCCATCCCACCCAAATTGAATGGAGTGGGAGTATG
This sequence comes from Drosophila neocordata, assembly GCA_018903615.1. Taxonomy (NCBI): domain Eukaryota; kingdom Metazoa; phylum Arthropoda; class Insecta; order Diptera; family Drosophilidae; genus Drosophila; species Drosophila neocordata. The sequence continues at coordinate 4,469,723 of JAEIGI010000011.1, forward strand.
AATTTCTTTTGTTCTTTTTTCCGCTTTGATCGCATGGCCCACTCATTCAAAATGTGTATCTAAGATGGTTTTCCTCGCACTATTCCATCGTCATCGCCCGCCCATTTGCCATTCTCTAGTTACCGTGTGCATAAGTCCTTTCTCATATTTAATTTTTAATGCCAAAGCCAGTCCAGCAGACTAACATCTTGTGGCATTTCTCAGGCTGTCGTACAGGTACCATCTCCAACTCCTGCACACACTTAAGTGGCTTTCACCTTTGTCTGAGAGTTTTCTTTGTGCAATGTGGAAACTAAAGACGTAAAAGAAAAAGAAATCCCATTTTAAAGAGTATATAAGTAACTCTTGACCTTTATGTATATACTTCGTATACACTTTATTTTTTTCTTTGTTCATAATATGGAATTTCTATTGACTCTGTGGCTTGGACCACTCTACACAGAGTATTAAATGATCATAGCCATGGCCATTTAATATCTCAATGGCAGCAGCTGCATCCTGACGAAACTTAAAATGGACATATGCAAAACCCTTACAGAGTCCCGTATTTTTCTCACGTGCCAAATACATTTTTGTGTGCGGTCCAATTTTCTTAATTAGTTCTTCCAGATCCGCTTCCGTCATCGATTCCGATAGATTTGATATACGAACAGCTGAGGAATCATCACGTTCACGTGCCCAAATCTTACCACCAGCACCTCCATCCTTCATAAACGGTGGCACATATTTCCCGGATTTAGGATCACTAACAGCTGCAGCGGCTGCCGTTGCCTTGTTCTCCATCATAGTTTTGCTATCCATTGCAGTGCCCTTATAAGGACAGTTAACAGACCAATGTTCACCATTACAAATTCTACATTTGGCTATATTCTTGCCCGTATCAATTTGCAATTCATTTGTCTGTTCAAATTCCTTAGAACCCATAAATTGCATGAAAATCTCCTCGGCAGCCATGGTCGTCTGTGAATTCGGGCCCGGTTTATCCATTTTGGAATCTCCGAATTTTACCCAATTGCGGCGCTTGGCCACTGCCTTAGATACAACTTGCTTCTTGATCTTAAAAGTGCGGACAACTTTTATCTTCTTACCCTCATCATTGAACTTGTACTCGGTGACATATTTGTAATCACCTTCGACGTATTCTTTTGTTGGTGGTAGTCCATCCACATAGACGGCTTCAACCTCATCTGCCCAGGAAGTTTTAACAGGTTTCATTCTCGCTCTAAATTTCCTTATGAGACTAAAACGAATGCCAAATGAGAAAAGTGAGAGCTGTAAAATTCCATGATAAAGTAATCTCAATGTTTGCTATGTTTGAAAATTTTTCCTATAATCAGGGGAACTATGCCATGAATACATACATAAGTATATATATATATTCATTTCATAGTGATAAGAAAATAATATTTGCTTGTTCGGCTGAGATTTGTCTTTAGCTTATTCATTCAGTCTTCTCTCATCTATTAAATCAAGATGTTGCATTTGAAGCATCCGAAAACTGAACAGTTGCTTGAAATAAATCAATTTTGGCTAAGAGATCATTGTCGTTGCAATGAATGTTTGAATCTGGAAACGAATCAACGTCGATACGATCTCTTGGAATTACCCATTAACGTGAAAGCTTTAAACCATTACTTTGATTCGGATAAACTCCAGATCGAGTGTAAGTAATTCAGAATTCTATAAAAAGCACACTTACCTTAATTAAACCCACAGGGAGTGATGGTCATCGATCCATTTATGATTTGGATTTCATATACGAATCACAGCTGGAGCAAATGATAAGCCGCAGAACAAAGTCCACGAGGTTAACAGCATGGAATCGTAGCATTATTTTGCAGAATGAGAGACACCTTCGTTTCTCTTTACCCCACCTAGTGGCCAGTGATGACGTGGTTAAATCTGTAGTTAGTTCCCTAATACGCTATGGCATTGTATTTATCGATGATGTGGCTGCTACATCCACTATGACTGAATTGGCATTACGCCGCCTCTTTCCCTTGATGAAAACATTCTTTGGCGAAATGTGGACATTTAGTGATAAGAAAGATCATGCGGATACAGCGTATACTAAACTCTATTTGGGTTCACATACGGATAATACATATTTCTGTGATGCTGCTGGTCTGCAGGCACTTCACTGTATTGAGCATTCCGGAGGAAATGGAGGCGAAAATTTCTTTGTCGATGGTCTGTATGCAGTTCGTGAACTACATCGTCGTTATCCCGATGCATATGATCTTCTTAGTCGAGTTCAAGTGCCTGGAGAATATATAGAAGAGGGTGAACATCATCGGCATATGGCTCCAATTATAAATCTTGATCCTTTGACTGGTGAATTCATTCAGTTGCGTCTCAATGTATACGATCGTGCAGTCTTTGATACTCTACCCCAAACGGAAATGTCTAATTTCTATGCCAGCTTGCGACAACTTTTGGAGATTGTGCGTGATGGGGAACATCAATGGAATCTCAAACTAAATCCTGGTAGCATTGTAATTTTTGACAATTGGCGTGTTCTACATGGACGGGAAGCCTACACGGGTCGTCGGACTATGACTGGAGCATATGTGCAGCGCACAGACTTTCTTAGCAAAGCGCGTGTTTTGGGTATCATTGAGTAGGGGGGTGGGGGTGAAGACTCCACCTTCAATTGGAAATAAAATGTTACGATTACAATTGTTGTCCAGAGTATACAACAACAACAAAAAACAAAAAAAAAAAAAGAAGAATATTTGTATTTGTATTTTTTGTTGCCAGAAAATGGGAAATAAGCAACAAAAAAATCATTTGGCATTTGTTTTTATGGCCATGTGTGTGTGTGTGTGTACTGTGTGTGTATATAAACAAACGCACTTTGAACTTTTTCATTTAAAACTGAAATTACTTTTGTTGTTCCACTTAATGGTTGTCGCCGTGTCCTTTAAATGTCCTCGAAATGTGGCAAAACTTAAAGCCGGGCAAAAGGCGAACGCTTCGCTGTCTGAATATTTATGATAATTGCATTTTATGCAGGTTTTTTTCTCTCTCTCTCTCTCTCTCTGTTACTTTTTTGTTTTTGCTTTGCTTTTTTGTTTTTTGTGTTTTATTTTGCCCATCTTCTTTGCTCATATGCTCGGGCACGAGCCGAAAAGCCTTTAAAAGCAGTCAGGACCGTACCACCTTTTTCCCCAATGCTCCAGTTGGCCGATAAATCAACATTTTTTCCTTTGGCAGATGCTGCATTCGTGCCTTTGCATGGCAAACTTTTCGGCATGCCTCCACTTTGAGGCACTTGCCGATGGTTCAATAAAATCAACAAGCGCATACACACACACACACATACCACACACCCATAATACACACACACACACACATACATTGATGTAGTGCAAAATGCACACGGTGTTTAATATGAACACAAAGAGACGCCATATTGTTGCCTTCAAGAACGCCGACTGCTGTTGGACAGGAAGTCTGTGTAAATATTTCACATACAAAGCACACAAGGGGATGGATAGTACAGAGAGAGAGGGAGAGAGAGAGAGAGGGTGGGTGATTGGGAATGTAATGGCGTTGACAACTGAAGAGGCTTGGCTATACTCCTCCATTAATTAATATGTTTGTTCATAATTTATATTTATTTGAATTGAGCTTCACTAACCGAATGACTCATAAATTACACCTAGCAGACCAAAAAAAATGGCCCATAACCGAATTGCCTTTCCAAAAAACGAAAGAGAAAAAGGCAAATCAAATAAATATATACAACATACAAACATATTGTAAGGTTAGGGGAAAACAAATAAGAAACTAAAATCAAATAAAAATACAGGAGCCAACAACAACAACAACAATAGCAACGACAAAGGGAATCATTGAACCAATTCAGCGACCAACTCAACAACCGGAAACGCGTTTCGAATAAAAACGAATTGAGGACTTAACAATAACAGTAAAAGCCAAGGGCAATAGCAGAAACAGCAACACCAACAACAAAAATGACAGTAACAACACGAACAACAGCAATGGTAGCAGCAGGACGAACAAGAGCAGCAAATGGCGTCAGCTGATGGCGACGAAGCATAAAAACCACTTGCCATTGCTTTTCCTCTACTTCTTTTTTTTTCCTCCCCGTTTTATGACCAACTATCAGGCGATGTGAAGGAAATCAGAGTCAGAAACCTAAAATGCACTAGGACTTGAGACGAGACAAAGGATTCATAGTGTGAAAGGTCCTTTGGGTGCCAATGAGTTATAATTAAGACAACCAGCCACAAAAGGAACGTAAATAAAAAATATTGTGTACATACATAAAGCGGATTAGTCGACCTTTGAAATACCCTAAAATCAGTGTTAACAATTTATACACATATAATTGAGTTTTTTGTTCCCTTTGGTGAAAAGTCAGTAATGGTAGACTAGGATTATTTTTATACTCTCTAACTTAAGGAAACGAGAATAGATCAAACTGGCAAGTCATCTCAAACTTATTAAAAGGAATTTAAAAACTGAGTTTGATCTAGTCCTGAAATAATGATACACAATTTTAAGGAATACTTTCTAATCATTGTTAACTCTTCTATTTTCTTAATTGAAAGTTAAGATAATCATGAAACGATTGAACTAAATTCGCTTAAGGATCCTTAATTAATTCCATTGTCAGTTCTTAATATCTTTCACAGATATAAAGAAAGTTTGCACAAAATTACTGAAAAGTTGTAAGTTTAGAAAACTTCAAAAAAAGGAAAGATACTAAAAGTAAATTAAGGAAGAAGAAGGATGAATTTCATCTGTCATTAGATAGATTGTTTTATTTACTTACTTCTCTTCCTTACAATTACAATACTTTGTTTTACAATTATAGCATTTCAGTAACTTCATTTATTGCCTAAAGACTTTTAATTTAGATTGATCCAACTTATCTGCAAAAGTATCGAGTATCTACAAATTATCTAAGCAATAAAATTTTTATTCTTTCTCCAATTGAAGATAAAATTGGAAATATGATCAGTCTAATCCTTCAAAATATGCCCTAAAAAACTCTTTTCAAAGGGTACAATCATATAAAAGAGTAAAAAAAAAATACAAGAAACAAAAACCGTAACCGTAACTGAAACCGAAACCAAAAACCCAAACCTGACGCCTAAAAAAAAAAAAAATTATTGCCAACAACAAAAGCTATGTCCGTGTCCGAGTTCGAGTCCAAGTTCTGGCATAAAAATGATGAATGCCTGTGAAAAATGTCACTTGTTGCGTAGTCGGAAGCAACTTTATGTTCAACTAGCAAATAATCATGTCCGGGTCTATATATATGGGGACGGTTCGTTTCGTTTTCGTTCAATGGGTCGTATGAGTGACGTGAACAACATGGTACATGGTCTGTCCGTTGGTGTGTTGCTGTGTGAGTGTGTGTGTGTGTGTGTTAGTTAGTATGGGTTAGCCTACCAATTTCGTCTCACCAACTTTCGCCTTTGATCCAGCCTTCATATATGACCTCCATTGTTCAGCTCAGTTTGTGTGTTTGCTTTGCTTTTTGGCGATTTTACGGCTTATGACGAGCCAGTTCACTGTTTGTATATGTTTGTATGTATGTGTGTGTGTGTGTGTTTGTGTGGAGTTTATTAGTAGGGCTTATGTTTTATGGCCAAAAGGACAATAGATGGCCAACAGATGTTTGCCTTTTGTGTTGTAGTAGGTTGGTTGTCATATGCTCCAATAAGCTGTCACCCATAAGTGTGTGTGTGTGTGTGTGAGTGTGCGAAATGAAACATAATTTATTATGTTATAAAATATTATCGGACCTCATCGTCGTCGTCGTCGTCATCATCGTCGGCCTTTAGCCCCATGATTCGCTTCATTGGCCGCTTAAATCGACCATTTTGTTTGGAAGACTCAATTATTCATATTGTTGTTGGTGTGATTGCTATTGTTGTTGTTGTTGGTGTTGGTGTTGCTGTCCAACTCTTATTATGACATGTGTCTGGTTTATAGTTGTAGTTGTCGCTACCGTTCTCGTTGTCTGCCTGCCATTTATAACAACTGTCAAGGGCCACAACTTTGGTAATCGATGTGAGTTTCACTATTTGGAGCAAGCAGAATGTCAAAGTTTAAGCATTGCTGCCATTTATAGATCATTAAGCATAACACTACCTCGCTCTCTCTCATACATACTCACTCTCTCTCTCTCTCTCTCTCTCTTTTTGCAGTGTCCTGCAGTACAGTTACGGTAACAAAGTGTCAGGCCGCCTTACGCACTTTGCAGGCCTTTCAATTCTTTCGACCCACATGCCTCTGCAAGGAGCCCGGCATGGATCCCGATTGTAATCACTTTCGTGACTTTCTTTTTGATCATCCATGCGGATTTGTTCTTAAAAAGGGTAAATATAAAAACACTTTCTATCCTAAACTTTGCAATCTAATATACTTTTGGTTTAATTATAGCCGAAAAGGATCCTTATCCCATTGATGCATTACCCACCTGCAATCATGCACTTTCCGTATGCCAGCAGGAACGCAAATGCCTAAAGCTTTTCGAGGACTTTAAAACCCATTGCAAAGTGCGCGACAATAAATGCAAAATGGAGAACAGGTGAGTACATCGTACAATCAATAATTATATTAACTTTAACCCACACAAACAAAGTAAAAAAAAAACTTTTCAACTTGTCTAATTAAGAGAGAAGCAGACAAAACAAAAAAGGAAACGGTGAGGGGGACAGTAGCAGCAGCAAAAATAATAAAAACAAAGAAAAAATGAAAACAGAAAAAGAAAATCAATTAAACCGCATTGGGCTTAATAAGAAAATTGATTTGGCTTTTGCCACAGACACATACATACATACACACATATAACGGTTAACGGCAATTGCAAAATTGCATTGGCAAACAGTTTTTACCTGTGTTGCCCACCTGCCATTTACCGCACGCACAAGAGCGAGAAAGAGAGAGGGTAAGAGAAAGAAACACAGTGAGGCGCAAACATTCAATTTCGATATTCGATTTTATTGGCAAAAAACACAACATACACACACACACACACACAGATGTATGTATGTATGTGTACATGTGTATGAAATGAAACTTCCTGTCTTGTTGGCGTCTTTTCGTACGCTTCCTGCAGCCTTCACATATCCTTTACTGACGCTGATGTCCCAAAGTTGCTTGCGTGGTGCCGTTACCGTTGCTGTGGATCGATATACAACGAATACAAACGTTCTGAATGTTTTAATAACTCGAAATGACTTTCTGCGGTGTTGGTTGGGAAGTCGAGTTTAAGTTTCTATATCGCCGCCAAAAACTTTCAACACGCATCCTCTCCTCCTTATACTTGCCCCTTCTATATACATACACACATAAGAAAAGGAAGAAAAGGAGTCGACCTATAAGCTTCTGACTTGAGTTTGTTGGTTGGTGGTGCCTGCGATAAAATATTAATTGCAATGCCGTATGTATGCATTTTTGATGTAATTGCCAATTGGAAAGTTTGCTTGCGCCAAAACGGAAGTCATCGTATCGCATGGCTAGAATGGAGGAGTAAAAGGGGAAATTGGACGGTTAGCTCTTTGGGTATTCATTCTATTAAAGCTTTTGCATTTTGGATTCAATTAGCTTAGTTCAGCCATTGTGGTAGATTTTTAGTTGAAGGAGATTGGAAACTAACTAATCTAGAGGAGGTAGCATGTGAAAAAAGCCCACAAAAAAAAAAAACGTATTATTTTAAAGAGGTTTATTTGTTATGAAAATATTTCAAACAATTAATTAAAAATTGCTAAATAAATACAAAATTATTTAAAGAACAATCGGCTAAGCATTCATAAAGAAATATATATAAAAAAATTAATATTCTTTATCTTAGATTTAAAAGAACGAATAAATAATATATAAAGTTTTGTTTTTTGGAATTTTTGGGAAAAATATTCTTGAATTTTGTTTTAAAAAAATAAATTAAATTTTAAAAACTATTCATTAAGTTAAAATATATAAAAATTAAAATCTTTTGCTCTAAAACGAATATTATTTTTTAATAAAATATTTTTTTAAATATTGATTTAAAAATAAGTTTTTAAAATGAATATTTATAGTTTTTGTATTAAAAAAAAACTCTTTAAAATAAGAAAACTAAATTAATTTATTTAGAAGAGAGTATAAAAAAGAAGTGTAGATGAAACCTGTACAAAAATTGTAAGAAATTTCGACTACTGACTTTAAAAAATACGAAGAATAAAGAAAATGTTGATTGTAGGAGTTTTAAAACTATGATAAGCGAAGCCTTAGGATTGGCAAGAACTTGATAAGATTGAAATTGGGTGATTTTAAATATTTAGAAAATATTTATAATATATAATCTCTCTTTTTAACTAACTTAAACATTTTAAACCTATACTTAGTATATTTATATTTTTGATATATATATATTTTATTACCTTTTTTTCAATTCCAGAGATGCCTGCCATGATTCCTGGACTAATTTGCGTTTATCGCCCATGTTTGGTTGCATTTGTCCAAATAATCATATGAAAAAGCGCTGTGATCGTATATTTAATATTGTTAATCACAATCCGTGTGTGGGTAAGTTTCTTATGCTCAACGTCGCCAACAACGACAACAACAACAACAATGAACAACAACAACAACAAGTATAACTACTACTACAACAACAACAAAATCAACTATAAAAAAAAGAGAGAAAAAAAAGAAAAACACAAGGCAGCAACATATTTATCTCTATCTTTCTAACTATCTCTTAAACTAATTAAACGCGCTTAATAACAACAGCAACACAAAAAAAAAAAAAACAAAAAAAAGAGAAAAAAAGAAATACCTCGGAAAAATAAAAACATAAATCTTGTGTGCAAAATCTTGTTTCTTGTTTGAGTTGAAATTTATCAATTCTTACGTCTCTCAATCTCAATGAAATTTTGATATTTTCTATAACACCTTAAACTAAATGAAAAATATTTCTTTTATTTTTTTGATTGAACTTTATGTTTTTAATTTCTGTAATCTTTTTTTTTTGGTTTTGTAATTTGTAAAACGCTCAAAAAAAAAAAAAACTGAAACTAGCCTAACAATTTAAGTAACCTTAACAGACAAACTAAAATCGCACGCTTCTGCATCAAAACTAGACAACAACAAAAAAAAAAACCTACCCAAAAAAAAAACCACAAAAAACCAATATAATTAATAATCTATATATATATTTATATATGAGAATCCCATGTTTTGCGATCAGTAAACTATTAACGATATGCCTCTATATAACTAATATATAACAATATATCTATATATGAAATTAATATTAGCTATGCTCAGTATCGTAACTATCACCTAATCGTACCTACTACAACTATAACTAAATGTAAATCAAAGCTAAAGTGTTTACTGTCACCGCTCTCTCTCTCTTCTAACTCTCTCTCTCTCTCTCTTTCTATCTCTCTCACCAATCAAGCAAGAAACTATCCAAAATAAAAATATGTTGTAGCCCAATATATCAAAGATCAATTGTATTAACTAGTTTAAGCAACAACAACAAAAGTTAGTCGCCCCATGTCACTTGCTAAGTAATCTGCCACTTAAAAAAGAGTTTGTGCTTTAGATAGATATTGATATTGATTGCACTTGCCACAAAATAACAAAACTCTAGTTAAAAAAACGAAAAAAAAACAAAACAAAACAACAACAACAACTGTACTAACTATCTCTATCTATATACCTCTCTAACTCTCTATTGCTTTCTCTTACATACACACACACTATTTATTTATGTCACAGTTAGGTGGGTTTGGTCCTATTTTTCTCAATATTTTAGCTCTCGGTTAGTTTTAAATGCTTCGGGTTTTCCATGCTAAGCAACAACAAATTGTGTGTTTCATAATATTCCCAATATTCCCTCTGAAACACTTATTACACTCATACTCAGGCACACACACACACACAGATACATATACATTCACATATACACCGACACTACAGAAAACGCTATTGGGCACACACACCTGCTACCCCCAAGGGTATCCGCACTCTCGTCCACTAATTGCACTAATTAAATGTTACGCACACAAACATGCTCGCACATACAGGCACACACACTAACACACACACACATACACACACTTTCACTTAACTATATAGAAAATGGCAACAATTTGCACCTCTTTGGCACTAAACTGTTCTTTTATTTCCACTCTCTGCACCGCTAACACCATGCATGCTACTACCCATTTGAACCACTTCTCCTATCCCTCCATTTCCCTCCATACCGGCTCCGATTCGTGGAATCTTTTGGACTCTTTGCAGATAGACTAATATTTTTCCCCAATGGTTTGCCCAAATTGAAACAAAAGCAGAAACCAAAGGCAAAGTTGAAACCGAAGCTAAAACAGAAGAATGCCACGGCCATTGTGTTGTCCAACAACATTGAATATCACGATGAGCCCAACAATGTGGCTCTGGGTCATGGAGATGACAACGAGGAGGCAAACGAAGCAGAGAACAACGATGATGATGATGATGATGAAGATGCGGACGATGATGATTATGATGACCGCATACGAGCTGAAATTTATTCAAATTACCCGCATTACCTGCATCCGCCCTCATGGGGTATTAATAATCCATTGGTACTGGCCTCACATAGTCCTCATACCTCGGAGGATGATGATGTTGTTGTTGAGGTGGCCAGCCCGCATCATAAGAAGCAAACGCATGCAGCGGATAACTTGGAACGCGGGGGCGTTGGAGATGATGTGGTCGTGGTAGTTGATGCAGGACCGCATCAGCATAACCATCAGCATACACATACTTATTATGAGCATGAGCATCAGACGGCTGCGGCGTCTACAGTGGCATCCATATTCACAACTCCCAGCGCCACTAAGTATGCAATGGAATTTAACTCGGCCAGCTCGAGTTTTAAAAGTTGGGCTTGATTAGGCTTAAGGCTTTAGTTGGCATCTTCAGGCAACTCTTCAACTTTTAACAAAGTTTTCACACACACACGCACACACAGAAACACAAAGCCACCCATATATGCAGAGTTTCATTAACTCAAACTAAAAACTAAAGCTAAAAACTTTATGCAAAAAGCTTTTAAAATAATTGACTCACTTCTGGTATGCCACAATTTCCGGTTAAAGAGCAAACTAATGAATAAGTCCAATAGCAGAAGAAGTAACGTAACGTAAATCAACGTGCAATAGCCAACACACATACACCAATAATCTACAAGGCAAAAGCAAATAAACAAGCGATTTATTTGCCTTTTACAATACACTTTGGGGCCATTCCCCGGGCCACTTGTAGAGCATTTATATAATCTGATTTTAATGCATTTCAACTTGATAAATATTCATGTATTAGACAACTCTAAATGTCGTTGGACTAAAATTAATTTATAATGCCAGCAGCAGTAACTGTAACTATGGCAATATACTCATCATCTCGTTGGCAACGGAAGTGAAAAGTCAAAACCAGATAGTTGAAAATTCAGAGCCTAACTTACGGTCAACTGGCCTAATATGTAGTAGTGGTAATTGCCCACAAAACTCTCTGACTAAATGTTTGCCTGTAATGCCTTAAGCCGATTAGAAGCCAACTTTAAGCCATTTCCCCTTTTGAATAAACAAAAGTTATGTAATTTACAAATGTATCTTATGCAAACAAAACAACAAGAATCAAACAATGCACTTGCACTTAAACACGTACACACATACACACACACTCCCATGTGTTTGTGTGTGTGTGTGTGTGTTTTCTAATCTAATTATCTGCACTCTCTGTTTTTCTCTTTCATCACGCACTTATTCGTAATATGCACCTAATATGTATACAATTCACCATGGCAATTTATTTAGCACTGGCACCAAAATGCACAAAAGTACACTACTCGGTGATCTAATCACCGGCAGCGATATTACCCACCGCACCTATACAGGCCCCACCATGGACATGGATGAGAGAGGTAAGTGAATTTCTCCCCTAGTTATAGTTCAATCTGTTACCTGTTAATGCGCTTAGCTTAAGAAAAGCAATTGCTTGAAATCAAAATGGAAGATTTGTGTAAAGTTTTCGGATATTAACAGAATTTATAGTTAAACCTAAAAGTATTTGAATTGAAATTGCTAAACTATTAAAAGGCTTTGGGTCTTAGTTTAAAAATATATATAAATAATCTTCAAATTTTGATTATAATTAAACTAAAAAAATATTGGAACTCCAAGACTAAGTTCTGGTTTCCATTAAAACTTGGCAATAACTTGCAGGAAGTTTGATCTGGTTAAAAGAATATTGTTCTTTAAAAAGCAATAGTTTGAAATTATAAGTTCTAAAGAGAATTAATGATATCCCTGCAGAGGGTACTAAAAAATTGTTTAGATGTCTGTCCGTCTATTCGTCTGTCTGTTTTTTTTCGCCAGAAATTGACCTTAAATATTAACAAAGTTTGTTTTCTTTATATATTCTAAACTTTTTCTAAAATTTTCAAATGAAGATTAAATAGAACTATAATAAAAGCTCTAGGTCTATATAGAATTCTTTAATAGCTAGAAAAAAACAAAGTTTATAATGAAATAATGCTCGATATACAGAGATTATTATTTATATATTTATATAGTTATGTTTATCGTGTTGTGGCTTGATTTAAAACTCTGCCTTAAAGTTCGATAGTAATCTTAGTAAATCAAGCCCCACATGTATATAAATGCCACATTCTTATTTTATAGAGAATAAACTGTTTACTGCCTTTAGGAAAACTTAAGGAAAAGATTGACTTTTGAATTAAATTCTATATAGAAAAGTTTAGTTTTTATAAAATAAAAATTTGTTATATGTATAGACGTGGGGCTAGCTTTTAATTTCAATCAAATGAATTCAAATTATAAATAGTTACCAAGCAATACAAGTATAAAGTATTTAAAAATATTCCATGAATATTATTATAAATTTTTTCTCGTAAACATGAATTTATTTTGGGTGTATAATATATCTGAGAAAAGTTGAACAATTCTTAACAATTCAAATGAAATAATATAAACAATATATTTAAAATATTAAAAATACTTAAGCTAAAAAACCTTCTAAATGAAATGTCTCAGTCTCTTTGAAATCAGTTTCTGGCAAAACTATAGTTCCCCATAATTCTGCATTTCGAAATATATATATGTATATATATACTATAAGTGAGATTAGTTTATCACAGACACAGCAATTGTTTATGTATTGTTATGAGCAGTAAAAGAAAGGTCAGACCATAAATTAGGCAACTTGCGTGTAAGTATCTAACGAGTTAGATGAATTTAAGGGCACATAGCAGCACTGCACCAAAAGGCACCAATACTCTCTTTCACACACACAAACACACACACAGATGCACTTGCACATGCATCACCTCGCCCCCTCTGCACTCTCTTTACTATGGATCAAGTATATTAGACAAACACAAGCCAAGTGTAGCGCATTGCATCGCAAAGCAAAGCAAACAAAATGAAGCAAAGCAAATGGCGGCAAGGGTAGCCAACATGGTGTAACGCCATTGTTGTCTACTTTGTTGTTTGCAGCTCGTTTCATGGCATTAGCTATCTACCAGGGCAATCACTTGCAGTTAAACTAATGCACACACACATAGACAGACACACATACACATAGACACTTGCACTCTCCAATGGAATGCACACAAGTCCCATAAATAAGCATTTTGCTTTGCCCTTCAATGTAACAAATGCCCCTCCCTCGAACCCTTAACAAACGAAACGCTGAATTGCCATACACTCTTCACTCCACTCTTTAGTCCATTCTGATTCTGCATTAGTCGTATCTAACTTTTTGTTGGCATTTTACAATAACTTATAATATATTTCGATTTTTACATATATGTATATATATATATATATATATAGATATATGTATAGAACATACTTATTTACCAACACTGAAATCCATTTATCTACAACACTTAGCACGTTAATGGTACAAAAAGTCTCATCTGGCATCTATCTATGTACTCGATTGTTGTTGGTGACCGACACTCGATCTCGATTGTTTGGCTCTTTTGATTGTTATGCGTTTTGTACATTTTGTTATTATTTATTGCCACAAATTCGCTTGCCCTTCATCATCATCATCATCATCATCATCATGTGCATTGTCATTATCATCATTATTGCCATCGTCGATGGACGCTTTGTTCTTGTTGTTGGTATATACATATACATATATAGTGCATCGCTTGGCAATCTGCTTTTGGCCAAAGTTATAAATTTTCGACCTGCCTTTGTGTTCGGCAGCAGCTGCCAATACCGCTTGCTCCCTATCCCTTTACTCTCCCTCTTTCTCTCTTTCCTCTATTGTTGTTGCAGTTCAATCAAGTTACGCACAGCTGTGGGACACTGCCATTGCAGTTGTTGTTAACATTAGCGAAATATTTATGCATGTCACACACACACACATATACAGATAAAGATTGTATATATGTAGCCTTTTTTTCTCCTATTTCTTTTTTTTTGGGCAGTAAATTAACAACATCAAGGACAACAATATAAAGTTATGACAATATATAATCAGCTTTAGGCTTTTAGAAATGCAACACAAACACAATATTAATAGTTATAAAAGAGAAACAGAATGGCTTTAAATCTACCCCTCTCTTTTGTCATTTAACTATCTCACTCTCTCTCTCTCTCTCTCTCTGTATATAAATTTTTAATATAAATGTTATTGTTGCTGATTGGATTTCTCAAATGCATTTCATAAACATTTTCAATGACCTCGAGGGTTTCAAATTTCACCCAAAATGCCAGTAAAATATATATCAACAAAAACCATTTTAAAATCAGCTTAAATATCAAACATTTGCGTATGTCACAAGTATTTCAATGGGGCACTCGAAATATAAATATTAAATTTTATAAAGAAATGCTTTGAAATTTAGAAATTCTATCTAAACCTCTTTTAGGTTACTTTAGATAGTAGAAAATGCAACTGAAATGTTTTAAATTAACTTTTTAACAGATTTTCAACTGTTTAATAGAAGCTAATTTCGTTTTATTCAGTTTTAAGATTACTTTCTTTCTTATAAATGAAAGAAAGAAGAGTATAAAATGTTCTAAAATGTTTTTTAAATGGTTTTCTTCCGATTGCCAATAATAAGTATTCTTTTAACACTTTTTTGACATTTTTATAACATTATTTTTCCTATTAATTCAACTTTTAAACAACTTTAAGTTGTGAGTAAAAAAAAGAAATCGTTTTTTCTCTTAGCTAGCCAAAAGTTTTGAAAGATAATTCTCTGTTTATGAAAACATACTAAAAATTTGATTCTTAATAATAAAAAAAAAATTATATTTAAGTAAGAGAAAAACCATTATTTTTCTATAAAGTAAATTTTCATTTTTAAGATATTAATAAAAAATATATGAAAGAGAGCTTAAATGAGAGAATTTCTTTGACATTTATTAGAAGAATCAACCCCCCTTTTTAAGTGCCTAAGTCACTGCTTTTATTTAATGGGTATCATAGGTATATTGTGCATAAAAATTAATCTAAACGTTCAATTTGAAAATTTAATTAAGCACAACTAAAAAGCAAATAAAGCGATTTGTCAGCAATGCGCTAACACGCTGATTCCATAGCCATGTATTCACACGACTTTTACACATATGTATATACTAACTAACACATGCACCCACACACACATACACTCTCTCTACTTGTATATATACATAGACACATATGCATAGATAGCTTGTCGGGTGTTTGCGTGTAATAAATATTTCCATAATATTATACAATCCACTTTGAAGTTGCAATAGCGATGTTGATGCAACATTCTCCCTAACTATGCATGTCACACCTCCTTCTTGTGTCTCTGTATGTGTGTGTGTGTGAGTGAGTGTATCTGTGTGTTTGTATATGTATTGTAGCTGTTTACATGCTTCCCAATTAGGGCATGAAAACCACAATGGGCGCTTGGGCTATTTGATATGGTTGCCGTAACCCGATTCCCAAGCAGACGCAGCTGCATATACACACACACACACTCCCGCACACACACATACTTTTGTATATAGTCACTATTGCACTTGATGGTGGAAAGTAATTTTGAAATTATTGCACCTTGTGAAAATTTATTTCAGTTGTTTATGAGTTTGTTTAAATTTTTCAACGCTCACCATTTTTGGTGTCTGGACGCGAAATTACAATTAATGTAGCCAGACATTACTGTAAATTTTCTTTAATGTTATTTCCACTAAACAGTTTTCGTAAAACAAGTAAAGGAACATTTATTGAATGCAATGGGAATGAAAATATAAAATAATTTGCCATAAGCAACAATTAGATGACAGAAAAGAATCCACTCAATGACAGAACAGCTTACAAGTGCGATAACAGTTAACAAACGTCGTTAATCCTATCATTCCTTCCAACTTATTCCCTCTCTCTCTCACTTTCTCTGAGTCCTTCTCTGTTTGCTACCCTCCAAAGACTAACAAGACTGCCAATGTCTTGGCTCTTTGTTGTGCAAATATTTGCTAACAAACATAAATACAAATCGCAAACAGACACACGCACACACACACACACAGAGAAAGAGAGATATATATAAAGAGAGACGCACTCGCACGTCTTAGGGCAAATCCCAGCCATTTAGCGCCAGAAGTTGACCGCCTAACAGTTGTGTCTAAGGGAGCAATACGCCATATCCATATCCTTTTTCAGCTTTGCCAGTCACCTCAAATGAAGCGCACTTTTGGCGTGCTCTGGGCAAGATAAGCACACTGCTCCTGCCCCTGCTCCTTCTCCTTATGTTCCTCCTGTTTCTATTGCTGCGGTTCTTCGACTTGCTGTCGTCAAATCGTTTTGCCATTTGCTCGCTCTATCAGCGCATGACATTTGACAGACGCAGCCACCCACTTATCCATCTACCCCCTACCACCCACCCTACACCATTTGAATGTCTCTGTTTGGTTTGTGTTTATTGATAGCAACTAGAACAGAACAGAAGTAATCGAAAAGTGACGAGACTCAGACTTTGAATTGATATCGCTTTTGTCCGTCCTTCTGCAAACGTTTTAACTTTAATGGTCGTAGAAACGTATGTCAATGTCAGTTAACTTCTATTAAAGTTGTAAATTTTAGTCTAAAAACAAAGACAAACTCTTTTTTTTTTACTAGAAGCGTTATTTCTTAAGTTTTTAATAGTAATGCTTTAGTAAACCTTTAGTTAAAGGTTAATTTAACAACTAACTTTAATTACTTTCATTAATTAATTTGTTTCTTTAACTTAGAAGTGCACAATGTAGGAAAGAATACTTTCATTATGAGGAGATATACAATATAAAAAATACAAAAATGAAATAAAGAAAATTAAAAATAAGTAGAAAAGTATTTTTATATTTTGTTTGTAATGACAATTTTTTATTAATTTTTAAGGTAATCAAGAAATATAAAAGTATTCTCTAAGTAAAGTATATCCTTTTTTTCTATGTGGACAAAAGCTTAAAGCAGTTTTGTAACAGATAATTTTAGAAAGCTTCTAATGTTTTCTTTAAATAACTAACTAAAAGATGTTTCTATTGGGTCGTTCACTAAGTAATTTCGTTTTATGACATCAGTTGATCTTGTTGAATTTTTTCGCAGTCAACTTCGCGCTTAACCGCTTTACCGTTATAAATTTCAACAGCTGATATAGTGAAGCATATTTGTAAAAAATTTTGTTGGGTTTTGTGAAATAGTTTTCATTTGGTGCCCTATTGAAGATGGAGGATGAAAAACAACATTTTCGGCATATTTTCCTATTTTACTATCGAAAGTCAAAAATGCAGTTAAATCAAGGCAAAAATTATGCAATGTGTACGGAGAAGATGTATTGACAGAACGCCAATGCCAAAATTAGTTTGAAAAATTTCGTTCCGGCAATTTCAATCTTGAGGATGCACCACGTCCTGGAAGGCCTCTTTAAGCCGATGTGAACAAAATAAAGTCGTTAGTCGATGCAAACCGTTGAATAACAACTCGAGATATTGCAGAAAGATTAAATCTGTCAAACGCGACCGTTCACAAGCACATGAAACGTCTACGATTAATTTCCAAGCTTGACATATGGGTTCCTCATGTTTTTACAGAACGAAATTTGCTTCGTCGCATTAACGACTGCGACACGCTTATTCGACGTTAAAGAAACGATCCAATTTTAAAATGCATTGTTACCGGCGACGAAAGGTAGGTTATTTACAACAATCTAAAGCGCAAGAGGTCATGGTCTAAAAAGGATTAACCAGCTCAAACCACATCAAAGCCCGATATTCACCAAAAAAAGGTTATGTTGTCCCTTTGGTGGGATTTCAAGGGGATCGTTTGTTTTGAGCTTTTGCCGGACAACAAAACAATTAATTCTGAAGTTTATTGCAATCAGCTAAACAAATTAAGTGATGCACTCAAAGAAAAGAGACCAGAATTGGTCAATAGAGAAGATGTAGTGTTTCACCAGGATAATGCGAGACCCCATACAAGTTTGATAACTCGCTAAAAGCTATTGCAGCTTGAATGGGATGTGCTACCACACCCACCATATTCTTCAGACTTAGCACCTTCGGACTATTACTTGTTCCGGTCTATGCAGAATTTTTTGGATGGTACAACCTTCACCTCAAATCAGGACGTCAAAAACCACTTGAACCAGTTTTTTGCTAGCAAGGATCAAAAATTTTATGAGCGTGGAATCAATCTCTTGCCCGAAAGATGGCAAAAGGTATTAGAACAAAATGGAGAATACATAATTTCATAAAATGTTTTATAAAATAAAAAAATTCGGGTTTGAATTGCACTAAAAAAAACGAAATTACTTAGTGAACAACCTAATATATTTAGATTTATATTTGAGATTTTTGCAATTTTAATCTGCTTATTCTAGGTAAATAGAAAATAATGATTAGCTATTTAATAAAATAAAGTAACAGCATAAGAAACTACACACTAGATGAGCATGAACTAAAAAAAGTAATGCACTATAGAAATACTTATTGGTATTAATAGAATACCTCACTCTCTCCATACTATATTAATATCAGAAGTAATTTAGGTGACAATTCGCAGCTACCAATATAATCTAATATCTAGAATAGTTAGAATTTGTTACACTTTAGTTACCTAATGTAATTTGAGAAGATCATCAATTCTAAGAGCAAACAATTTCCCTTTTCTCATGGTCTCTGATAATATTCGCACTACCTCAAAGCCTACTACTACTTACTTACCACTACCTAAAGTCAACTAAACACAATAATCTCTTCCCTATGCAACTTCACCTTGCTTCAATAAATATTGATAATAGTAAACCGTTAAAATAATATAAAAGAATAATTTTAGTTTGTGTTAAAGAATTTTAACTAACTGCTTATAAATATTTCTTACTGTTGAGGAGTTTCACTATTTTTTGGTATACATGGCGTATACTTTACTTACACAACAAGCCTTAGAAACTCGGTTGTCGCACTTGAAAGCTGTTCATCTTAGTAGATCTATAAATTATATGCAAAATTTATGTTTCTCTATCGCATAATTATTTTATTTACTTTAAAGTGTAAAAAAATCCTTGCTAATTCACCTCAATTTCCTGCACAGCACAGAACTTAATATATATATATAAACGCATTTAATTTGGCACATAAATATTTATCACTGGTACAAAAACAAAAGAATTTCTACTAAATATTTTGTTAACACTCTAACTTGTATTTTGATTTTCAATAATTCTTCTTCGACTTGACTTTAGTTCTTTTGATAAAGCAAATAAAATTCTTTCAAACAGTATGCCAAGTAAACTTTCGAAAAAAAGGAAAAAAAAAAAAAAAAACAATATTATTTACTTTTAAAGTGTTTTTATTTTTAAGTTTTAGTTTTTTTTTTACCTACAAGTACAACTTTAATAAAACAATATCCATTGAAAGCAAAAACCAAATACAATTGACAAGAGAAATTGGTTTGAAAGTTGATTGGAATCGCAAACAACAGAAACTACAACAACAAAACTACAAAAACAACCAATCATAATAATAATAATAAAATTGATAATAATAATAATAATAATAATAATGATAAGAATAGCAAGAATAATATTCTTCAAGCCACTGAAATAGCAAAAAACAGCATGAACTACAACAACTCTACAACTCTCTACTCTACTCTACTCCCCCTTCTCTCTTCTTGCTACCCTTCCTCAAATTGCAGTAAGAATATTGGGCATGGACGAGAAATTGCATCAGAGAATCTTCGATGATAATTTGGCGTTAATTGATACGCCATTGATTGCAATGGGCGGACCAGGTTATGGCTATGGCTATGGTACTGGTTCTGTCTCCGTTTCTGGATCTGGGCCCGGCTCAAGTTCAGCAGGCAGCACCTATAATTATCCCAGTTCTGCATCGAATGGCGTACTCAGCTATCCTTTCAATATAAGCGGCTTCCATCAGCGGCATATGGCAGCGGCAGCGGCTGCAGCGGCCGCCGGAAATGAGCCATTCGATATCATTGATACGGCCTACGGCTATGGCGGCAATAACCATGCCAACGGAAACGGAAATGCCGGTGTTTACTATCAAAGTATGTGTACACGTGTATTAGCATGAACGTATTCCATAAATAAGCGACCACCACAAAAAAAAAAAAAAAAAAAAAACAAAAACCCAAAAAAAAAACATAAACAGAATTGCAATAAAACAATAATAATCAGCAAACAGAAGAAATGCAACAAATAATTAACATTCTAACCAGTTCGCTCGTTTGTTCCGCTATACATTTATCTGTCAGATCTCGATATTTTGCGTATATTTTTTCTTCTTTTTTTTTTTGTGTAATTATTTCTCTATTTATTTAAAATTTATTTTAGTTTTATTGTTTGCCCGCGTATTGTGTCGTCCCCTGTAACTACAAACAACTACAACAACACACTATATATATATATATTTTCCCCCATGTTGCAGGTAAATTTTCCAATTGTTCAACAAATTTTCAATATTTAACTTTTCATTTTGTGTTTTATTTAAGGCGAACCAAAAAAAAAAAAGAAAAAAACAACAAAACATTTAAACCAAAAAGAAAGAATGAAAGGAAAATGCAACTTAACAAGCTGACCCGTTGGCTTTGTGCATAATTTTTTTTGGCATTTGCTCAACTTTTAATATATACATATATATATATAAATAAAAAAAGAATTTACAACAACATACAGCAACAATTACAACATTTATATATATATACATACATACTTAATCGACAAATTGTCCAAAAACTCTTTTGTTTCATTTCATTTTGTATGTAGCTTGCCACTTGTTTTGAAAGTTTTTTGACTTTTATTAAAAACAAAAACCAACAAATCAAATTTACGTTTTTTTACAATATTTTTACTATGAATTTTGTTTAAAACGAAATCTGTATACAAATTGTTAATAACTTAATTCATAACCAGTTCTGTCTACTCTACTAACTTTTTAATTATTAACATGAGCAAAAAAAAAATATATGCTAAAAACTTAAAACCAAAAAAGAAAACTAAAAAGAAAAAACAAAATTCATTTAATTCTTATGCTCAAAACTAAACAAAACAAACAAAAAAAAAACCAAAAAAAAAAAACTTTAAAGTGAATAAACAATTAAAAATTTTGTTACATTCCAATTCAAGCACACTTTTTCAAATTTTTTTCCAAGCACCCGTTTTTTGAACTGAAAACCAAAAACTAAATACAACAACAACATCAATTATATACTACTACTACAACAAAGCGTTTTCAAAAAAAAAAACCAATATACAACAACCACAACAACATTTTTTTGAATTCAACATTCAATAATTCTTATCAATGCAAAATTCATTGTGTACCATTTATACAAATTTGATTACATTCAATTCAACACAAAAATAAAAAGCTCATCAAAAATCGCCTTCACCATATATAAAATCGTACTTCAAAGACTTGAGAAATTCGATTCGTAACCAAAACAAATAAAAAATACTCAAACTCAAACTCCAAATTCATATTTGTGAGCAAAATGAAAGCGAATCATCCTATCGCCTTCCTCCCATTAAGTCACCTCTCTCCTCCACCCTTCTCATTAATTTAACATAAGAACTCACTTATGAAAAAAAAAAGCTTTCTTTATTTTCTCTTTATAATTTTTTTTTATTTTTTGTTGTTTTTTTTTATTGACTTTGTTTGCCTTTTCAGCTGGATTTAGCTTATATCTTTTCATTGAAAATTAAATTATGTGCTTCTTCGACATTTTTCTCATTTGCATTGACAGGTTTTGGATTTAATTTTGGAACAAAAAACAAATTGAAACAACAAAACAGACTTCATATAAAAAAGTACAGAAACAGGAAAAAGTTAATTACATTTAGTGACTCGCAAAAATTCATATGAAAATGCAACTAAATTGTTGTTGCTAAACATTCATTATTACATACATAGAATCATATGTACTGTGCACACACTTCCACACACACACATATACACACAAACAAAGATTACGTATACACTCACATAAATATATAACAGAATATTGTTAGAAAAAACAAAACCCGCCGCCGCTTTTAAGCGGATTCAAAAAAAAAAAAAAAACCAAAAAATATACCAAAACTAAAGAAAGAACAATTTTTATATGTAGGTTGTAGAATTTTTTCCATGTCAATATTATACAAATATTATATTTATTAAAAACTAACTCTAATTAGTAACCAAATAATAATTATAATAATAATATTAAATAAATAGTTCTGTTTTGCCAGACCCCCTCATACGTTTCCTCCTCTCCGCTGCTGACCACCCCTACCAGAAATAATAAAAAAAAAAAACCAGTTAAAGTTGAAAGTATTAATTAATTGAATAAATATCCTCCTATTCACTTCCCCCTGACGAATATTTATAACTCCTTCTTAAACTTCCCGCCCGTCACCGCCCCCCCGCTCAAGTTGTAGGCAGTAAAATAAAACAAAACAAAAAAAAAAGAAATTGTTAAATCAAATTGTGGAATATTTGCTCTTGATTTTCGTTAATTACATTTTCAGTTTTACATTCAGTTGTTTTATTTCAATATTTTTAATAATTTAAATGTGCGTGGATTGAGGCAATTGCTCTAAATATGCAAATTTAAAAAAAAAAAAAAATTGAAAGAAAAACCAATTGAAATTCAACAGCGAACAAAAAGTTGGTTAATTAAAATGAAATCTATATGTGTCAGTTAGCGAATCGATCCCAACTGATACTAAAAAACCAAATGGTTAACAGTCTCACCTATGCCCCGCCACTCCACCACTCTCCACCCATCTATAACTAACCAACAATGTATACTATATACTTCCTCTCTCTTTCTATCGCTCGCTCTGGGACAATAATTGGCATTTAGAATTTGTATAATTTTCAATTTGTAATTAAGTTGTTCAATAATCATTACTTTCTCTCTTTTACTCTTACGAAATATATACAAAAATAAAAAAGGTTTACATTTACCATATTTGAAATAACAAATAACAAGAAAAATAATAAAACAAATTCAAATGAAATTAATTATGAGAGAGAAGAATGACAAATGCCATTTGGCAATTGTGTGAATACAAATGTTTTGGATATTAATTTCAAAATTTTAATTAGTTTAAACTAATGTTAAATATTGAATCTATATACAAGTAATTAATATTTTTCAAATCATTTAACTGCATATAAGCTAAATTGAGTTGTATATAACCTATTGTTGGTTTGTGTGTGGTGGATGTGTGTGTGTGTGTGTGGGGGGCATTAAAGATGGGGAATTTTAAGGAATTGGGGGATGGAAAAAACATAGGCCAAGTCAGCAATTGCATTTGAATAGTTGATGTAATGAATGAGTCAATTCAAGAACTAATGAACAATTTCGAATCAATTTTTCTACAATCTGAAATCATTGTGATTACCAACAACAACAACAAAACAAACACCAACAAACTGGTCTTTATCCGGATGACAACTCTATTCTCGAAAAAAAAAAACAACTAATACACTTGGTCACGTTTTTGGGCATTTTGTGCAGGTGGTCAGGATGTCGAAGTTGACCTCTCAACGGAAATAATCAAGCAACACTTTCAGGTAAGTGCCAAGACCAACAACAACAACTACTTTCCTACCATTTTCAATTCCTACTCATACGCAATCGTAGTAAAGGCCATTAAGTCACCATCAGCTTTTACAAATCTCCAATCTGTTCGTTCAATGGAAAAAAAAGTGCAGCATACAATTTGCTTTTTACTTATTTCTCCACAGAGTACCTGTCATACAGCATTGGACACTTGCCGTGAAGATCCGTCCTGCTCAACGTCCCTGCAGCCAATGTTGATGCATTGTGAGCTGCATCGTTGCAATCGTAACGCCTGCATGTCATCGCTGCAAGCCTTCTACAAAGGGCCACACGAGGACCTCAATCTGGACATTGCCTTTTGTCTATGCAAGTAAGTGGCCAGTCAGTGCGAATACAACGAGTAAACTCCATTCCAGACAAAACGAAATCCCAACCATAACCATAACCACAACCCAAAACCAAAACCACAAATTCTGATTGTCTCGCCCCGGTCAGAAAAACCAACAATATGCAGCAAAACGGCAATCGTCACGATATGTGCATGATTGCCCAGGAAAAACTGCATCCCGTATGTGCACAGAGGCCGCCTGATAACAATAATCCAGCCAGCTCCAATGGCATTTACTACCATCCGCCGCCAGCGTGCCATGTTGTTGCCGACAGCTGTAAAGAGGATCGCGAATGCAGGTGAGTACCCACCCATTCAACTCCATAATTTACAGTAGACAAAAACAACAAAAAAAAAAAAGAACAAACAGAATTTGTTTTATGTATCGGGGCTTGGTTTTTTTTTTATATATTTTGTGTATTTAAAAGTGTTAACTTGACATTAAATATTTAAATTTTAACCAATTTCTACTTATTAAAAAGTTAAACTTCTCTTTGTATAAGATCTTTTTTTCTAATATTTTAGTTAGTTTTCTTTTTCATCTATCCTTTATAAGAAAGGGTATTCAATAACTTTTGGATTTCTATGGCATATTCAGTTTAACAACCCATTATGTTGAGTTTTTCAAGAATTAAAGATTTAAAAATATATTAGACTAGTTAAACTTAAAGTAAAGATAGTTAATATCAGTTTTTGATCTATATCGATATAAAATTAATCTATGTCCTACTATCTTTTCGTTAGTAAGCTATCTGATCTTAAATTCTCTATTACTATAGTGGATATGAATCTTTATTACATTATATCTAAAACTAAAGGGTATCAAAAAGAGATTCATAAATAAACACTTGAAAAACCGTTAGCTAACTGAATGCGGAAATGTATATATGTATGTGTATGGGCAATGCAATGTAGAATATCTGCAATAGCATAAAGGGTTAACTGAACATTTCGGTTTGTATGCTTTAGTTATTTTCGACTTGCAATTCAATTAAGAGCAATTGAATTTCGCGTGTGAAGATTGAATTAGAAACGTTTAGCCACGGCAAAGTCAGCCGTTGCCACAACTTTGATGGCACTTTGGCTAAAAACTCGTTAAATTGACTACGACAACGTTGCTGGGGATGATGGGTGGTAACAACAGCGACTAAACAAACCGGGCATAAAATTACCCACTCAGTGGATGCGGATACGGGGCGTCTCTTCATTAAACAAGAGACACTAGTTAAGCAGACTTTGGTGCTCAAGTTGACAGTCCAAACTTCATCCTATTCATTTTATCCATACCAAACTCAAGCTTCATCCAGACCACGCGAATGTGTCAAACACAAAGTTAAGTTATAAATACGATGCAGCCCACAAGTTTCGCATGTAAAGATGCATTTAGTCGCATACATACATACATATACATGTATGTATGTGTGTATGTATAGTCTCGAATAAGGGGATCGAGGTGATGGGTTTGGGTCATGTTTGTTGTCATGTTACAGCTGAACGACCGCAAAGTACGTGGTTGGAGTTGGCTGTGGGTGTATGTGTGAGTTTTGGGGTGTGAGTGTGTATGTGTGTGTGTGTCTGTACGAGCTGCGGCTGCGAAATTAATTGCCTTTTAAGTGAATCGCACTTGCTTTGGTAAACAACTAAATTGGACTAATGACGCTCATTTTGTAGGCAAGAGGAGCCAGCGAGAATTTGCTCTGGCGCCAAGAAGTTGAATGCAACGTGGTATGCTTCTCGAGTGTTTCATGTTGACTTATTACGTATACGCAATGTTGTGCACGAACACGTGCCTCAATGGGTTAGAAACAGTGAAACAGTTTGGTTGAATGTTTGTCAGAACATAACATACATTTGTTTGGCTGCAATACATAAGGTGCTAAGGTGATTTCATTGAAGTCCCACACAGAAACCAAAAGAGTATAAAGGAAACATATTAAACTGCCAAGTGCCAACTGCCAACTACCATGTTGCACAAGTCACAATATCAAATGAAAAAGTTCTTTGAAAGAAGTCCTTAACCTGCATATAATCGATTATGATAGCAAAACAGTTTTTTTTAACCTGCAAGAAACAAGTATTGCAGATTCTATTATAGTTTATATAGAAAGGATATACTTAAAACAAAAATATTCATCTTATTATCTTATTATCAAGGGACAAAGATATCACCTTTAAAGCTCACTAGTTTCCGTTTAAAGTCTTAAAAGTTCTCTTTAGCATCCCTTAGAGTTATTTTATGAGAAACAAGTCAAGCAAATAAATTAGTAAGAGAATAAATAAATCAATGGTCTGATTTAAAATGAACATTATTCACATTCATAGTAAGAAAGTGATTAATAAACTGATTGGAATGCCATTGACTTGAAATCTTGAGTTAATTATTCGTGGACTGACAAAATATTCACACAGATTGTCATGGCAGATTGTCAGGTTGTTTTTGCTGTGTCGTTTGTACGTTGATATCATAAACTGAAAGTCGTAAATTTTGTAACAGTTATGCGGTGGAAGAAGCATTGTCAAGACCATGAAATGCAGTAGAATGCCAAGAGTAATTCCAGCATAAATTGGACGACATCAATCTCAGACGAAACACCAAGAGAGATTGAGAGAATGAGAGATAGAGAGAACAGAGTGGAGAGAGATGGAAGGATAGATAGTTGCTACTGCACTGCAGGTAACGGGGCACTCACTCTCAGGCAGACATATAGAAGACAGGATATGCAACAAGGACTGCAGTTAACTGCCGCATGACAAACAGACACAAGCACACACACAAATACAAGAACACACACGCACATACAACCTAAGGCCTGCACAAAGATGGGCAACAAATGATGGGTGATGTGAAGGTAAACTGGTGGGAGGGGGGAGGCGGGTTTAAGTAGAATGCTTTGGTCTTATGACTATGCTTATCATTATCTCTCTATTCTCTTGCATCTTTTGACAGACTCAAGCTGGAGTATTACGAACAGGCCTGTGCCGTGGATAGCGTGACCAAAAAGTGTGCCGGTCGTCCCAGCGGCTGTCGGACAGCCATGATTGGCATACTGGGGACAATGTTACGCACAACCTGCGCCTGCCAAGGCACAGATCCCCAGCATCTCTATCAATGTGTTGGCTGGCGTCGTTTACTCTGGATGAATCCTTGTGTTGGTAAGTATTTTCAATTTCCAACATGTTTTTAAATTGTTTCTTTTTAATGGAAATATTAACTGTACTTACTATATATATATATTTATTTATATATTTTTAATATTAATACAAATTCCAGTTGAGGCCCAAAAGGATTTTCATATGAAACGTTTGGCTGAACTTGGTTTTCTTACCACAACAACAACAACTACTACAACTACGACAACAACAACAACAACTACAACAACACGAGCACCACCTCCACCACCACCACCTCCGCCGCCAACAACAACAACCACAACAACAAGCCTACAACCAAAACAAACTCAAAGAAAGACATCAACTCATATATTCAATGCGGTAAGTATGTAGATGGATTAAAGTTGGTATACTACCAAGGGAAATCCTAATTGCTCTACTGTGGTGAATTCTACCCACCAATGGGTCGATTCCCAACTGTTTCTTAGCCATTTACTGTTGTTAACAAGCATCCGACAACAACAAAAACCGAGAGTTACCTGTCCAACTATTTGTCCATCCATCCATCCATCCATCCATTTTCTTCGTCCTCTCTCTGTCTGTTTTCCAATCAGCACTCAATCAAGTCGGATGGCACACAATATGGCCATCGTACATCGGAGAAGTCCAAAGCTTATATCCTGACCCAATGTCTGAGTTCTAGCCAACCGACAAAGCAATCAATTTCTGACCTGCTCCAGCAAAAAGATTAAACCCAATGTACAAAAATATCTCTCTCGCCCTCTCTTTAACATCTTTTCTCTCTACTTGCATGTAACAACAACAAACAAACTGACAACGATGGCAACAATGAACCGCAAAAACCACACAAAAAAATGCAAATAAATAAATAAATAAAAATTGTGCAACAAAATTGAAAAACCACGAATATAAAAAACAAAAAACAACAAAAATATATACAACGCAATGCAAACGTAAACCAAAACAGCCAAAGGAAAAATCAGAGCCAGCATCGGTGGAACACAATTATCTCGATCCACCCGACTCGATACCATTGCACAGCGGAAACGATGAGAGCGGAAATGGCGGAAATGACGATTATCACAACGGCAACGTGAACGGCAACGGGAACGGGAACAGTAACAGCAATGGGCACGACACAAACGGACATGGCCATGGAAATGGCAACCGACGTAAAAATGGCGGAAAGGGTCGCGCCAATGGCAATGGAAGTAACGGTAGCAGCAGTAGTATAGATTTCGATGATCCAGTAATTTTTGTTGACCCAAGGGAAACAACTGAATTTGTGGCCATCAGCATCACAGAACCGGTAACCACAACAACCACAACAATGGCAACCACCACAACAACACAAGCGCCAAGTAAGTAAATGCAAGTGAATACACTTGCAAAATAATTAACCAAAAAAATATTATAAGAAAACTTTTAAAAACGACCACAACACTCAGCACTAACTAAATCAAAGAATTTTTAATATAATTATCTAGTTTGATGAAATTTGTAACAATTTATAATTAATCTATACTTTTTATACCTTTGCAAAAAAGTTATATTAATTTTGCTCAAAAGTTTGAAACGCATAGAAGTCAGCATCTCCGACTATATAAAGTATATATACTCTTGAACAGGAAGACGAGCTGAGTTGATATAGCTAGTTTTTCATTAGGGTAGGTTAGTAATTTTTAACTAGTGGGGAAACTAATACATTGGTGATACTTTAGTAAAAGTATATTAACAATTTTTTAAATAATTGGAAAGCTAATGCAATGATGGTACTTTGTTTGAAGTATTTCATCAGTTAACAACAAAACTCACAAGTTTTTGATATATTGCAATCTATAATTATCATCTTTCTCAGTATTTACCTAGTTGGTATAATGCTACTTAAACAGATTTCCAATTCGAGACTTTAAAATGTAAATCATTTAAAAGCTGCTAACCCAAGATTTCCATATTCTTTTTATAGATTTTGAGCTGAACCACGAACTTTTAAAGGATTTCCATAGCACAAACTATCATATAAAAGATTTACCTTAAGTACATTACTACAAATTACAGAGTCTACAATTCTGAATTTACTTCTTCAGTAATTTTTCTTGAATATTAACAAAATTATATGTAACAAAAGATATTAGATATGCAAAACAAACTACTCTTACACTGCAAACAAAATTTAGGCACTAGATACTCAAGTTGTAAGTTTTCTTTTGGTCTCAAAACTCTTTTATGACATATCAACATAGACTTAATTATATTATTTCATGTTATTAGTTTCGTTTTTATAAGTTGTCAGTTTTGTTATTAATTTCTTAAATTTCAATAAGTGCTTTAAACTTTAAAACTAATGAAATTCAGACTGTAATCTCTCAGGTCAAGGGTATAATTTTTTGAATTTGAAAAGGAAAGCAACCTTCTTATGATTTATTAGAATGTGGATTACAAAATCTATTTAAAACTTTCATTACAAGAATTCTCACATATGTTTTATAATCAAAAACATAATAATCCAAAATCACATTACATTTTTCCAACTCATATCAAAATTAGTAGAAATAATTTCGTCATGTGTAAGAAAATAATAAATTGTCCTATGTATATTATATGTACATTTGTAAGTGAGGCACGTGTGCTACTTATGAGCTTCAGTAACAATATCTTTTTTGGGTATTTTTGAACCCCACGGTCATGCCCCCAATGAGCCATTAGTGGTTAATATTGAGGACAAAGTTTTTTTGTTAACAAACTCTTTTGCAAAATGGGCAGTTTCATTTAAAATTTTTATTCGCTTAATAACAATTAACCAGGTCAGTTTTTCTGTTTTTGTTGTTGTTGTTATGCATATCCATTTTGAAGTTTTTAAACATAATTGATGTGGTTGATGCGGTTTTTTTTGGCTAATTGAAAATGTAACTCAGCGACTGGCAGTGTGTGATTATAATTATTTCAATATTTTGTGGAAAACTCATTTGAAATTCTGGATTCGCATTTGGTTAGAGCTCATCTGTATGCATATACATGTGTGTGTGTGTGTGTGTGTGTGTGTGTGTGTTGGTAACAACCGGAAATGAGTTTGTTTACAGCTCATATGGCAATTTACATACATAGTTTGGCATTTGCCAGAGGTCAAAGGAAGAGACAGAGTCTCATATGTATGTGAATTGTGAAATATTTCCACCGACAAAATGCGTAAACTCACTTACTTATGTTTGTTCGATGGCAATGGATGGTAAATCCGATTAAATTTTGTACATATGTCGTCTCATCAAAACGTATCACTCCACTGCATTGTCATAATACTTCCGTTATTTACTAAGCCCCATTTTCAACCGCAGGACACACACACACACACACACACACACATACATATACATTTACCCAAATATATTGTTCATTTATCAGAAAGGAGAACGAAACGTGTTTACAAACATCATTAAAAATGTAAATGAGTTTGTTTGTTTGTTTGTTTGTCTGTTGGCCCATCCATCTATCCAACCATCCGCCTGTGTGGCCATCAGTCCGTCTCTTATCCCTTGTCTCTCGTCTCCTGCCTCCCCCGTAATTATTTAGACACTTGGGACATTTGCGTTTGCATTTTGTATGAAATGTTGCCGGACTGGCTGGACAGACGGCCATCCAGTCAGTCGGTTATCCATTCTAGGCAGCTAGCATATCTCATCTATAATTGATTTTGTTCGTGTAGATGAGGTGGGCGGACATTTTAAAACAATATTTAAAACTATTGTGCAATGCTCAATTATTTATGCGCAACCTGTAGTTTTTAGGCAAGTAATTCTATATTATTTAATCAAAAAAAAAAAGGGGTTAAAGCTCCAGGTGCTACTAAAAACTCAGCACTTTAAACATGTCCCAAGGGCGTCAGTAATTATGACTAAAATTTATCTCAAGCTCGAATGTCAACCCTCCATGTATGTATGTGGAAATTTGTACTATATTAACACTAACACACAGAGACACACACTGATACAGACTCTCAGGATCTTGTAATGGCGTTGATGACATGATGAATGCTTTACTTGAGTGGCGGACATCCGTTATTTGAGAGCGTATCCTTTACAATCCTGCCACACAATAAAACTGAAAAGGGACACAGTGTGTCCACATTTTGGCCCTTAGTGCGTTGGGTTTGTGGCAACACAAAAAAAAAAAAAAAAACCAAAACGGACACCCTAAGGCCCAGGCTTACATTTTCAATTGAAGTATATATACGGATTTGTATATTTATATATATATTCAAATATATAGTGTCTTGATAAAGGTATTACATTCTAATAAGCTATAGAACAAAGGCAGCATTTGATTTGGTTTGTTCTCGTCAGTTAGTTGGCTATATTTAAACCTTCAATTATAGCTTTTTAAACTCAGCTTTTATTGGTAATATAAAATTAAGTTAATATTACTGCTGAACACTTTTTTATACGACTTTTTTAAATATATATTGAGTTATTGGTAAATTTTTAGAAAAAAACTGGTGGTTTTTTACAAGTGGTTTCTGATGAAATTTCATATTGAACTTTTTATAGCTAGAGTTTTAAATTTGCACTTTTTTTCTTCCCAGTTTAATATATAATAAAAATTTAATTATCTTAATCATTTATTATGCTTGATTTCAGGAAATTGTGTAGTGCAAAGACCATACCAATCGGATCAGTTGATACGGGAAGGATCAAGTAAAAGGGTAAGTTTACATTTTATTGCATATCAAGTTGTGTTTATTTGAAAAAATGTAACCTAAAAACGGTGATCGGCTTTTTGATACTCATTAGCAAGTCGGAAAGTAATGAAGTAACTAGTGATCTATTTCAATAATAGTTTTAGCCAAACTTTATTTCTACATTTTACCATTTGGCAATAGATTTTTAGGTTCCTAAGCCTGATTAGTATAAGAATTAGCAAGGCTTTATAGAAGTTTTCACCGATTACACACAGAAATATGAGTCTCTATATACCTCTATATGTATTCTGATATATATTTGGTTTGTTTAAGGAATTGTCTTTCTATTCTATTTACTTAATATTTTGTCTAGCAAACAAATACCATAGGAAATATAATTCCCAAGATTATTAATGGGTTTGAAATACTTACTTACAAATGGACTTATAATACTTTACAAAGTACTGGGTATAAATGCAATCCGATAGCTACTAAATCATATTTTAACTCGTTATATATGGAAATTAAATTTAACTGAAATCTCTCGCACATAGACAAAAGAAAAATGAATTTGTAACAAATTGCAACAATTAAAATATTTTTATACAAATTGAAATGTGGAAAACTTTTTTTTGGTTGTAAAGCGAGTACAAGTGAAAAACTGCATGTAAATTGTATTTATATTTTTTTTATATTTTGGTTATTGTTGTTGTTTTTGCTTTTATGCAGAAAATGGTGTTTAACACATTTACATAACAAACAGTTGAACCAAAAGCTACAGCAACAACAGCAACAATTAAATACCAGAAAGAAGTGAAAATATGAGCGCGTAGTTAGCAAGAGGAAAACAAGTTGCATCTGTATGGTTATGTTTGTTTGTTTGTTTGTGTGTGTGTGTGTGGATTACGTGTCAGCACGTTTGCAAGCCAGAAAAAGGGTAAGTAAGGATAAATGGGTAAAAGCCAAATGAATATAGAAATGAATACATACGTACACCCAAAGGCAAAAGAGGAGCGAAAGACTTTGCTTTCAATTGAAGTGGTAACTGTAATTAGAGTTGAATTAGTATTAGCTGCAACTTGGCGTATGCGTAATGTAATGCCGGGCTTACTTTCTCCTCTCTTTCTATTTTTCCTACCTTTGTCTAATGTTTTTTTTTTGTTTTTGGTGTCGGTCTAACTTTTTTTTTTTTTTTTTTTGTAGATTTACTCTTTGGACGATGCCGAGTGCAGCGAACTGTGCACCTGCGGCGACTCGCTGACACTCACCTGCCATGCCCTTTGTGTACCCTTTGCCCCCTGCCGCACAGCTTTGGCATTCTACAGTCACGCCTCGCCGGCTTATCAGGCGTTCCGCGGTCGCTGCTTGTGCTACTCGGGTCGCTTCATCTGCATGAAACCGCCACTTGGGGACTACATTCTGCCAGGTGAGTAACTAAACTATGTACATAGCCTTGCCTACGTCACTTAACATTATGCGAACATTTTGTGTGTGGTGTAAAGTGTATGGCAAATGGCAAGTTCTGTTTTTAGTTCAAGCACTTTACGGTTATCGATAGTGACAGGCAATGACGAGCCGATTTCCAATTGCAGTTGATAGAAATTGGTTGAAAAGATAACAGCAAGAAAGTAAAGAAATTTCAATTGAAATTTAACTCTATTTTAGTGTTATAAGCCAAAGAAAAAGTGGCTTAAACTACTTGAAATGGGTGTGACCAGTAATTGTATGTGAAACAAAAGTATTTAAATTGAAAACCGACGAACCGAAACAGCGTAAATAATAGAATCTTTAGGGATTAAGGGAAGTATAGATAAAAACTATAGGTCAAAATTGATAGTTTTAGTACTAAAAGTAGTTAAATGAGTGAATAAATAAACTAAATGTAACAGCTAATGAAAGCAAGAACTCAGATACTAAACAGTCTGATCATTCGTGTGAGATACAGAAACAACAACAATAAACTTAGTTAAACATGAAACGCAACTCTTTAAATAACACTTCAGATTCAATACATTTAAAATTATTTAAAATCATTTAAAAAAATAAAAATAGACACATATAACGATTCATTAATCAATTTATTATATATAAATTATATAAACCAATGACTAGGCAAAAAGAATTCCTGAGCTAACAAGAAATGAATGTTGATCTAAAAGTTTTCACTGTATAGAACATTCTATTATTCAGAATTCTATTTTTTTTTTAAGCGCTTTTGTTAGAGAGCCCTTCCTTCACGGGCGCTGTCTTTATTCTTAGAGTGAAGATTTTTCTTTTTTTTTTTTATGTCGAGTATCTTAGCCTCGGTTTTGGGGCTATTGTAGTGTGGCCAAGGTTGTTGCACAGCATTCTTGTCTTGCCACTTGTATGCGTTTTGCGTGCGTTCGCCTCTAAATTACATTTGGTGAAATTTATGTTGCTATCTGTGTTTTTTTTTTCTTTTTTATGTTGCTCGTCAGGTGGCGTCTTCTTGTTGCTGGGTTACAGTGCCGCAGATGAGGCTCTGTTGCGTCCGCACACCAATCTGGGTGTACAAGATGCAGTGCGTGCTTTGCAGCAATATGTAACTACGTACATTGATAATCAGGTGAGTTAGCAAAGGTAGATGAAGTTTTTTTTTCGCCACCCAACCTGTTTTAAGAATGCATTCAATTTATTAATTGCATTCCCTCAAACACATTTCTTTCACATAGACACAATGCACACTGACGCTATTCAATATGACCGAGGAGAACATCATCATTGCTGCACGTTTGCCGCATGACGGCAAGCTTAAGGATATTGAGCTACTGCGCAAAGAGAAGGTCAGTTGCAAGCCAAAGTCACAAGAGTCAGAGTCCATTTTCGCTAATATAATAATAATTCCATTCACTAACCAACCAACCACACAACCATTATTGCTTATCTGACCACTTGCAGGATGAATGCACCTCTATACTGAAGACCATCAGTTATCAAATCAATAATGAACACAATGAGCTACAATCCCACCGACTGTTGAGCATTTTCAAAATGTCCGAAGTCGAAGTTATTTGGCCGGAGAGCAAAAGTGCAGCAGCGCCCAAAGCAGACAAATGTCAGCGATTCCTTATCCTTGCGCTGGTCTCCGTTTCTATCCACCAACTGGCAATGCTGCGTATGAGTAATATGAATGGAATAACATGACAGACGACGCACATTTAAAGGATGTGTACGTATATAGTTAATTTTGTAAGATGGGGGGAGCGAGAGAGAGAGTGAAATTCACTCCCTTAAATACGATCATAGTGAATAATGGATAAAGGATACTCTCTATTAGCAAAATATGTTGTATACATTTAGGGGCTAGTTTGTGTTAAAGCTTTGTTGTTAACTTAAAGATGTTGCTGTCCTTTAGGTTTTTGATACGTATGTTAAACATATATATAGATAATAAACTTACTCTGTACTTTAATGTGAAACTGCTGTCTACATAATAATAATAATAATAATATTATTAGCATTAAAAATATTTAAATGAAGTGTGTAAAAAGATTAGGAGAACAAAAGGATAAGAAACAGAATACAAATATATATATATATACATAGATGTAAGGCAATGCATTGTATGTATATATATATAGAGGGAAAGAAAAAGGAGTCGGAAACTGACCTATACATGTAGCTAGTGTTTTATACGATAAACAATACAAACACACACCCACACACACACAAATCTGTATCCATACATATTTAAACAATTAAACTCACACACACATACAGACGCTCATTGTCTTAATTTTGAACTCTATCAACTTTACGGTTGCCTCAATTAAATCGAATTAACCGCCTTAACATTGTTTCGCGTTTACTTTGTTCTGAAATGTGAATGCTTTATGCGGCATATTGTTTCTCATATTTCCCCAGTTATAATTACAATTTAATGTGCGAAAGTGCGAGATATTTATCCATTTGCAGACAAACAATGTGAAAAGTTCTCATGCACGACCGAAATACAAATACATATATATATATATATATATTCATTGTACATACAAGCATACATACATTAAGATATACATACATATACTTCATTCTTTCATCCATCCATCCATTCATTCATTCATTCATTATGGGCGTACGTAATGTTATTGTTAATTTATTTTATAGTTCTACCATTTTTCAGACATTCATTCATTCACTTGTTCGTTTTCGAGGCGCGAAAAACAATTACGGTTTCATTATTAATTATGCATTTTGCATTTAAAATATTTCAGTTGTACTCACTTCATTGCGAATTGCCTAAAGAAAACCATTTAAAAAAGAAATGCCACTCATTTTCATAATTAATTTCCTAGCCTTTTTCCTTATTTATCGTTGCCAGGTTTCACATACTTTCAAATCCAACTAATTATTTATGCTCTATGTATGTATATATCTATATATATATATATAACTATCTACAATTAAATTGATGTAATTAATTACTATAACAGTACATATCAAAGTGAACACCTAAAATATACAAAACAAAAACAAAACAAAATACCAGAAAAAAATCAAACTCCTACAAGACACTTTTGTAAATAATTTTCTTTATAGACTAAAATATACACAACGATGATGCATTGGTAGTAGTAAACAATGTCGATTGAATCAACTTTATGAATATTGGTTGAGTGTGCTCTAAATGCAACATATATATATATATACATATATATATATATACATATATATATATATACATATATATATATATACATATATATATATATACCATACAACAACAAACAAACACACTCAACTATACACTGTGACACAATTTAAGTCTAACAATAAGCTTGACCATTTGAATAAAAGGGCGTTAGATGGCAGTCACAAGAATAACAAGAACAGCAATGCAAAAAAAAATAAAAGAAAAACATAAATAAAATAATAAGTAAATAAAAATAAGAGAGAAAATGGTAAATGTGCGCATATTGAAAATGGTCACAATCATGAAAAAAATGTCTTCCTTGTATGCATATACATAGCTATATGTATTACATATACATATATATACATACTTATACGTATACCTTAAATCCGAGTAAATACAAAATGCTATTTGGCATATCCTTGCCATAAATACGCTTCAGTTAGCCAGAACTGCATACTATGTAATATATATATATATAAATAAATATTGTATATGTATGCACAGAAAACATAACGAAATATCTAGCAAATTATATATATAATACACTGTTGACACCTATAATTAATACATATTACAATTAATCGCAGCATATCGGCAAATTACCTATTATATATCCCAATAAAATGAATTTAAATTAAATTATGTTAGAGAGCATTGCAAAACTACTTTAATAGTCCCTAGGCCGACAAAAACTATAAGAACAACAACAAGCAACGCTTTAATCACCCAAAAAAAAAAGAGTTATCAACCAAAAAAAGGAAAACCTAAATAAATATATAAATAGATATGTAAAAAACAAAAAAATTAATAAGGCAAAAGAATCTGCTTAATACACAATTGTAGCTAATATTAGACGAATTTAATGCTAGTCAAAACGAAACCGTAACCGAAATTGATACACACAGCCGCTGTCAAATGCATGGCAACAAATAAATTTCATGACTTACAATTTAGAATGTTTTTGGCAAAAAAAAAAAAAAAAGAAAAGAAGGAAAATAGAATATATAATAAATAAATAAATAGTTGAAATATTATTGATGTGAAATATAGACAATTATATACTATGTATGATATATAAATTTATCAGTTTCAATCTCAGCACAATCCCCTCTATTGCTATACCCCTTCTCCTTCTCTATCTGCCCTCTATCATATTGTTTAATGGCACAAATGCCTAATCCTTAAAAATATCTTAAAGTGCGCTCTCTAAATGCGGCACATAAAAAAGAAAAAGCGTAGCTACAATGTAAA
The DNA here is from genome assembly GCA_018903615.1 of Drosophila neocordata. Taxonomy (NCBI): domain Eukaryota; kingdom Metazoa; phylum Arthropoda; class Insecta; order Diptera; family Drosophilidae; genus Drosophila; species Drosophila neocordata. The sequence goes on from JAEIGI010000011.1 coordinate 4,507,901, forward strand.
GTACCGTTACATAAATGAAAATAAAACATAAACTAAAATGAAAAAGCAAAAAAGAAGAAAATAATGAAAATTACAACAAACAAAAAAAGAAAAAATAAGCAGCAGCAACACACACAAATAGTGGAAATGGAAATGCAAAGAAAGAGGAATAAAATGAAAATGAAAATATACTTAAATTATGCATGAGGAATATACATAAGTAAGCTACACTTCAAGTTAAAAGCGATGCAGTGAAATGACAGCAACTTAAACAGTAATATCTGTAGGTACATAAGGATGATATATATATATATAGGAATATATATGCTATATATAAATAACTGAGGTGCATGAATAAACTTTAATACAGAGCCATTGTGAATGCCGTGGGTAATGTCGTGGCATATTTGTAATGAAACACTGTAAAAGGAATAAAAGCAACAACAACAACAAAAAAAATACCAAAAAAAAAGAAAGAAAGAAAAATAAAGAACACAGTAAAATATAGAAATGTAACTAAAACAAAACTTAATAATTAAATATAAAGCTCATGTAAGTATTCGATTTTTCTTGTGGTAAGCTTTCTTCTGATTTTCTCCAACTGTTTTCTTACTTTTTTCTAATCTTTGTTTAAAAGAGAACATAAAAAAATAGTAATAGAATAATTATGAGACAATTGAACACTAGAATATTTTGTGTTAAATTAATTTGAGATGGTTTATTTCCTTATTAGCTAAATTATTAATGAAAAGAGTAAAACAAAAATGTCTTTTTCTGCGAAATCGTAAAAAGTATAAACAAAATTTTCGTTAAGTTCTTTTGAAAGAAAAAATGGATACTCAACTCTGTTAAACTCTAAATGTCAACTAAAGTTTAATTTAAATTTTCTTTCATTAAGCTGAAATTATTTAGAAAAAAAAGCAGTAAGTAATTGGTAAGTATATTAAAAGTATATCCTAAGTGCAAATACCTTTAATAATCGATATTCAATTCAATTTAACCGATATTTCTACAAATACCACTAAAATCAACTTTCATTTAAACAAATCACAACAAAAATCTTTTAATTAAATTGTTGTCAGCTGACACAGTGCAGAATTTATATTTAGATTTTTCCCTTAATCCTTTTTTGAGCTAGTAAAAACTATTTATAAATATATTTTAGATAAATTTTAAATCATAGTTGCAAATTTGAATATTTTTTTAGATTTCACTTTTTGACTTTAATACAATATGTGATGTGCACTTTATCTATGACCCTCAGCATTCCAGGACATACAGCGATCATGCCTATACGTATATTGAAACGAACAAAGCTATATACAACAACAATGAAGCGCCAGTGACAAATATTGAACAGCAACAATGACTGCCACTGAACTGGAGAGTCAGCCAAGCCTAGTAAACAAAAAAAAAAAAGAACCAAAACCACAACAAAAATGAAGAAGAAAAAAAAAACACAAAGTGCTATACACAATGGATTTCTTTGTATTCTCTGACATGGAACAAAGGATGAACCATAGACAAAGACACTGGCATCAAGGCAATGCCGCTATTGCAGGTTTTCGAAAGAAGCAACCACACACATACGAGTAAACACACATACACACACGCGCGCATACATACAGGGATAAGGAGAAAGGTCAATCATTGGAATTTTGCCAGTTAATTCACATACAAAAGCTTACAGTATTGAGGAGAAAAAGTGGAAAAGTTGAAGAGGTTTCTTCATGGCAAGCAAAATTCATACATACATACATAGTTGGTTGCCACGCCCAGTCAGCACCTCAAGAACACTTTAGGAGAAAGAGTGGGGCATTACTGGGAGGTGGCTGAGTTTGGCATTTATACTTCCACTTAATTAGGTAATAAATGATTGAAGAAAATTATGTCTAGACGTGAGGACAATTTCGATGGCATTCGGCCCTTCTTGGCATACAATTCATTTTGGCACGTGAGGGGTTAAAATGTTACGAATTTCGTTAGGAAAGGCATATTCACTAAAGAAAGAGAGAGAGAAAGTGAGTGTGTGTGTGTGAGAGGGGATGATAAGCATATGTGGCATTTGTGCTTTTTGTTCACGTTAAGAAAATTATTTGATTGACAATAAAAGCAGTTGAAAATTGTAAACAACTTTTGAAAGGAAAATGGCTTCTTTCTTTTCAGCTTTTTTGTTTCGATTTTCTATAACCTTCAGATCATTTGTAACCTTCTATACAACTTACTATACATATAACATTATATATATGTATATATCTATTTTTATATGGGTAAGTGTACAGCATCGGACTATGGTTAAAATTGTTTAAATAAACAAGAAACATTTTGATATCATATTGCAAGTAAAACATCCAAGTTCTCAATTGATATAACTTCCCAGAACACAGATATTTTTTGCAATTTGAATTAATTTTGTTTCTGGGTAGATTTACTTTCTTACTTTTTAAATATTAATATAGTTAAAAACTTATCTGAAATAAGTCTGAAGTATAAAGATAATTTAAAGTATTGATCGTTAAAAAACTTCAGAAAAAGCAGTGCAACAAAGCAGTAATATAAAGCAGTGCAGCTAAGTTTTGGACCAAATTTACGACTTTGTTGAAATTTTACTACATATTTTACATTTAAAATATAAAAATTTTTGTGAAGAAAAGTTTCTCTACCATAAACAATACTTTTCCAACAAATTGAGTTCAGAAAAAGTAGTTATATTATCCACAGTACACAGTGGGATGACAGACATTGCCAGAATGCCAAATTAATGAATTGTAATACATATATGCTGAAGGAAATGAAGGCTGATTTGCTCTGCCTTATGCCATTCTCGGCAGTTTATTATTATTGTACAATGTTGAGGGAAAGTGCGTAACGTTGGTTGCCATTGCACAAACACACACACACCCATTTATCAGGCAGCGATGATTACGTGTTTGCCATTTTATTGCTAAAACTGTTGCGCCTCTCTTTGTGTATGTATATAGGTTCACTTACCAACACACATGTGTATGCATATATATACATAAGGACATAGATACATATTGTACATACATATGCATGTACATATGTCTAACCGCTCTACTTTGTCTGCTTGCTTTGCTTCTGTTGCTGTTGCTTTTGTTCGGGCTGGAATTGCCTTTTATTTTGTGCTAATTGAAGTTGCTGCCATCATACATCGTACATGTATATTTTTCTATCTATCTTTTTTTTTTGTTATATTTGCCTGCTGTTGTTCTTCCTTTATAGAAATACACTCCCACACACACACTTATGCACTCGGCCACTTGATGGTTAGATTGGAGGTAGAGAGATATGGCCTTGTTGCTCTTATTTGCTTTTACGTTTTGCCTGTTTTTGCAATTTTAATTAAAAACGTGTTTATAACAGCACAAAATACTGATGATGAGTGAGCGGAATAATTTATTTCAAATAAAAGCATATATATGTATGTATGTATATAGATATAAATTCTATATAATATCCGCAAATTCACATATTATATATTGCAAATGTGTGTGTCTGCGTGTGTGCCTATATCTAGCTTCTATATGCCCTTATTTTAATTAATGGCAAATATTCAAAGTCAAGCATTTAAATCAGTTAAATGCATCTATTTTTGTTTGGTTAAATAGAAAATTTAACTGATTTAAATTTTTTTTTTGATACCTTTACAAAAATATTCATAAAAAGTGCTAAAGATTAGCTAAAATAATACTGCAGATTCTATTAACAGTCAGATTATGTAATAAGATCCAGTTAGAGCATTTCAATTTAACTAAGTTTTATAATTAGCCTAATATATTGTTCATATGAACGTACAGAAAAAATGCGATTGGTTAATCTATTTTCAAAGACTTACGAGTTATTTCATTTCTTGCTGATAATCGACTTTTTTTTGTCATTTTTAAGATATGATAGATGAAAACCATTATCCTCGTTCGCTTACAAGCGGATCTGCAAATTTGAAAAGTAGTTTTAAAAATGATAGTAAAAGGAAACATTTGAAAAGTAATTATTGTATTAGTTAATTGGAGCCTTACTATACTATATTCCTATTCACCCAAATCAGCATTATTCTATCCTTAACTTTAGTTTACAATTTCTTTTATAGTTGTAAATTTCAAGAATGATACATTCAAGGTAAGTATTTATAATGTTACACTAAAAACGTTGCGGCTAAAGTTTTATATGTAAGGGGTAAAGTCCAAAATAGTACGAGAAACACACTCTCTCCTGTTTTCTCTTAGTCGTATGAGCATTGACCTTTGGTTTTTATGTGCACTTTCATCATTAACAGCAACCAGCAGCCATCTGCAAAATTAAAAATAAGTTAAGTTTATAATTAGTTTATAAAAGCAAAGTTTGTAAAGTGTTCGTTTTGTGTGTTTACATTTATCTATTTCCTTTTGGGGTTTTTTTGCATTATTTGTATACTGGCACGTTTGACTGGAATGGTACAACTAAGAAACAATTACAATTCATTCCGTTAGATCGGCTGAAGAGAGAGAGAGTTCACAATTAGGAGAGCTCTCATTCCCATTACTCTTTCTCCTTTTCTTTATGTTAATTCTACTGCGCAGTTAACGAAAAGTTTGAAACTATGTAAATTAGTAATGATTTTAGTTTTGTCCGAGTACACCAAATCTGCGAAATATAACAATATAGCATATAAGAAGTATGTATAAGAAGTGAATTATTATAAACCTTTGCATACCTGGTTTTTTCAGTCCCGCTGCTCACGCTCTAACCATATAGATGGAAAAATATAGAGCAAATGACAAAATCTGATTAAAAAAGAAATATTTTAAAGTGTTCAGTGAATTAAGGCTTACCGGTGAGTTTACATATTGAATTAACTCGATCGCAGCGTAACGTAACGAATGGAAACAATAAGATAATACTAATAACAAATAGAATTGATGTTGGTTTTAATTTGATTATAGCACGTGCGTGCGTGTGACCAGATTTTCAAGAAAAAGTGTTATTTTTATATTAGAAATAACTGATTAATTGATTAAGTAACCTTAACTGTATTATAGAACACCATTCTCATATTATACCCATTGTTAATAGATTTTGGCAAAGTTCCGGTATATTGGCACCAAGTTCTATGAGATCTGAAAAATATACTATTAAAATTAGATATAAAATTAAAAAAAAAAACAAAATAATATATATTTTTAACTTAACTTAGTAAAAAATCCGGGTCCGACACTTACTGATTAAATTTTGACACCGAATTTTTAAATTTTAACGGCTTATCCGAGTAATTTTAAGTTTTTGCACTGTATTCCAGTATTTGTAAATTTCGCCACAAAATCCCAGTATTATTTATAACTTTCACCGTATCCGAGTAGTTTCAAATTTAGGCGCCGTTTTCCAGTAATTTCAAATTTCATGGCTATTTACCAGTATTTTGACATTTTATACTATCCCAGTATTTTTTTGTCGTATTCCAGTATTTTTAAATTTTGCCGCCGTAAACCTGTATTTTTAAAATTCGATACATCGCGCTCAAACTTTACAGTACTATGTTAATTTAACAGAGGCTTTAAAAGTTAACAGAGGATTGAAATGTTAACTTAACAGAGGCTTTACCTGTTAACATAACAGAACAGAACTCTGGCAACTCTAGAGTGCGACGATTGGCTGTAGCTCCATTTGGTGTTTTGGCGGCGAAGTGGGCGGACCTGAATTTTCTGCTGAGTCATCAGGTAAGTAAAAATACTTTTTTTTATTTTAATGATATATATTTTAGATCTGGAGGTACTTAATGACAATTTTTCGGTACTCTAAGCATGATTAGTTTAAATACAGGTAAGTTCTATTAATCATATATAAAGCTATTTTACTCAATTTAACCTATAGAAACTCAGTTAAATATAAAAAATACAAATGTCAACAAAATTTATAAGACCTACATATTTCTAATGATACAGATCTGGTGAAACAATCTTCATAAATTCTTCAACTAAACAAAAAAAAAAAGGATCATTTAATTCGGGTAAGTGAGTAATACCAATTTTTACAATATTATTAATCATTTTTATTCTATATATTAAATCAAATAATTTATTAATTTATAATGCATCACAAACAATTTAAAGCTTAAGCAAAATATCCTGTCGTCATGACCTGAAAGTAATACGCAACATTTTCTCATCTGCCTTCTTTTTCTTTTTTTTTTTCTTTTCGTTTTTTTCTTTTCTTTTGCAATTTATTGCACAGTTGCCGCCCATACAGTGCGCACATTTACACACATTACGAATTCCTTTGCATAACACTGGGGGAATGTATATTGCCATGGCCAAGCCGAGGAAGCCACAGCCGCATAGAAATATGCACCAGCAGAAGCAGCACAAAGAATTCAATTCAATTGATATTCAAATGCGCATTGCTAACACATACACACACACACACACACATATTGGGAGAGGCATCCATTATTTGTCGATTTTACACATTGGATGAGAAAATGCAGAAAAAAGAAGGAAAAAAACACACACACACATAAAAAGTAAAGAAAATTCGGAAAAGCTACTTCTTTTCATTTAGCCTGCGCACCCGTTAACCGATGATCAGCAATGGCTTAAAGTCCTTCGATGCCTCAATTCAATTGCCGAAACTATTCCTAAGCTATTTGCTCTACCACCTCTTGGCCAAAAAAGGGGAGAAAAAAAGACACGACCCTTGTGAATGGCAAGCCATTTACATATATTGTGGGTATATATACATACATACGTATCTATATATATATAGTACATATATAGTTCCCCTTTTACTTCCCCTTTTTAACCACTCTTGCAACTCCCATTAGAAACAAAGCAAAGGCGGACCCAAGACATATACATACATAGACAGCTCCGATTCGTTCGATGCGCTCAAGACAAGCAGCCAAGTGCAGAAATAACATAAAATAGATAGCAACAACAACAACAATGGTAACAACAGTAGAAGCAACAACAACAACACTAACACTAACAATACTAGTAACAACAACAACAACAAAACGCAATGCTAAGGAGCCAAATACTTGAACATTCGCAAACGCGGCAAAGTAGCGCAAATTTGCAAATTGATTGCATTCCTGTGCCTGGTGGAGTGCCTCGAGAAGTCGATAGCTGGTAAATATGAAATCTTGCACATTTCTTCTTCTATACCCTTCCAAAAGCAGAGTTATATGCATTTAAAGTGAAATTTCGAAACAAAAAGTCGGAAAGGTTAGGTAGAGAAAATGAAACAGCTGGAGAATTCAAAATAAGTCAGGAAAAAAGTATTTTGTGAAAGAATATTTTAAGATAAGATTTGTAATATTGCCTAATACAATTGATTGAGCATTTCTATTGATAAATAACTTAACTTTGTCATTCCAATCAAATGACTATATATACATATAAATCTAATCAATTTAAGTTCTCTTTTTTGGCAGAGTATACACACTTCAACTAGGCCAAAATTAGTTTAGTCTCTCTGGATTTGTAGCTATGGGAATTTTTCCAATTCAAAGAAGACGAAGAATTGACAAAGAAGAATAAAAAAAATTGATAAAATAAGAAAAAGTGCGGCAGGGGAAAACAAAAGTCAAAAGAAACGGGAGAAAAAAAAAAGATATCTGAAATGCAGAAATCAAATTATGCAAATCTTTAGCCTAATTACCGTAGAAGGAGATACTGTCATCATTCAGCTCTCAACTTTAAATCAATTTTTACTATCAAAGATTTTCCGCCTCATTTGTAGAGCAATCAAAAGAAATGCAAAAATCACTTGAAAGAGCAACAAGAAATATTAATAAATAAATCGAAACAGAGACGTATCAGGGATATTAATATGAAGGGGGCCTTTTTGCTAGTTTATAGTTTTTAAATTTCATAATTCGTTTGATTTCTAATTATATAAAGAGAAACATAATGTATTAAACATATTCTAACAAATTTATTAGAACATAAAGAATGTAATATATATTATTATATAGAATATAACTATCAGATCCATTCTTAAAGTAAACTAGAGTCATATTACAGAAAAGAAAACGAACATTTTGCTTCTATAGTTTATTTAAAATATTATGTTTTATATTATTCTAGACATGTCTCATTATGCATAAACAATTTGAAATAAATACTTATTTTTGCTTCTATCCAAATCTTTTTTAGGCTATAGCAGATATCCCCTGAGCTAACAAGCAATCCCCCCCTCCCATCGAAATGCCACTGTGTTGAAGAAAACTCGACAAAACCCAGAACAGACACTTAGTGCAAAACAGAAGAAGGAACACATGCCTAATAAATAATTCAGTGACCAACAAGCGGACAACAAGCGTACTTGTGCTGTATACTCCTCCTGCTGCTGTACCACTCCATCAGACGCCATTCTACTTCATTCCCTGACCATCTCTGACAGCTGTGCTTGGGATGTCCGAGTGCCCATTCATATTAACACAAGATTGAAATCTATTCAGATGTGTCGGCTCAAGTGTTGCGTGTTATTTTGGTGTCCTTGAATTGCTGCCCCATATCCCATATCCAAGTGGGACATATGCGGGTCATTTGTTTCATCAAAATGAGCCGGATGAGACATAATTTTTCCCAAAGCACATGGATCGAATCTCTTTCATTGTCTCTCTGTCTCTGTCTGTCTGTCTGTGGGACTGGCTGCCTCCTCTGTTGTATGTATAAATGAAACAACGAACAATTCAATCAAATAGCATGAACAACTAATACAAGAAAATGCTTTTAGCTTGCCAGAAATTTCAACTATCGAACATTGAAACATACCCACTTTCATATTCTCTCTCTTTGACCCAGCAGCACTCCTCCCTTTAAACCATAGAAAACGAACAACCTTTTGATTAAAATTTGATTTACCAAAAATCTGTAAAAAAAATTATGAAAAAAAAAAAAAGAAAATGCCACAGTTAACCTAAATGATGTAGATTATAATGATTTTCTTGGGGCGAGGTAGTAAAAGTGAAAAATGTGGCGTAAAAACAAAAATAAAAATCATTTAGCATAATGATTAAAATAAATCATTTTATAGAGACAAGCAGAGAGAAAGAAAGGGATAAAGAGATAGAGACAGAGAGTGGGTAAGCTAGAAAAGGAGACAAAACGAACATATGCAAGTGCAGGAATTACGTATACGCCACGTAGCCAACCACGTTCACAACCACAAGCAAAATGCAAACAGACAAACAAAAATGATTTATAAATTGGCAAGACGTGCATAAAATGCTGAGCACTGTGGCAAAAAAAAAATTGTTCCACTGCATACATAATGAGGCTGGGACTGGGCCTGAGATATATGTATATATATATATATTTATATAAATGTATATGTATGTGTCTATGTATATACAGAGAATAGAGGCTGGACGACGACGACGACGACGACTTTCGAATTATGTGAGAAGGAAAAAGTGGGCAAAAGTAGAAAAGTGGCAATGGCATTTAAATGCGCGCATTTATTCACTTATAAGTGCTACAAATAAAAATATGCTAAAATGCCCAGACTCTGGATAGAGTTTATCCCCTCCCCTCCCCCCCACACTTCTATAAAACCACTGAACCAAATGCATGGTCCCTACTTTAAATCTCATTTGCCCTGCAGCAACTGTGGAATTCCAAAAAAAATAAAAAAAAAGAGAAACAGTAGAAGGAGAAGAGAAGAGAAAACTACTTTCTGGCATACTGGAAGCAAAGTGGCTGTTAGGGGCCAAGTAGATACTATCATACAATGCTATGTATGTTGCCTTTACACACCAACACCAATACAAAGAAACACAGACACAAACACACACACACACACATGGATATACATGCTTATATAGGAACGCATAGAACGCACGCATATATGCCATGAATTTCATTTAGTTAGTACGTGTGTGCGTTAGTTAATATTGGCCACGTTTACTTACATATATATATACATATATAGGCGGCTTTAAATTACTTAAGCCATAAAGTAAACTTACACACACAAAGATACATACATATATTTACTGTCGTTGGCAATTTAAAGTTGTTGGCACTTTTTATTTTAATTAGGCTTAAAATTTAGTTTATGTTTTATTCCATAAGCATAAAATGCAGCAGCAACTCTTCTTCTTCTTCTTCTTTGTTTCTTATTCTTTTGATAATGCTGCACACGTGCACCAAACTACCAAAACACTTGAAATATTTATAAAATATTGCAACATTTTTTCCCAGATAAATCAAAGACTGTGCAATGAAGAAAAATGGCTCGAGACCTTGCAACGCGCTTGCAACCGCATCTAAGTTAAGTTCAGCGTTGGGCCAAAAGTGTCAAAATGTCGAGAGTTTTTTGTGTGTGTGTGTGTGTCTGTGTGTGTGTAAAACTTGAGTGCTCTCCATTTTGTTGATGGATTTCGCTGAGGTTTTTGCCGTGGTTACATTCCAGATTGATGTGAACCTACGCCACTCCTTTTTGGCAAGCGATGTAAAGGTCAGAGAAATATAACAGTAAACTGGTGTTGTGTGGCAGTGTGGCAAAAGTGTTGACAAAGTGCCTGATGATGTATTTCAATATTTTATGAGTCAACATAAATATTTAAGTGGCAAAACATGTTGCGGCTGGCCATTTTCACAACAGATCAAGGAAGCAATCTTATTAGCTGCCCAGGCAACATCTAATTAGCCTAAATAAACTTTAAAATCCACATCCAGATCCAGACACTGTCTGTCAATTACTACTTTAAGGGATATGTTGCCTGGTCACGCCCCCTGTTTTATACCAATCGCTTACAGCTAACATTCGCGCCTTCTTCACTTATTTACATGTCAAGTCTAAATTGTTTTTCATGTTTTTGTATTTTATTTTTTTTTTTTTTTTGCACACTTTTCACTTTGGTGATTTGCTTTTGTTTATTCCAGAAATCGAAAACATGTCAAGTAGCATTTCTGGAATATATTGATGGAGGAGAAGTAACTGAGCTTGGGAGTTTGAGTGTCGATACCTTAGCAATTCCCTCAGGTGTCTCTGGTGACAGACTCTGTCAAGGATTTAAGGTGACAGCCGGCTGAGCTGTAGGCAAAACAACCGAAAATAACAACAACAACAACAAAAAACAACAGCGAGCAGCAGCAAAGAAAAAAAAAAAAGAAGAGAACTGTAGCAAATATATCAAATGTCAATCTAATTTCATTTCTATGCTCGACCAGATCTACCCATACGATTCCCCCTTAAAAAAAAATTTTTATATCATTGTGCTATATAGTATTTTCGTTTTTAACAATTTGACAAATCACAAGTTGACATTTGTTGACGTCACACACATACACACACACATTTAGAGGGGGAAACGTGACAAAGTGCTCTATATCCTTATCCTTGTTCTTATATGTATATATCATCGATCCAATGGATGGCAACTGTAAAATTCAATGAATTGGAAAATGTTTTGTTAGCTCTTGTCATTATTCAATGGCAGACTCATGCAGGTGCCTACTCCATTCACTGCGTCTAACAAATCAACAACAACAAAGGATACAAAGAGTAAAACAACAAGAACATTTACCAATTTACCAACTGCTGCCAGTAAGTGCCACTTTGAATACACAAATTGAATAATTATGTGCAAATATGTAAAAATAAAAAAGAATATACAATAAAAGAAATAGCGTTACGACTTAAGAATACCCTGTACAATAGTCTATTAACAAGCAAATCCAAAATCTAAGACCTGACTAATAAATAGAAAATATATCAAGAAAAAATGAGATATAAAATAACTCTGAGTACCATAGAAAAAGAATCAAAATCAGCTGAATAATTAATAATATTCCTTTAATCAAAACAAGATTAAAATATTTTTTAGTTTTTTATATAAATATTGTTCTTTAAAGTAACTCAAAAGGATATTGATTGAAGATTGGTTTTTAAAATGGCTTAACAAATAGATTGATATTTTAATGGCTATAATCTAGGGTAACAAAAAATAGATTATGGCCAACTTATAAATGCATACAAATCCTAAATAAATGTTGCCACTGCCAATTGACACCTTGCACAATAAATTGGCAATATTATAAACATAAAATTATTATTATTTAAATGAACTTTAATGTCTATAAAAATTGCACATATAAATCTAATATTGCTTAAAGAATAAATAAATATTAGTTAAATTATTTAAATTAAAGAAAGTAAAAAAATTCTGTTGAAATATAAATTATAAGCACAAAGCTTAAAAGGGAAAAAAACAATTAACTAGATCTTTGTTAGCCAATCAGATTCTTGTTTATGGATTCTTTTAATTATCCTGCCTATTACATACCCTTACATTTAGTTGTTATAGGGTATAGGGAAATTTGTTTTTTTGATTTTAACCTGCGGGCGTGAGTAAATTTAAAAATTTTTAAACAAGCATAAAGAAAAAGAGAATTATGGTCGTTTTAGAAAATCATTTCAAAATTTTTACTGCCAAATACACACACAAACACGCACCGAAAAAAATTTATGCACACAAATGAAATGAAAGTAAATTGATTTATCTGCAGCACATATATATATATATATATATATATATAAGCAACAAAAAGATGAGGGAAGAGTGGGAGATGAAAGATGTTAGGTAAAAGGTGGTAGGTGGGAAATGGAAGTTGGGCACAGAGGAAGGTATCGCTGGGGACACATTAGCCGCGAGACAGAGAACCCACACACACATACATACAAAGGCAAATGCAAATATCTACACATACGCATACACACACACACACACACATGCTAATACGCTCGTAAAAAGGCAATTTCCACAAACTCGGCGCACCTTACGCATTCGTGTTGGCTTTTTCTTGTTATTATTGTTGTTGTTGTTTTTGTGGCGGCGGCGGCGACGGCGCTAACTCAATTTGCTATTTGTAAAAAATTTCATTCTTTTGGCATTGCCTTGGCCCTGGGTCAGGTGATATTGCCACACCCATGCCACACTCACAGCCCCTTCATATATGTTTATATATATATATAAAAATTTAGCCACCCGACGAGGCATAACTTATGCATACAATATGTGTGTGTGTGTGCGGGTGTGTGTGTGTGTGTGTGAATTTTCTTTCTGCATACATTTATTTCAATTTTTACAAGTCGCATGCCAATGGTCCAAACATTTTCTCTCTTCTTCCCCTCTTACATTTGCCCTCCTCTCTCTCTCTCTCTCTTATAACTGTTGTAAGACGCTTTAGGTTATCCACATTGGTTTCTGCTTTACGATTACATTTATTTCTCGTCTCCTTTCACATGATTTGCATAAACACTTTTATCGAAATATAAATGACTTAAAGTGCTTTGAATATCTGAATATTTGTATGCCCTAACAAAGCCGTAGGGTGGACCATTTCAATAACACTGTCCATTTCCCCCCACCCCATACTCTTCTTGTCCTTCTATCTTTTCGAAATTGTCAAAAGCTATAATGTTAGAGCATACAGTATTCAGTATGTGTAATTTGGATATTTATTTCTTATGTTATTTTTGCAATGCCTTCATGAATTTTGCAATTCTCCGGTGTCACATTATGCGTTGCGTTTATGGTCTCACCTTAACGAGCTATCATTCTCCAGCATTGTTTGGCCAGAGATATATATATATATATACATTTATATATCTTATATCTATATGTGCATATATTAACGTCAAGACACAATACTTACCTATACTTTTGTGGCTAAAAATAAAGGATATGTTGAAAGGACTAGTAAAGTTTTTAGCTTTTAAAAAAAAAATGCTTGCTTTTAATCAGCTAACAGAATCTGAGATCCATTTTTTAAATTCAAAAATTTGTTATCCTAATCCAGTTACTTCTTTGGACGCTGTACATTGACCTGAAGGGGTATTCCTCTCTCTTTGCCACGTAATTTTATGCCTATGATACGTTCAATTTTACCCAATATAGTAAAATTGGGTATACAACGACCCGATTCATAATCATTTATCACCTGAACTTTTTCATATATTTTGCAAGCCAAATCCTTTTGACTTAGACCCATGGCTATACGTCCTTGCTGGATTAAGCGACAGACATCTGTGGGTAACTTTTCGTGACGCAACTCTTGAGTTTCACGATCTAGATCCTTTGGGGTAACATTTGGAATCTTTTTGCTGGTAGCCATTTCGAATTCTTTATATTTTCTAATCTTAATATGTTTTTGCTATAATTATTCAATAGTTAAGGCCAATACTTTTGCACTGATTCGGATAATAAATGTTATGTACTTATAGAAAGTGAGTGACAAACACAATGCGTAGCTCAAAACTGATTACAAATGCTATAGCTACTGGAAAAAAAAGAAAAGTCCCAAAGACACAGATGAATATATAATAATAAAAAAAAAATTTTCGACCAGATTTTTAAAATTTTTACAGGGTACCCCCTGTTAAAAATTTCTAAAATTTGGTCGAAAATTTTTTGTCCATATTTTAAAAGTTTGAATGTAGAATTTATCTATGCTAAATCAACGTTACAACGAGATATAACTTTTTGAAATCGGCACAAAAATGTATATCCTACAGCTATTTTAAAAGGACATGCTTTTGACCCCCGAAAAAACCTTATCTTTGGAAGGCTTCAACTCTGTCTAATATTGACCGATTTTAAAAAACTATATTTTTATTTGTTTTTAGAATAAAATCTTTTATTTGACATCAAACTTTTGAACAATACTCAAAAAAAATTTCGACCA